>OZ023251.1:11349789-11770268 GCA_964006365.1 Trididemnum miniatum | reverse complement strand
AGCCAGAAACAGCGCTGCCTCACTTAAAGTTATAATATGTAATAAATTCAAACTTTTAGCGATCCGTCTGACGAACGAATTTTGATCCACTTTGCTTGCGTAATCGCACTCCACACTCGTAATGCTTTTGTGCAAAAAACATGGTAAACCTGTAACAACCTTCCAACTTCTAAACACCTACCACGTACAACCTAATTCGAAGCAAAGCGCATGAAATAGGAAGTTAATATTGTTGCTACAACTTACTGCATATTTCATAAAATGTGTATTTTGACGGAAGAAAATTACGCTTTCTTTCATTCTGTTATATACTGTATTTTCAACAGTGATATCTTCAAACGTACCGTAAAAGGTGCGGATTGTCATGATGCGGTTTTCTACAAGCAAAGTAAAAGCGGTGTAAGTAAAAGTTGTAACAAGCTAACCAAAAGGAAAGATAACAAATGCGTAGGCTATCAGAATTGTTTGCACACCACGAACAACTCAACAAATTCGAACTTAACACTGTACTGTACTTATCAACATAAACCTATAGCATTTCAATCTAAATAATAAACATATCGTAGGAACTGCTAGGGTTTAGTATTACCCTAATACACATAACTAGAGCCATTTTTTTTTGACCTAAAAAAATATATTTTTGACTTTGTTTTAGTAAAATTTTGACTTTATTTTGACTTAACCGCTTCCGCGTATTATTTATGTCTTGTTGCACTTTATTAATTAAATATGTTTTTGTAATTTCCAAATTACATAAGTTTTTAAAGAAAAAGGTAGCCTACTTCGAACATTTTCTCAATTACTCAGTGTTGAAGCTAATGCAACCAAGCGACGCATGACGTTAAAACCTAGGATAACGCGCCGTTGTGTGTACCGGTATCAATTAGTGAGTTATACAAAAATTGCGTTGCTATCGCAACTGTACTGTACACTAACAGAGTAACAGTATGTCTATGATTTTTTCAACGAAAGCCACGCAGTATAATTACAAGGACGTTTTATTGTAATACAGCATCATATATTTTTTTACGTTATTATTATTAACATCAAAATTTCTGTCTTTTCTCACTAATTTATTGAGCATAGAAAACGACCTCTCAACAGCAGCAGAGGCTGGGCTTTTTGCAATAGTGCGTAGCTTGTTGGGTCAATTGTCAAGTTGGTACAGTTTATTATTGTTTCTAAATCAGAGTTGGATAATCGTTTGTTAATGTAGCCTTTAATTGCGCAAGGATCATCATCGAATTGCATATTCTTCAGCAGTCCGTATGCTTTGGTTATTGTGCAGGCACTTCCTTCTAAGAACTCTACGTTGGCTGCTAGAGTCCGGTATTGATTTATTTTAACCAAGTCCGACACCAAACCTTCCACATTGATAGCGTCTTTTGCTCTGCTGACTAAGAGGCCTGCACTTGTCCAATTGTTGACAATGGTACGAACAGCTGGAAGGTTCTCACTATAATATAAGACAGCTCTAAGCCAAGTTGCCCATCTTGTAATTACAGGGTCAGGAGGAGAAGGCAGACCAGCATCATGAAAATCTTTCTTGCGATCTTTGTTTTTGATTGTTGCTGTCTTGATCGTTGCTATTACTTCATCAATATTTTTAAAATAAGCACGCACACGCATAGCGCAGTTATGTAGTAGGTGCGCAACGCAGGTGACATGCATCAAACAAGGGTATAATTCCTTTAATGTCTTTCCAGCTGAAGACATGTACCGAGCAGCATCAGTCAAGAACAATGAAAAATTCTCGCGTTTTATTTCAAGTTGTCGCAATATGCCATCCACAGTGTGCAGAATAATACTGCTATTGACATTGCGACCGCTGTCAAGTGGATGGCAATTAACGAGGAATGTCTGATTTGGAGCATCTAAGCTGCCCACAAGCACACTAATATACTTTTGTTTAGCAACCTCTGCTTCATCCACAATCAAAAAAATTTTTTGTCACGAAGTAATTCTTGAATTTGTTCCTCTTTTTGGGATGCCAATTTAGCAACACATGCCCGGGCTGCAGTCTCCGAAGGCAATACTTTTCCCATTCTAGCAAACAGAGACTTTAAAGAAGGATGGTTCAGTTTATGAAGTGGGATATCTGCAGCTAAGAATGAAGAAACAACCTGTTCCTTGAAGTTTACTTGATCGAAATGTAAAAAGGTTTGCTTACTTTGAGATTTGCTCTTCGTCTCCAATTTTCCTCGGTGTCGCTTACTTTTTCGGTGGCTTTGCACAAAAAACTTTTTGTCGCATTTGGCTTACACGTCGCAAAGGTGGCATCGCAAGTCGCCGGCAGGAGTTGCCGAAAACTCATCCGGATATTCCTGGTAAGTTTGCCTAACTTTCACTATAGAAGATTTGGCTTGTTTTGGCATTCTTTGCTTTGCAAGCTACAACTTAAAAGACCACGTGTAAAGAGCGCAAGGCTTTCATAGGATTAGATTAATTGTCTAACAATTATGTATTTATGCATCAACAATGACGTTTCATGCATAATAAGTGCTATTTCCTTCTCAATTACCGCACGCATTATTGTGACGATAGTGCAAATATTGCGACTATTTCAAAAGTTTAAAATCAAATAAAACTGCGCATAAAAATTTAATAGCAGCTCAAAAATTCAAAAAAATATTTAAATTTGTTCGTTTTTGTAAGGACATTTTTTATAAAGACAATTTTGACAAATTTTGACTTTATTTTGACTTATAAAATCTACCAAAACAGACTCCTGAACACCTGAAACGAACGTTAGTACACATTTGATCATGTAACAAGGTCCTGAAAAAATTTTGACTTTATTGACTTTAGCGGGCCCTACACATAACTAAGAAAACTGAATTCTGCGTCAAGCTATAACCTAAACTCTAGTAAAGACTAGACACTGTGGAAACTACAACTGTGCAAACTGTACAGTTCGACATGCTGAAGCGACTGGCACTCGCTCAAGTAGACAAATCCACGCTTGCAAAAAGCGTAGAGCAGGGGTGTGCAACCCACGGCCCGCGGATCACAATCCGACCCTCCAGGCCAGTCAATGTGGCCCTCGGCGATGGCAGGAAAAAAATTTTTTTTTTTTAAATCGATTTATTTAGCTATTTGTACCGTCTATACTACACGGGTTGTGTTTAGCATTTTATAATTTTATACATATTTGACAGTGACTGGCCCTCGACGTTGTTAAAATTTTCGAAAGTGGCCCCCCAGTGAAAAAGGTTGCACACCCCTGGCGTAGAGCTACAAAGCAGTAAATTGCGCTTGCTGAAGGCGAAGACGCAGAGCCGGCAATCGAGCTTGTTTATACCAAAGTCGCGATTGCAAAACCGAAGCAAATAAGGCGATACTGGAAGTAAAAAACAAAAAGTGTTGCCACCTAAATTCAAAACATTAAACTTGTAATATATCTAATACATTCAGCAGATCAAAAAAATCGTTTACGTACAAGCGATTTTGCCTACAGTAGCCAATACATTTCAAAAAAGAGCGGAGCAATTAGAGCCCTACATTCTTCAACCCTCCCCCATCAGCACCTTTCTACACAAACGCACTCAAACAAATTTAATGTTGCATTGTAACACGTATTAAAATCATTTCCAAGTAAAAAAACGCCGCGGTGTTGCCCCGGCCGGAAGGTTCGGGGGCGGTTCCGCCGGCCCTGGCGTGAAGTTGCCGACATTTTGCAATAAGCTAATATTACTGCACACAGCAAGCAAAATTAATGAGAAGGTAAGGTGTGCATTATGTGAAATCTTACGTTTCATGATTTAAGCTTTCGCGTGGGCTTCGGACAAATTTACAATTTTTGTAGAGACAAAATGTGCTAGCAGCATGGAGTATTTTAGAGTAGCGTAGGTTTATTTTATCCGCAAAATCAGGCACTTATCGGTGTTTAATTGTTACCGGTAACCTACTCTTGGATGTTTTGAAAACAATGTTTTGATTTTCAAAAAAAGAAGTTATTAGGCTCAAGATCTTCATTTTGAGTCTGCAATCCAGTGTGCAAAGTAGGGGGTATGGGGGGACATGTCCCTCTTAGTAAAAATAGTCGTCTCCCAAGCAAAGAAAGAAAATTTGTCCAGGGGGGGATGCCAAAACGGCCTCCCTTCCCAGTGATAAGTACCGTAAGAAGTTAAATGTTTTTTATACGTGTAGCTTGTGGGTATGGACTGCAGCGGTACTTTCCAGCATATCTTGTAGCCATTATGGTTTCCTTCGCAAACTAAACAAGAACAACCTTTCCAGTGCGCCTATTACAGAACAGAACAGTTTATTTTTCATCAACATTACAACACGTCAGCAGTTTTTTATAAGCGTTAGTGAAAGCACTAAGAATACGCTAAAACAGCGGTTTCCTAACTTTTTTCAGATCATATTGGAGATTGAGAGTATGAATTGAGAAAATGCTATACCTTCCGGGGCTCCACCCCGGCCCCGCTGGGGTAGCTTACTGCTCTACCCCAAAAACCCTTGCTTCATTTATGAAACAGAAACCTGCCGAAAACAAAGGTAATGAAGTTTTCGAAATTTTAACGTTGATAATTTTTGTTCATCATGCTGGTGGTCTGCAAACACGCAGTACATCCTTCACCACTGTTTTAATTTGGTCATTGACCAATGACATCGCCCCAGGAGCGTATTAAGGGAGGGACATTCTGCCATGCCCCCCTTTTGACTTTGCCTTTTCATAAAAAAGAAGAATTATTGGCCCCAAGTGACTGAAATATGCCGAATCTTTTGATGGCTTTTGTAGCTTATGGCTAGGAGCGGATTCAAGGGGGTGGGGAGGTGGGATGAGGGGTGTGTATTCACCTCACCAGCCTTTTTCAACTATATTTTTGATAAATACAATTTTTCCATAGCTTCGAACCTCTTCCATTACAATAAGCCTTACGCCAAAATGTGCGAACAACATGCATCATATTTGGTGAAGTACTCAGAATTAGGGTCAAAAATTTTAACAAAGTTTGCCTGAAAAATGTTCAAACAGGACTAAAATAGCCATTACAGCATGTAATATTTCAGAAATTTTCCAGGGGAGCATACCCCGGAGCCCCCTAAGGTTTTTCTGTTTTTCAATCTGCTACAATTAGCTCTGCTGAAAAAAAAACTAGGCTACGCTTGAAAAAAAAATGGTGAGATTATGCCCCCTCCTTTTAAAATTTCTTGCTTCGCCGCTGCATTGCCCATGAACAATAAATACCATTTTTGCAACATTGTCTTGGTATTTGGGTTCAGAATTCAGGCAAAATTGTACACGAAAACATTCCCCCGAGTAACATTTTTCTACTTCGCGCCCTGCTGTAATCTCATCTGTAGCTTACTACAGTAGATATGCTATCTAATGTGAGACTTAAAACAATCACCCTTAGCCTGGCCTGACTAACTTCTAGACAAAAACTCATAGTACTGCCATGCTACCACCTCAAGGTTTTCTATATGCAAGGGCCAGTGGTGGGATTCAGCCGGTTCGCACCGGTTCTATAGAACCGTCTCACGAAATTTTATTTGATCAGCGAACCGGCCAGCATTGCCGTTTAAACTTGTACCATTAGTTTGTGACAGAACCGAAGCAAAGAAAGAAAGAACCGGGTGAAAAAAAATTTTTGTGACAGAACCGGCTCATAAAAAATTTGAATCCCACCACTGGCAAGGGCCCCAAACGAGAAATATAATTAGTGCATTGATTAACAGGGAAGAACAAAAACATACAGCTGTAATAGCACCCCTAGCGAAGATAGATATCAAATAACAACGTGAGCGTGGCATCCTCCTCTCAGACTGCTTTACCTTACACTTTCATAAGTAGGCCTAAATAAAAAAGTGATTAACAATACACAGTTGAAACTTGAAGAAAAACGTCAAGGAGCTCTCTTACATCTCTCTACCAGAGTTTTTTTCGAACCTCAACTATTTTCCGCTGAGACGTCAAATATAAGAGATTTAGATTTTAACAAAATACTTTTTTCTCAAAGTCTTAGTTTAAAACATTTAAAGTGAGATTGTGAGAAAAAATTCTTTGACTTGCTGTCTGTGAAATCTTTATTTGCATTGCAATGATCACATCCCCTAATTAAATTCAAAATTTTCTCGTTCTACGTTAACCTAAAATTTTGAGTGTCGTACTTTTGATATTTCGAGACCATAATTTTACAAGACCGAGAATCGAGATCGAGACTTTTAGTTCAAGACCGAGACGAGACTATGAAAAATGTGTCTCGAGATCCGAGGCTTGTATCGATACCTCCATCACTAGTCACTACCATTAAGATGTTTCTGTTTGCTTTTTCGTAATTTAAGTTTGACAATTACCGCATCTAGTGGAGGGTTATCAGCAAGATATAATTTGTAATGCGTAGAGCGGACAGCACGAGCAACTGTTGTGATCATGATTGTATTATTTTTTTGAAAAATGTGAATGGTGCGCGACTTCCGGGACACCTTGTACGGCAACAAAGAAGCAAAAATTGCAGCAGCACAAACCAATTCTAATTACACCCAAGATTTTTTCAACGATATTACGATTGCTTTGCAGTAAAAAACTCAAATTTCAACTATTACTCTGAACTTCAAAATCAAATTTTCGTAATGCTCGCGGTAATACGCCGAAGCGTGAAGCGAGTAGCGGGGCCCATCTCCAAGTGTTAGCGCCGGGACAACACAGCTTCAACGAAACGTCGCAGCCGCGGCAAGCTGTTGGCAACATCTGTGTCCGATTTAACCGGGCTGGAAATCGAACCAATGACCTTCCGCACCGTAAGCAAACGTAATACTTCATAAAAATTTGTATTAAACTGGCAAAACTGCTTTTATTCTGAAAGAAAAGAATTTAGGCAATTAAGAGTAGCTCAATTGGGTAAAGACTGATGATGATGACAGCTGAATCCATGTTGTCAAAAGTTCCAGTATTGAGAATTAAGCTAGGGTGGATTTATTTTTCTTTCTTAAACTACTTTCGTCCATATTTATTGTATTCCAAACCCACTCTTGAAATTCGTGATGGACATCTCAACCTGGCTTCTTCCAATCGACGGATAAGAGCTTAAAACCATGCATTCATTAGGTTTTACGTAAATTCTACTCAACAATATTGCAGGTACGAAAAAGCAAACAAACTCGTTGTACGAGGGTATAGATTCAAGATGGTTGACAAAAGTAAGATATAAACAAGTTTAAAAGCTTGTGCGAAAAGTAGCATGTAAAATCTGGAACTCTCTACGCATGCAGTGCGTTGCAACATACTTTAAAAAATGCGCTTGTGATTGAAGAATAAGAACAGGTTCGACTGACTAAGATTTCACGAAATGTTGTTGAAACCTTTAATATGCAGCAATAAGCGTAGAAAACTTAGCGTCCGGACATCAGACTGAGATGTATAAGGGACTGAAACGTTTTAAGCACAGATTAGCCTATATCACTGTCAACGAAAAACTGATGCTATAAATCAAAAATAACACAGTATAAAAGGAAAAAATGTACACTAAAAACAGTGTAAGTAGAGTGCACATATGATGCAGTGCTTGTTGTTGCAGTTGTTGGGATTGACGTCATCACCTCCAAAGCTTCAGCTTTGGCACATTTTAGTTCATCTGATCCATCGTCACAGTTTTTAATTCCGTCACATTTTTGAAGCACATCAATGCTAACCGCAGCACCAGCATTGCAACGGAATCTTTGAGGACAAGAAACCTCATCAAATCCTTTCGGACAATCAGAATCATTGATGAATTTCCAAACTTCGTCCACTGTTCCATCACAATATCGATCCCCGAGTGGATAAAACGAATGGCAAGCGTCACGACAAAACGTGGGGGGATTTTCACAGTTGCATTCATCGCTAAAATCTCTACATTCTGGTCGACCATCGCACATAACCGCCATCCGAACTCCCCATTTGGATGTGCATTGAACGAGAGATGTAGATAAGCTTTGGTAGATTGTGTAATTGAAACGAATATCCTCGTTTACCAAACGCGTTCCACTTGAATCTTGTGCTGTTAAAAGTCTTGATGAAGTATATGTTGCAAGTAGATCAGGACAGGCTGAAAAATTGGATGTTCCGTCGCACAAGCACTCGTCAGATAGATCATAACAATCCATCACACCATCACAAACTTGACGGGATGATATCAATAGCCTTTTATCCAAACACTGATAGCATTTGTGAATGCCATCGAAGCATAGATCAGACTCATCGATGCAATGCGGAATATCATCATAAAGATTTCTTTGAGGAACAACACAATTCCCAACTTGTCCTATACATTTAAATCCAGGACGGTTCCGGACTTCATCGCTATCATCAGCACAATCAACAGCGTTGTCGCAAAATTGCCATGTCATGGCTAAACTACCATCTGCACATTGAAACGCATTTTGATTCGCTTTAACTGCGTTTTTTGAGTAATTGGAAACGCATATTACTTCAGTGCTATTGCAACTACTATCAATACATTGCAATGAAGGTGTTGTAAAGCAGCTAGTAGGATTGCAGTTTTCAATAATCATGCATTGTTGGGAATTGTTCAATCTCCATACTGTAAGGGGTCCGTTGCCGGATTCAATACTGTTGAGAAACGGAGTTTCATCGCTTCCGTCATGGCAATCTTTGACTCCGTTGTTCAAATTGCTAAGCGAAATGCATCCAGTTCCTGAAGGGCAAATAACCGGATCTTTCCTGTAGCACTGACATCTGAATTTTCCTTCAGGGCAAGAACAACCAACTTCGTCTGATGTGTCGCTGCATTCAATAAGTTGATTACATCTTCCTAAACAGTAGAATAGATTCAAGAATTTGTTTTAAAATCCTTCTCAAAACTGCTACTTTTGAAACAAAACAACAAACATCGCATCATTTTGTAATAAACAAATATCATATCAATGTACACCCAGGAGAGTATTGAGACTTTAGGGGCCTTATGCTTTCAAGCACACCTGACTTTGACCTTAGCACCACATCTTTTTTAGGGGATGCAATTTTCGGTGGGGCGGGGCAATAGCCCCCTCAGCCCCCGTGTACATCCTCCCCAAAAAAC
Organism: Trididemnum miniatum; assembly: GCA_964006365.1. Taxonomy (NCBI): domain Eukaryota; kingdom Metazoa; phylum Chordata; class Ascidiacea; order Aplousobranchia; family Didemnidae; genus Trididemnum; species Trididemnum miniatum. Next base: position 11,761,239 of record OZ023251.1, on the reverse strand, counting down.
AGATTCGAAGCAAACTGCAGCTCTTTCCTTTTATCAAATTTGAACAGCATCTTTTATCAAATTTGGAGGTATAGAATTTGAGGATAGCGGAGTAGGAAGTCAATTTTTTCGTTGAACCTTCTGCTTTTAGTCATAAACGTTTTCAAATCTAATTGAAAAGTAAAACCAACCTCTTCAAAAAAAAAAAGAATAAAAGAAATTGAACCCAACTTTCTTCAAAGAATCTTCTAATCTTTCTAAATCATACAAAAAAACAAGCTTCCACCAAGTGCCAGAATCAGTTTAGTCGATTTATCTTTCAATTCACCGCGTACTCGTTGCTTTCGTGTTTTTTTTTTTTTTTTTTTATTTGGCGAGTTAGCGCAGTGGTTGAAGCCACCGTTATCGACTAGGTAGGTCTTAAGTTTAATTCCCGGGCCGGTCAAAACGGACTGTGTCGCCAACGGCTCGCCACCACTGCCACGTTTCTTCGGAGTCGTGTTGCTTACGCACTAAGAGATGAACCTCAGCACTCGTTACACGTTTCGTCCTAATACCACGAGTATAATGAAGATTGGATTTTGATTTTTGAATACCAACGATTTGCTGATTATTTCGCTTTAAAAGCGTAACAAATAGATGTCGGTCTTTTGAGTCAGGGCTTGTGAATCATCATTTGCCTGAAACTTGAAAAATCGTGATGAGTTAACCCATAGATAATTGCACCAAGGATAGAGCGATTGTAAGAGTTGACAATAACGTTGCGATTGCATCATCTAAGAAATGAGTGCAAACGAAAGCTGATTTCGTAAAATTAAGCGACAATTTTGATGATTGACAATTTGGATCAATTTCAAAATTTTAGCCAATTTTTTTGATTATTTTTTGTTTAAATTGTACAATAATTGATTACATTGCTGTAATCTAAAAAATTATTATTTTTAATTAAATACGATTTTTTGGATGACAACTGAATGGACTCTGATTCAAGAGGTTTTCAGATTTTGAAGTTCATATTCAAGGTTATTTCTAACTGGATTCAGATTTTAATTTTCAGAGGGTATAATTCTGTGTAAAGTTGCTTATAAAAAAACTTACTAATTAGGTATAGAGTCAAGTTCATTTTGGACTTCATTTTCCAGTTCACCTGCTGTATTCACATCAGTTTTAATGATTATTTTTTCCCTGATAATGCATCGTTAGCAAGTTTATTGAAAGTATTAAACCAGCTTCATAAAATCATTGCCAATTTTCTTGCGTGCAAAAAACTCTTTAAAATATTTTCCAACTTAATAACAAGTAATCTAGAAATGAATCTTACGGAATTAGTTTTTCTAGCTTTGTTGCCAAAAACTAACGACAATGCGGAAATGAAAAATGTATCATAAGTTCGTAATATTAAGAATCGCTTATACTTCCGCGGTGGAGCCGCAGTTAAAGCTTTATATGGGTAATTTTCACCCAGTTTAGCGCAACTATTACGAGTGGTTTGAAAAATGGTCCAAAACAATTAACCTACATAACAAAAATGCAACGCTCTAAGAATTGTTGCTTAATTAACAACAGAAATTTAGCGAAAAAGGTTAACATTCCCTATTTAATTATTAAATGCGAGCTGTTTTGGCAATGAGAGCATACTGGCTTTTGTTCGATTATTCTTTATGCATCACAAATCGCCTAATTGTTGTTCGTCATAATGAGTTACATTTCATATGCTTTATTTGTCCATAATTGATTTTGTTTTTTTGTTTTGATTATCGCAGCACAAGAACGTGAATAACATGCTGGCAAATCAACACGTTTTTAACTTCTTTGACGTATATGGTGGTTAAAGACATTGCTAATGGTGCAGGAGGTCTCAGGTTTGATTCCTAGCCCTATCAAATCGGACGCAGCGTCACCTACGACTCGTCATCGCTGCGACGTTTCTGTGGAGCTGTGTTGCCCAGGTGCTAAGCCGCGGAGGTATACCCCACCACTCGTTTCGGCGTATTACCGCGAGGAGAATGAAGAATTGATTTTTTGCCCCTTCCTTTCCCGTTTGTAACTTCAGCTAAAAAAGAGTCCAGCAAGTAGGCTGCGATACGTTAAGCTCAGAACAGAACAGAACGCTTATTTACATCAACACATACGCTGCTTAATACTCGCTTGTACACTGAAAAAAAAAAAAAATCATGCAGTTTGAAATTGGTGGTTGGGTGATGAAGGGGTAGGAAGGGACTTTAGTAATTTAATGTCTACCTCACTATTTAAGGATTAACAGAATAGGTTTTAAAATAGCGACCAATAAACAGTATAGATTCAAAGTAGCAGACAACTTTACAACAAAAGAGTTATTGATATCCCATTTTGAAGAATAACAAATCATCTTAGTTCGAACTAAATAAATCAGTAATAAAAATCATTAAATTGTAGTGCTTTAAGCAAAATAGAAATTCAAAAATTACAATCAAAATACAAAAAATACAAAAAATTCGAAGTTTTAGTGTTCAAATAGAAATATACCCTGAAACTTATGGTGTGGAGTGAGCACCGAGAAATTGCTGCGTGACTAATCTACTGAATTTAAATAGCCTAGTTTCAGATTTGATGTTATTCGGAAGCTCATTCCAGACTTTTGACCCATTTGCAAGAAGCCCATTAGAACACTGGGAAGTTAAGATATTAGACAAAAAATAATAATTTTTATTTTTAGCTGGTAGTGTATGATGGTTGTGCAATGCAGTCACAAGAGTAATATTTTCAGCATGTGCATTGTTCGAGCTCATTTTATGATGTAATTGAAATATAAACTTTGCCAGATTTAATCGAAATAAATCAGCAATCATTAAAACGCCAGCATTATGATATAACTTATTGATGGAAGTTTTGTATGGCAATGCTGTCACACTACAAATAGTTTTATTGTGTAATTTGTTTAACCTGTTTAGAAACGATTTATTAGCAGAACCCCATAAGATAATGCTATATTGCAACTTGCTCTTAACAAGGGCATGATAGACCATGGGAAGTGTATCCCTGGACACGTATTTCTTTAATCTATACAATACTCCAGATGCTTTAGCTAATGAGGTCATGATGTGCTCAATCTGGGGCTTCCAATTAAGATGGTTATCAATTTGTACACCTAAGTATTCAGTGGCATTCTTTTGGGTTAATTTTTCATTATTTATCTCAAGATTTAGGCTGAAATCCTTTTTCCCAAAAATGGTATGACATGACTTTTTCACATTTAGCGTTAGTCTATTTTGTGTTAATCACAATTTCACTTTTTCCAACTCATTATTACAAATTTTTCTGGGGAAGAAACGTTAGAATCTGATGCAAAAAGGGCAGTGTCATCAGCAAACAAAATTGTTTTCAAGTTAGTCATTTTTGGCAAGTCATTTATATAAATAAGGAATAAAATTGGTCCGAGAACACTACCTTGGGGTACACCACAAGTTATTAACCTGGAGTTTGATTTGATTGAATTAACGCTACGAAATTGAAATCTGTTAGTCAGATAATCAGAGAAAAGTTGTCTTTTGCTCAATCAGACCTCCCATGGGGGTGTGCCTCGTATGCCAAAATGAGCAAGTTTTTGAAGTAAAATTTCATGATCAACAGTATCAAATACCTTTTTTAAGTCAATAAAAATACCGCTAGTTATGTTATTTCGGGCCTTTCGATTCTGAAGGTGGATGTACTTGTCAATCAGGGCATTAGTTGTGGATAAATTTTCCTGAAACCCATATTGACATTTTGAAATAATTTGATGCTTAGTCAAAAACTTTGTCAGATCAATTTGGAGAATTTTCTCAAATATTTTAGAAAAATGGGACAATAATGAAATAGGGCGATAATTTGAGAAACAGCCTTTACCACCGTCTTTGTTTATGGGAATGACTTAGCCGTTTTTAAGACAGTGGGATAAACTCCTTTCAAACTACAGCCATTAAATAACTCTTCAAGTATTGGAGCAATCAAAACTTTGCATAGTTTTATAATTCTAACTGGAATACCATAAGTGTCATCACATTTGTTGCTGTTTAGACAATCAATTTGCATAACTGCATCTTCCAAACACTCAGGGTTAATAAAATTACAGAATTCAAGTTTTGAGAAGTAGACATAGATAAGTTTGATGCAGTTTGGGAAATGCACCTGCTAGGTCTAAGCCAACAGTTGAAAAGTAGTTAGTCAAGTAGTTGGACAGTTGGTAAGGATCGGTAACAGGTATATTACTACCAGGGCAATTTAATGATTGAATGGTGGAAGGAGTTACGGATTTTCTTATAACTTGATTTAACATTTTCCAGGTTTGCTTTAAATCACCTTAGGACCGAAAAATTTTTGTTTAAAGTGTTGCTGCTTTCATAGACTTTTTACTTGACTCACTATTTTGTTATACTGCTTGTATTTTTCATATGAAGTGCCAGAATGGGAACTTTTGCAAGAAACTTTGAATAAACGATTTTTAGTTCTTATGCTGTGCTTGATTCCTTGTGTGAGCCAAGGTTTAACGCAAAATTTTGCTTGTTTTCTGGATAGCTTAACTATAGGTGCATGAGCATCCACACATTTTAAAAAAACATTCATGAAATCGGAAAACTGATCATCAATGCTACTAATGTTATTCCACTCTTTTTGCATCAATTTCAGCATAAATTTTAGATTTAATAAAAAATTCTCTTCGTTAAACTTAGAAAAATCACGCTTGTACTGTAGATTGGTGGTAGATGCTGATGTTGTTTGGGCCTTGAATTGTCTTTAATTAGTGCACATGTAGGGTTGTGGTCATTGATATCAAAACTGATGGTTCCTGCTGCAACATGATTGTAGGCTTTATTACTATAAACATGGTCAAGTAAGGAGGGAATTTGATTATTCATTAATCGGGTGGGGCAAGTTATGAAATTTACACATCCAAGAGATGCCAGTGATTGTTTGTACTAGTTGATATTTGTTCAATTGCTTAGATAGTTAATGTTGAACTCACCTAGAATATAATATGTGAGAATATATAATATGTGAGCCCCTTGGCATTGAATATCTCTGATTGCAATTCGAGAAATTCAGGTACGCATAAGGTCGTGAATCTAATTTTGTCTTCGCTTAATCGTTAATCGTTAAAGGCAAAATTAAGGAGACCAAAAAAGCTCAAATAATCAAAAACTACTGACCTTTTGAAAAATTATTTGAACAGGTTAACCTAGTCGCTGCCAGAAATAATACTTCCTGTGTGATTACAAAGCAGAGAGGTGAGAAGTTCACAGTTGAATAATGCAAAGATAAAATTTCGAGCTGACATTAGTTCGATCGACTTAGTGGTTCGATCGGACGCAGTGTCGCCTACGGTTCGCCGTCGCTGCGACGTTACTTCGAAGCTGTGTTGTTCTGGCGCTAAGCCGCGGAGATGGGCCCCGCCACTAGTTACATGCTTCGGCGCAATACCATGAGTATAATGAAGACTTGATTTTTGATTGAAGTAAAAGTAACTTACAAGTTATAATTAAAAAAAGGAAAACCATTTTAAAAAGGAAAACGATAAACAAAGGAAAACCATTTTGAAAAAGCATAGGATCGCATTCCTAGAGACAAGCTTTGGGCGGTGCTGTTACAGTATCGCATTGGCGGCCTGTTACTAACTGCTATTAAGTCGCTGTACAATACATGCATTACGAGATCTGTGTTCGTGTTAACAGATCTGTGTTCGCAGATCAGCGCACGACGAAGCCTTTCAGAGTAAGTACTACGGCAAGGCTGCTTCCAATCACCTATTCTGTTCCTTAGTTATATGGATAGAATAGTTAGCAAAAGTGAGTCTTGTGGCGGAGTAAAGATCGGTGACTGCACGGTACAACGTCTGTTATTTACAGATTATCTTGTGCTACTCGACTCTATCCAAAATGGTTTCCAGCTAGCTCTTGACAGGTTTTCAGATGCGTGGTGTGAGATCGGAACGAAAATCAGTACAGCAAAAACAGAAACCATGTGCCTGTCCAGACAACCGAAGCAATGCTTTCTCAAAATTCATGGAGTACCACTAGAACAATCTGAGAAATTCAAGTACCTCGGCGTCTCATTTACAAGTGATGGCAGACATAAATCGAATTTGATGTCCGCATTGGAAAAGCAAGTGCAGTAATGCGCCAGCTCCACCGATCTGTGATACTGAAACGGGAGCTTTACACCAAGGCAAAGCTGTCCATTGTCAGATCAGTCTATGTTCCTATATTCTGACTTATGGCCACGAGTGTTAAATCATGAATGAGAAAGTGAAACCTCGAGTTCAAGCAGCTGAAATGGGATTTTTGCGAAGAATAAACGGTTTGACCTTGTTGGACGAGGTTAACAGTGCTGATATTCGTGAATCTCTAAACATCGAATCGCTGCTTCTCCGACTAGAAAGATCACAACTGCGTTGGTATGGACATGTGGCACGAATGTTCCAGGAAAGAACAACCAAAAAACTGCTCTGTTCAACACTGATTGGTTAAAGGCCTAGAGGCCGTCCCAGAACTCGATGGCGAGATTACGTAATAGATCTTAGTTGGTCTCGCCTTGGCATCCAAGCAAAGCATCTATCCTTTGTTGCAGAAGATCGAGATGCTTGGAGGCTCCAACTCAAGCTGCTGCCCCCGCGACCCCCCAAGAAGAAGCGGGTCTACAAAATGATTGGAAAAAAAACATTTTGTTAAGGTAAACATCTGCCCCGTTTTCTGGAAAATGCTATGAAATTGCTTGTTGTAAGTGCCGTAGTAACGGTAGCTTTATGTGAATAAGAAAAGTAAACTGCTTGATCTCACAAAATTAGGCAATTTGTCACCTGCAGATGCCATGAAGTTATAAGCAATTGAAATAATAATTTCCGTGACGTCAACAAAAAAAAAACGGCGAACGCAGAGTAGCATAAACATAAAAAATCAACAACAGCTCACCATTTTCACGATAACATGTAAATCCTCCTCCTGAGCAGGACATATCTTCTTTTGTATTGCATCTGCAGGGATTTGGTCTTACGCGCACTGGGCAGATTGTACAATTTTGTTCGTCGTGGGTTGGTTCCCAAGGGCAGTTAATGACCGAGTCACAGCGTTTTTTTGGAGAAATAGTGCATTGTCCATCGCTGTTTCGCGTCGACATACAGCCGCGGTTTCCAGAAATGCTCTGGCATTCGTAAATCGCGTTTGCAAGGCAGTTTCCCCCTTTGTCGCAGCCACACTGGAACTGGCCCGATGGACATTGGCATTCGATCTCGTCCGATCCATCGTCGCAATCGGACCATCCGTCACAAAGAGCAGATCGCGCGATGCAGGTAGCAGGAATATGGTGCCAATCGCTTCTTTCACAATTGCAGTTGAATTGAGTCAGCGAACATTTGAGATGACAAAACGCTGATGAAAGAAACTTAGTGTTAATTTAACTTTAAACAAACAGTATTTGGATTTAGGTCTTAGGATGCAGATAGATATTTCAGCTTGTGGCAATGTGCCTTGCTGGGAGTGTTTTCATGAATATATTTTTGTTCAGAAATTTTTTTGTCAAAAATCAAAGTACCGTATGTTTACTTATCGAACGCGTTCACCAACAGCTACGTACACTGCAGTGTTGCTATGTGCTGCAACAGTTCTTCAAAGTGCTTTTGAGTATAGTCTTGGACTTACGGGTGAGAATGGTAATTGCAAAAAGATAAATAGGCCTAGCTACGCCGCGAAAAAATTCATATTTTGGCCCATTATGCAAAATTGGAATAACCTCAATATTTTCAATTTTCCAAAATTTTGAAAAATCTATTAAGGCAACAAACCTCGGACAAAACCTTTTTAAGGGCAAGTTTTTGTTAGGCAATTTCACTTTAAAATTATATTAATTGCAAATGATTTTTCAAAAGTTATATATCAGATTAATTCGAAATTTTGAATGTCGGTGTACTGGTAACCTAAACATTTTAAAAATGTGAAAGAATAGCTTATGAATGAAGAAAGATGAAATCATAGCAAATTTTTGCAACTTAATTTCATGTTAACTTGTTTGACGCACCCTATATTCATTCGAGTGGCCTATCGAAAATATGGGTCGCTATAAATAGATTGCAATGTAATGCACTATATCAATCGCACAATATACAGATTATTGCAAATTTTAAACAGCAAATTTCAAGTTATTGATAATTAATTTTAATATAAAATGTATAAACTAATGAAATTTTTTGCGTGAAGTTTATGCCCTTGAATCGTCTATATAATTACTAAAAATTAGCATTCTAATTTATATGTTCAAAAAGCAAACTTTGGATTATCTATAAATGGTAAACATTAAGCAATAATCAGCCTGATTAGTATCACTGGTAAAACCATGCGAGAAACAAAAAATTAAATATTTCATTAAATACAAAATTTGTGTCATTTTTAAGTAGAAAAAATAAAATCACAGTGATTCTTAAAATTAGACGTTTCGACAACATACCGGTAGTTTCAGTTACCATTATCAGCTATGTATGCTAGGCAGTGCAAAAAGCAACAGCCTTGCTTACATTGCTGATGATTACATCTGAATCACTGTCTTTATTTTTCCTTTTTTAAGCTATTTTCATCCCATATTAGTTGTTTCATTCTAATATTATATCTCAAAAATTAATGACAAAATTGAGTGAATGTTGGTGTTATTTTACGAATATAATTTAGCATATTATTGAATTAATATCATTTAAAAACATCGACTAGCGCTATTTCATTATTGACTACTAATTAAAACCAGACAAACTCCATGTAAGCGCTACGCAAGTTTGCCAAAAACTGTCTGCGTTTTAACATGTTTTCAATTACGCGTATCATGCATTACAATCATTGAAAATACAATTTATATTGCCCATCATTTATTAAGTTTTTATTGTGCTTAAATGCCATTATTATTACCATATTTGGAAATTGCATAATTTGCCTTGTCCACATGTCCTGTTAAAGTGGTTTCAAAGACCTACGAGCTTTCTGCATCACAATTAAATTTTGATGTCATTATCACTTTTCTTACTTATGACATCAAAAATCGATTGTGAAAACCCGCGGGCATTTGAAACCATGTACTTAAACTGGACATGTGGACCGGGTAAACATTGCTGCACTTACCCAAAGAAATGCCCTCCAGTCTTCGGCCATTTATCATTACTGATAACCTAAGAATCAAAAAAATAAAAATTGATGATTTCATATTTACGACTTTTTATAAGTTAACAGCTTAACCTGTTCCAAAACAATAGTATCTCATCATAAAATGGAAAAAGATGGAGTCACGATGTAAACACAATGATTGTTTGTTGAATAAAGAGTTGTTGACAACATGTAACGCAAGCAATCGGACCCATTTCTTTATATATTTAATGATCCAAATAATTTTTTAGTTGTGGGACGTAAGCTGCCATGTGGCGCACATCCTACGCTAAAAGCAAGCAACCGACAGCAATTAGCCTATTAAGAAAAAATAAACAAGCATCCAGCAAATTAAAGGTGCGATCACACTAACTAAGACCTATGAGACACTGAGACGTTTGAGACAGTGTGCAGGTTTATCTTTTTATGGCATCACATCCCCAACCCATCTCAATGACTTTGTGCGGATGTGATGTAATAATGAGATAAACCTGCACAATGTCTCAAAGGTCTCAACATCTCAGTTAGTGTGATCGCACCTTAAGACTTAACATAGCTGAATTTTTAGTTTCTTTAAATGTTATTCTCAACCAGCCGGTTAGCATAGTGGTTAAAGACATTGGTGCAGAAGGTCTGGGGTTTAATTGCCGGGCCGGTCGAATTGGACACAGTGTCGCCAATGCTTGTCACCAATACAACGTTTCTTCGGAGCTGTGTTTTCCAGGAACCAAGCCGCGGCGACAGGCCCCGCCACTCGTGGTATGCTTCCGACCAACTACGCGAGTGTTCTGAAGATTTAATTGTTCATTTGAAAGTTATTTTTCTCGGTTAGTTATCATAACTTAAAGCATCTTTGAGCGAAGCTAGTAAGTCCTATTTTCAAACCTCGTGCTTACAACTTCATAAATTTCACATAATCTATCATAATTTTTGTTTTTAAACAATTTATGGTTAAATATGTGCATAATGTTAATCTCATTTTCACACCTTCAGTAAATTCATATCTACTGCTAAGCTTTGTTACATTTTCAAGAATTTCCAAACTATTGTTGGCTTTTCAGCTGCAAATAATCCTTTAAAAAGTATTTTTGAATATTAATCCATACAAAATCTGTGCCGAAAACGTGTTCTGACCATTCTGTCTGCTCTGTGCCAGTTTCTTATTCATTAATCTAATTCGTGCGAAAATAATTGGCAACCCGTCAATTATGCTGGGGACTTTACTATCTCTCCAGCGTATTGAGGTGAAGTAAGTTTAAATTTGAAAGAGACAAATAAGTTCAAAAAATTAAAATTTTATTCATAAAAAGCACAATATTTTTTATTTTTGCAAAATTCATTTTATTTAATTGTTTATACATTTTGATGCGACTTTAAAATTTTCAAAGGCGGCTCTAAAAAGTGGCACTGTAACTCAGTGAAGTTACCTCAAGAATCACAAAATATACCCTCAACAGCCTGTTTCGCCGCATGGGCCTCTTAGGAGTATATTAAAACTTTTGAAGGTGAACACTTGTTTAAACAGGATTAACTTTTATTCAAGTAGAAGCTCTGCCAAGCAGTTAGTGCGTTTGCCCAGTTTTGCAATAAGCAGCCTTAAGATAAAAGCACAATTTCGATTTGAGAAAAGCTACAAGCAACAACAAGGAAAAAACACATTAATTTGATGACACACTTTTTCTACGAAATCAATTTATTTATTTTGTTTTTTTATTATTTTATTCAATCTAGTGAGGTACGAAAGCGGCCGTATCACCCCGGGCCCCTTAAGATTTGCGGAGGAAGCTTAACATCCACCCCTTATCATGAAATGGCACGATTTAGCGCAAAGAACTTTACATAACAAGTAGGCCTAAACTTAGCTTTTATGTCCATATCAGTGTGGCGTAGCCAGCCAGAAATATCGAGGAGGAGTGGGAGAAGCAAAACTTCCAGCCAATCTGTATCCAAAAACAAATCTTCAGAGGCTAGTATCGAAAAAAAGGTTCTTGGTGTCAATAAACTGCCCCTGTTGTCTCTCTTGTGTAAAGAGAGACGTAAATCTATGTATTAACATTGATACTTGAAATATTCGGGCCAATTTCCTTGTTTGGCCCTCCCTGGTACGTCCCTGCCCGTACTTCATTAGCTTTTAAAGGCCTGCTATTTCTGCTTTCTGTTTCCTTTTAACTTCAAGCCTTTACTTGCGTGCAAGGCCGTAGCCAACAAAAAACTGAGGGGGACGGGGCTGGATTTAGACAATGAGAAGCCCCATTTTCTTTACCCTTAGCAATTGCTTTTTATACAAAAAAGGTCCCCAAACGTCAAAAAAAGGGAGGAGCAGCGGAGCACTCTTGTTTGTGTGCTATTACTTTCTTGTATTACGCTTCTTTCTAAATCTTCATGTAGATCCACACAGTCTAGTTGCGACCGTCTTTGATTGTTTTTAAAAAGTTTTTTTTTTTTTATTATGACTCTGATTATTCTAAACTCATAGAACTGTAACAAAGACTTGTTATTACTTCCAACTAATGGACTTTAGCGCATTATTAATTTAAATAAACCTGTATTAAAGTTACTGTAAAATAAACCTGTGCTTGTTGAAAGACTAGAACTCATGAAAAAGACTATAAGTTATAATAACAACGCAATGTTTTGATTTCCGGAAAATCTATTTTAAAATCTACAATATTTCGTTTGAGTTTAACAGTCTCTGTCTACTTCGCAGTCTGCTATTCACAAAAAATTTCTAAAACTGAATCACAACCGAGTTTTGCCGCAAGCCAAACATGTTTTTGCTTTTTTGATTCAATTGTTGTGGTGGTAGCACTGCTAATAGATGAGGTTCGTAACTCGTTAGTCGTTATACCTTCTAAAAAAATTTTTTCTTGAAACACTTTGACCACGTGTTTAGTGTCATTTAAGCGCAAGCATGGAAATTGGGTTCAAAATCTTGTCCGGCCAACCGAAAAACTAATCCACTTTATTTAAAATTACGCTTGTTGGATCAGTGACAACTTCCCAGGGTCTACTTAAAGCAAAAAAGACTAGGGTTTTATTCTAATTTGGGTCGTACCAAAGTACGTAATAACGTCTGCAGTTTCCTCAGCCCGCTTTGCACATATAAAAAATGAGTATTTTTTGTATTTTTTACATCTTGCCTATTAACTACGATCAGTAATTCATGATTGAAACCGTCATCCAGATCTGCTCTGAAGCCAACTGACAGGCTACCGTGCAAAATTAGAAAAAATCGAGAAATCTGAACTGATGGGTAGCCTATCGAACATACATTTGTAGCAAATAGCGTAAAATAGCATCGAAAGAAACGCAAGGTAAAGGAAAACACCTCAAGACACTTTGAAAATAGAGCTTAATTATAAAAAGAAAATAACTTAAAATGTTTAAATCAATAAAAGATCAAGGGAAGTCGTAGCATAATTTTTCCAGTAAACTTGGCAAAGCCATTGGTGTAAATAGGTTAACAACTTCATCCGCTCAGTAAATTAATTAACTTCAACGATGGTTTTTTTAAGGAATTTTAATTTATTGATTGTCACAGTTTGTCTGACCGGCAGTCTATTACCATTGTAAGGAAGTAGAAACGGATGCCAATCTGCCAAAATTATTGCAAAAAAAAAAGATATTTGGTTTAAAACACCCTCTTTTACATTTTCAATCCCATCACAAAAATCAGATACATAAAGAGAAGAAATCAGGCACAAAAAAAAAAAACGGATTTCGAAAGAGGTAAATTGCTTTGAGGAAAAAATATACTGTAAGTATTTTGCAGAGTAAATTAAAATGCGATAAAAAGTTCCAACTTAATGCAACATATTTTCATTCAGAGGAAGCTAAAGATCTAAAATATGCTCATCTTGCAGTCTGTGCGTCTTAATGTACAGAAATACTCCTCTATTTATGTATAGCCACAAAAGTTCAGAAGCTTGAGGCACTAAATTTTTTTTAGGCCTCCTACCCCCGAGTTTGTCAATGATTGCCTCAACCACTCACCCACACCCACAAAAAAGTTGAAACGGTTGCCATTCTGCCAACTTATTGTTAAATCAATTTGGTTTTGAACACCTTCATAACATTGCCAATTTTATCACTCAAATCAAACACACAAATACAAGAATTTATCTAGTAACGCAACGAAAAATTAAACAAGAAAATGACGTTGGGTCATTTGGCAGAGCTTTCGTTAGGGTACAAACTGCTTAGTGAAAGAAATACATACGTTTTGCGAAGCAAATCATAATGCGGTAAAAAGTTACCCAACTTTAAGTGAATTTTTTAGGGGGACTAACGATCGTAATTATGTTTATCCTGCAATTCTGTGCGTTTAAATGTACGGAAATACTTTTCCATTGATGTACCAGTATAGCCAAAAGTTTAGGGTGGATCTCGAGATTCATTATAGGCCTCTCCCACTGAGTTGGTCGATAATTTTCTCACGCCCCTCGCCGCAAAAAAATTTACCGATAAAAGTTCCTTTTTCAAAACATTAAATATTTTTAGGCCAACTTGATTAAGCCCGTCTGTCGGTGGAGCGATTTTTAAGTTTAAATTTATAACCATTTTGTTGATTTGGCTATTTTTTCTAGACAAAATGTCGTAAATTTTTGTTAAGTTGAACTGATGCCAGTTATTCCTGCTTTTTTTTTTGTAAATACTTAAGATTTTGAAACTGAACCTGCCAGCGTTTTTGCAGTTCCTACTACAAAAAGTACCAAAATTTTAAATTCACTAATCGAAATGACACCAAAATTTTTGGCCCAAAATTTTTTTTCGACAAAATTCATTAACATTTTGGTGGCGTTAATGACGATATTATTATTAGCAAGATTGCATATTCTGCAAAACAATCTCAGCGCTGCAAAAACATCAAATCTCAGTGTTGATCGAGAACATCATGTTTTGCAGCGGCGGAGCAGAGGAGGACCCCGGCAATCTTTGTACTTGGCTTATAGCAATTTGCCTTCCAACCTCCTTACATTTTCTGCTGGTTACACTCCAGGTAATGGCAGTCACGGCTCGTGTTGAACAAAGTTGTCGTTGCGAGTTTCTATTTAATCGCTTGAAACAGAGTAATTTAGTCCCAAATTCGGGCTTGTCGCTCGTTACAAACTTAAACGTCGTCGATCTTCAGGGAGGACTAGAAAAATTTTTAGCGGGTAAAGTTGTAGAAAAATTTTTAAAGGGTAAAGTAAAGACTAGAAAAATTTTTAGGAACTACATTGCATTCGAAGCGATGAATATCGCCAATGTATTTCAAAAAAATATACACTCACACGAAATTGTTTTCGCATACTTGACGTTTTGAGAGTATCACAAAGCTGTTGCCATCAAAGATAGGCCTACATCACAGTGAAACTCAGCAGTTTGAGATAATATCAGTAATTACTGGTACGCGCAAGAAAGTCCGCCAAGTCCGGAAAGGTGACTCATACACAGTACACAATATGTTCAAATACGGCGATGCATGTGAGGCAAAAGGCTCTTCCCCTTCCTTTACCGGCACTTATTCTAGCATACCCACTTTCTTTAGGGGCACCAATTCTTTGTGGTCCAAATGATTACAAAGTAATTATTTGCAACTTGGCATGTAAGCACTATTTTTCACAATAAAATACGCTATCTGTCAGCACTTTTCAAGCGTAATGAAACCATCACAATTCAAAAATGCACAATTACAAAAAGTTCAAGAACAGTGGCCGGAATCTCAAAGTACAACTTCTAGTATAAGCTAAAATTTTCGCTTTTTCTACTCGCAAAAATAATACTCTTCGATAAAGAATTACAAAATCATGTGGCGCTTGCCCATGTGAGTACCTGTTGCATATTTTGCAGAGTTGTAGAAATAAAATAGTGTACTATAAAATAAAAATGTTTTGCTATACAGAAAGTTGTACTATATGTTTTAGCTAGTTTACTGCTTCATTTAATTTTCGAAAATATCATCATTGACTTTGGAATGCAGTAAAGATGGGACGAAAAGAGCTTAAGGAGGAAAAATACAGCTGCAGTAATTCTTAAAACTGGCCGTTTGGACAACATGGATTCAGCTGCCTTCATCAGCAGTGTAAGCAAGGCAGTATCAAATTGAATGCACTGCTGATGATGGCAGCTGAATCTATGCTGTCGAAACGTTCAGTTTTAAGATTACTGCGACTTGCTTTTCCTCCTAAATCATTGATTTCGTTTTATCATAAAGCCTATTGTTTTCATATAATCTACTTCGAATCAAACACATTATTTGCTAAATATAACATTTGGTTAATTCATAATTTTAAAGATTCAAATAAGCGCACAATACACCAAGCACCTTAAATACAGCTTCGTTATACGCAACATATACAGTACATAGCGGACTATTGCATGGAGATAGCCATTTAATTGTCCAAAACATCGAGATATTTCCTTTCTACAATCTTGGGAAGGAGTTTGTGCCTACAGAAAATTTTAATTAAATTAAACTCTAGTTGGCGTGTATAGCGGTTAAAGATATCGCTATCGATGCGGGAGGTCTTGAGATTCGAATCGCGGGACTGTCAAACTGGACAGAGTCGCTGATGGAAGTCGCGGAGATGGACCCCGGCCACTGTTCAATTCTATCGTAAGTAGTATGGAGTATGAGGTTCAAATATCAGACAGAGTACCGTAGATCTACATTTCAACCTCTGATTGTTTGGAATAGGAGCTCAGCATTTGCTGATTTTGTATATTAACCTACAATCTGCTGATCCAAATTAACCGTTCAACAAAAATCCTAGACGTGATGCCGGTGTCTCTGCTATAATATTTTAGCAATAAAAGTTAGAACAAAACTTTTTCTCTTGCCCATCATTTCAGATAATAATTACCTTGTACACATGTCCAGTTTAGGTGGTTTCTAAAGGCTCGCCGGCATTCTGCTTCACAATTAAATTTTTAATATCATAATCACTTGTTTTAATTATGACGTCAAAAAATTGGTTATGACGCAGAAACCCCGTGGGCCTTTCGAAACACTTTTACAGTAAACTGGTCGTGTGGACAGGGTGAATAAGGGTCAATATTGCTTTGTGTAACACGTTGAATTCCTCCAATTAAGCGTGCAATTGCACAAATATCGCATTCGCAATAAAAACGGAATGCTAGCTGAAAATTTTACCTGATTGGTAGAAGCAAGAGGATAATTACTGGGAAGACCATCTTCAAGTAGAAAAAATCAACAAATCCAAACACAGATACTACTATCAGTTGGACCACTTGGCAAAATGTAAAGAGATGGAGTTTTCTCTGTGGAACCTTCCGAACGTAGTGATTAGGGGGGTACGAACTCTAAATAGATAAGATTTATTACGCTTAGCGTAGTAATTTAAGACACCGCTATTGGCGCAGGAGATCTGGGGTTGGATTACCGGGCCGGTCAAATCGGATACAGTGTCGTCAACGGCTCGCCACCGCTGCGACATTTCTTCGGAACTGTGTAGCCCAGGCGCCAAGCCGCGGAGATGGGCCCCGCCACCCGTTACACACTTCGGCGTAATACAGCGACTATAATGAAGATTTGATTAAGTTTTTTTTTTAGTTTTATTATGTTGTTGACTTTGCAGGCTCATGTCTGGTGACTGATTTTTACGGAACTGTTTCGACACATCTAGACGTTTCTCAACCTTCAATTGCAAGCATGATCGACATTCGTCACAACTATCAATCACGTCAACGACATCGCTCAATTAATTATACGATAAAGTAAAAAAAATGCATAGTTTTAATAGAAATGTAAAAATAGCGTAGGCATAATATATCAATTACATAAACCAAAAGCTCATAAACTGAGAAATCTTAATTGGCTCTAATAGAAAAGCTAAAAACAAGTTTCTGAAATTTTCTGCTCCCTACATTTTTATCAATATAAAACTTTTTATTTCAGCACTTCCTTCTTGACAAATGTTTTTCTCTCGGATTTCATTTTTTCTGACTTTTCAACTTCCTGGGAAACAGGAAATCAAAAATCACCATTTTTTTCTGAAATTTTCCGTGTCGACACCCGAAAGGCAACACAATTTTCATCGTGACTGTCACTTACCCCTTCAGTGAAGAGCAACATCATCCGATCGAACATTTGATTTCCGATGAAAGAAGACAATCCAAGATACAGGAAGAGTCCCTGAATGTAACAAGGCAGTTAATTGATCGTAATAACTTCCTAGCCAACCGGCAGGTTGGCGCAGAGGTAAAAACATTGCTATCGGTGCGGCAGATCTCCAGTTCTATTCCCGATCTGGTCAAATCGAACACAGTGTCGCCAACGGCTCACCACCGCTGCGACGTTTCTGTTGAGCTGTGTTGCTCAGGTGCTAAGCCGCGGAAATGGGCCCCGCCACCCGTTACATGCTTCGGTGTAATACCGCAACAATAACTGGGATTTGATCTTTGTACTTCCAGCAGACAGTTTGTGTTCTTGGGTAAAAAGCTTGATAATTATTATCTAAGCCTGTAGTGAATTTTTCACGAACAGGTATAGAAAGGAAATACAATTATTGTCAGCCAGATCATTTTGAACCAACGGCATGAAACAAGGGGAATCTGTTTTTTCTAATACCCCTCTTCCGCCAGAAATTTCTCTTTCCGTTGAGAAGACAAAGAAATCAAACACTCTGTTTTCATAAAAAAAAAGTATCTTTTTATGGTAAGATCCAGCCTCCAGGAATAACTTTTGCAGTTGTTTTATTGGTCTTCCGTCCAGTAGTTTTACACCAGGCCAGGCTGTTCCTTGTTGGTTATTCTCGCGGTATTATGCCGAAGCGTGTAATGAGTGGCGGGGCCCATTTCCGCGGCTTGGCGCCTGGGCAACACAACTTCGAAGAATTAGCGCAGCTTTGGGGGGTTGTTGATAACACTGGGTCGGATTTGACCAGTCCGGGAATTGAACCTCAGACTTTCCATCCCGCTAAAGATGTTTTTAATCACCACGTATGGGAAATTCGTAGTTTGAACTATTTACCTGCAGCACTGCAACAGGAACATACTGGAGAACAGGAAGGATGAGAAGAGACAATCCGATCAAAATATTAGAGAAAATTGTCGTCAATCGAGTCTCTCGAACTTTTATAATCCTGTACAAGTGTTTCACTGTCAGAAACTTTATATTTTCATTTTAAATCCTTTGGGTAAGTTACGGTTCTGATGTATCTATCCTCGAAGATAACGAAAAAACCGCTATAAAGGAGCTCCGCGGTCGACCAGCGCCATTTTGTTGTTGGGTGTTTATTCGAGTTTATCATTAAAAGAAGAAAACAACAACAACTTCAAAAAAATAGTCAAAAAAATTGACACAAATAAAAAGATTGTAACGTACAAAGGTCATGGGTTATGCGCATAAACATTGGACTGTGATGGTGTGAGTGCAGTTTCTTCTTATTTTAATTGTCACCACTTTGCCCCCTGTCCACATGTCAGTGGTTTCAACTTTCAAAAGTCCACGTTCTTTCTGCATCATAATCAACTTCTTGACGTCGTAATCGACGCATGGATTATGACCTCAAAATTTAACTGTGATGCAACAGCCCATGGGCCTTTGGGGCGGCCTAAACTAGACATGTGGACAAGGCAAATCGGTACTTAAATTTACTAGTTAGTAAACGAGGAGTGGTGACCGATCAACAAGGGATTCGAAACCGCATCCCCAAGAAGACGAGAGCAAAGATCAAAACAAAAATGGGAAGAAATCAAAAAATCATAACCACATCGATATGCAAATTCAAAAATAAGCAACGTAAAAGGAAAAAAAAACTTTCTGAATTTTTTCAAACTCAAGAAAACATTCGCTTAGATATAGCTGTTGAGCCTTAGCTTTATATTTTTTTCATAGCTGCTTCAATTACTGCTTACTACATTTGCCCCATGGAGCGGAACAGTGTTTTTCTGGGCTTTTATCCCTCATCAGTTTTATAAGTAAAACAATCATATCATTGCAATGCAAAAACAATAATTACAATGCGGCAGTTATGATGCAACATAACTGCACCAACATGCATTGTCATGCATCACTGTAGTTACCTTGTAATACATCGTCTGTTAGAACCACTAAAATACAGCGCAAATTTCCATAAATAAATATAAAAAACACTACGGGAGGTTGTGCACGTACAAACCATCCATCTTGTTCCAAAAATCAAGATGTAGGCTTAAACATGCAATTCTTCCAATCAAAAAGCTTCGAAAAACAAGCAACCTAATCAAAATAACAATGAAGCATTGGAGTACAGTAATTACAGGACCTAAAATACAGGAATGCAGTAAATACAGGAAAATTAAAGTCACACTAATTCCTAAAACTGAGCGTTTTAACTACATAAATTTAGCTGTCATCATTAACATTGTAAGCAAGGCAATAGGCTACAAAACTGAAAAGACTGCAGTTTCATTTCCTTTCAGCTTTATGCTGCCTTGCTTACATTGCTGATGATGATTGCTGAATCAATGCTGTCGAAACGTCCATGTTTCAGGATTTACTGAGGCTTTGTTTTTTCAAGTTTAAACTGTGAAACTAATTAGTCGTTTTAGTGCAGGTTGAGAGTCAAGGCGTTTGGACAAAAATAGGAACCGACACTGACTTACTCGTCATGGACAGTTCCAACATTTGAAACATGTTGCTCTACATCAGCCAGGGCTTTTACGTGAAGAGGGGAGTGTGGCAGTGAAGCATGGACCCATGGAAGAGTAAAAATAGAAAGGGGAATATTAATTACCCCAACCACAAAAAGGTCCCAGTGGTAGGCAGGTCCTTTTTTCAGTCTAAAAAATGATGAAGTTAATCGAAAAGAAACAAAAAGTTTGCGAGCTTAGCTTGCATCCAAGTAGGCAAACAAGCCTCCTCCTTGTTCTAGTTATTCACAGTACTATTTTGCTGGTACTTCAATACTTTTTGACTAAAAACATGCAAGAAAAAAGTTTACATCATTATTAGAATTTAAATCTATTTTCAAAAATACATTTGGGCAGTGGCGGATTAAGGGGAGCGGGCTGAAGCCCGGGGCCCCACAACATTTAGGGGCCCCACAAATTTACATTTTTCTAAAATTTTTTTGACAAAAAATATTTTTGATTTTAAAAAAGGTCTTCACTCGCAGAAACTACCAAAGTTTTTAAAATTTTGGCGCTGAGGGGTTGGGGCCTTGGGAGTAAATGTGATATGTCGTTAGTTAACTCAATATTAATATTTATAAGCAAAAATCTTCTCGAAGTAAGAATCGCAGATGTTATCAGCTAACATTATTGCTTGGTAAGTCGTGGACAGCACTTTTTTTCAAAGAAAAATTATCCGTTTTTTACTGATTCTAACGTCACAATAAAGAATGAGATAAATGTTAATTCAGGTAGTAATCAACAAACGATGACACTTAAATTGCCGCTTGCCAGCAAGAGTACCAGACTACAGTTGAGGTTATACTAGCAGAAAATGTTGAGGAAAATGTTTGAGGTTAAAATTATTGCACCATCGTACAACAGTAGGGTAGCTGCAACATCTAGGCTTCATAACTTTACTCTCTAGAATAAGTGGTAGTTCCAGCTTTAATGTGAAAGAATAAAATCTATTGCCGAGAGCAGTAGCATAGTATAGTTTGGTTTTTATAAATAAGGCATAGCTTTATTTCAAAACAGGATAAAAACAGCGGCGGCGATAGCTTCACTCTAGTGACAGGAAAAAACAGCGGCGCTTTCTAGCATAACGGGTTACCCGCCGCTAAGTTCTTCAGACTTGTCCACTGGAACTAGTGAACCTTCACTTCCTGACTTTCTGCAAGAACCAGTCAGACTTTCCAAGCAATAGTAATATTGACTTCAAGTTTTGACGTAAAAAGTAACGATTTGAGCAGGACGTAATGTAGTGGTGTGGTATCAGGGAAGCAAAAATAACTGAAACTTAACCCGGCAAAAAACAGATAACTAAAAGCTTGCAATAAAATATCGAACTAAAATCTTGTTAAAAGGAACGTCCTTCCATCGATGGTTCCAAAATTGTTCTGACGAAAAAGCGATACACACCAAAGACCGTAGGGTGAAGTGACAGGTTGTTGGCTAGCAAGCAGCCGGGGGCGCGAAGCAGTAATAATTCAAAAAATAAACAAGCAACTGTCAGCTGACATGAGTGCAGCACGATTACGTAATTACAAAAAACAAATGTGTGGCGCGATGGCGTGATTCGGGTGAACAACAGGTCAGCAACGGCAAATTATAAAAGGTGGACTATGGTTCGAAACTTTATAAGGTCTTGCTTAGATTTGAGTTAAGTCAACAATTGTAGTCGGTGCGGAACACGGGTAGCGACGCCAGTGCCCAGCTCTGCCAATACATTAATAATATGATTAATGACTAATATTAGTTGATCAGTCGCTTTATTTCTGGATTGTTTTGAGTAAAAGATAAAGCCATCTAGGCTTCTGCATTTTCATTGAATCGATTTACCGAATCTTTGTTTATTATAAAAGACTATTAGAAATAAAAACTTTTTTTGATTTGATTCTCCATTTTTATCCTCCATTCACGAGAAAGCGAGTTGTATGGCTGTATGTCAAATTAGATTTCCTCGCTCACTTGGAACTTAACTTTTCTCAGAATCCTCTTCTTGCCTTTTGTTGAATTTGCTGCAGCTTGTGCAAGCCACCAAGCAGCGACAAATATAGTGAAGTACCTTATCCAAGGGCACAACAAGATGTCGAGGGTAGAAGTTGAGTCGCGACCTTTCGATTCATTATGATCGCCATAAAAACGACGCTTGTCGCTCCCGACCGTTCGGTCACGCTGCCGACGTGACTAAGAACGATTTTAAAATGATTCAATTTTGTTGGTTCGTTCATTATACGTACCATACGTGTAAAAACTATTGTAAAATTAAATAAAGGAAAATATAAACCCATTAAACCGACTGGGTAAATCGATGTAATGGAAATGCACTAATTGTTTTTAACAAAGAATAATATATTTGATCTTACTCAGCAGTGCGCTAAGTAAAAAATTTTTACTGGGGCGGATGTTTTTGCCTACAATTTTCCCTTAATTCTGAACCCAAATAACAAGACAATGTTGTAAAAATGGAATTTATTGTTCATGGGGCGATGCAGTGGCGTAGCAAGAAATTTTAAAATGGGGGGGCATAATTTCACCGTTTTTTTCAAGCTTAGTTTTTTTCAGCAGAGCTAATTGAAGCAGATAAAAAACATAAAAGGCTTTAGGGGGATCCAAGGGTATGCTCCCCCGAGAAATTTTGAAACGTTACATGCTGTAATGGCTATTTTAGTGCTTTTTGAACAAACTTTGTTTAAATTTTTGATCCTAATTCTGAGTAGCCTACTTCACCAAATATGATGGATTTTGTTTGCACATTTTCAATTATGCGTGCTTAAAGGCGTGCGGTTTATTGTTATCGAAAAGGTTCGAAATGATGGAAAAATTGTACACATCAAAAACGTAGTTGAAAAAGACTAGAGAGGTAAATACATGCCCTATATCCCCTTGCCCCCCCCCCCCCCTAAATCCGCCCTTAGCCATAAGCTACAAAAGCAATGAAAAGAGTCTTGCATATTTCAGTCACTTAGCACCGTTTGTTCTTTTTTACCAAAAGGCAAAGTCGAAAGAGGGAAGAGGCATGGCACAATGCCCCCTCCCTAAACATGCTCCAGGGGCGATGTCATTGGTCAATGAATAAATTAAAACAGTGTTGGAGGGCGTACTGCGTGTTTCCATACCACCAGCGTGGTGAACAAAAGCTATCAACGGTAGAATTTTGAAAACTTCATTAGCTTTGCTTTAGGCAGGTTTTTGTTTCACAAATGAAGCGAGGGTTTTTGGGGGAATAGCAGTAAGCTACCCCAGTTGGGTCCGGGGCTCAGCCCCAGGAAGGTATAGCAATTTCTTAATTCATACTCTCAATCTTAAATAACTTATGATCTGAAAAAAATTAGGGAACCGCTACTTTAACATATTCTTATAAGTGCTTTCATTAACGCTTATAAAAAGCTGCTGACGTGTTGTAATGTTGATGAAAAATAAACTGTTCTGTAATAGGCGCACTAAAAAAGTTGTTCTGGATTAGTTTGCGAAAGAAACCATAATGGCTACAAGATGATATTGTAATATTGCATTTTGCGTGCCTTTGAAAAACTAACAATGAACGGTATGCTGAAAAGTATTGCAGCAGTGTGTACCCACAAGCTCCGGGCTAATTTACTTCGCACTCTGTTACTCAGTAGGACTTCGCACTCTATTACTCAGTAGGACTCAAAGGCAGTAATTGAACGTGCTGAACAAAGCACAAGAAGTTCATACTGATCTTTTTACGCTACTGATCAATATTGCTAAGTTATTGTTTTGTTTTTTGAGGCTGTTCTTTTGGTTTATTGTTCTTTTCATTTTATATCGTATAAGCTTTCGCTGAACTTGGGAAAGAGGGCCCCATTATTAAATTAGCCCAGGGCCCCACGTACTGTTAATCCGCCCCTGCATTTGGATGTACATCTACTCCTAGCTGCCATTTAAAACCTTTCGAGGTCAGAAATAGTTGAAATAGTCTTGCGCATTGATGGGTAACCAATTTTGTTTTTGTAAAAAGCGAATAATTTGCTAGACGGTAGGATTATGTACCCGTAGCCCCAGAAAGAATTTTTGTACCCCAGGGCAAAATAGCTATGGTCGAAGAGCATTTGAAATATTTGAAAATAAGCCCTTTGAAAATATTTCATGTCAGGGGCGTATTCAGAACTTTTTTCAGAGACGGGCACCAAATTTCGTCACTTTTTCAAGCGTAGGCTATTCCGGCAGAGTAAATTTTAAGCAGCTTAAGCAACGAAAACGACTCTAGGGGGTCCGGGGGCATGCTCCCTGGAAAAAAATTAGAAAATTTGCGTACTGTAATGGCCATTTTAGTGCTTTTTGAACAATTTTCAGGCAGAGTTTGTTCACATTTTTGACCTCTAACTTTGAGTGCTTCACCGAATATCAAGAATTTTGTTCGTACAGTTTCGATTATGCGTGCTTAAGGCGACTAAAACATACTGTTATGAAGACGTTTGAAATTATGGAAAAATTTTGTTCATCCGAAGCATTGTTGGTACGTTCAGAAAACGTCGCAAAGACTATGAGGCGTTCCCTAAACGAAGAAACAAAGAATGACAGCTGACTACTGTCCCCGTTGATTCTAATTGACAAGGACTATGCTGTCCTATCAGCGCCTAACGTGCGATGTATCAACAAATTCTTGTCTTCAACGAATTCTATTGATTCAACCACATGCAACACGATAATTAACCGTAGCATTTAAACCTAACTTAAACACACTTAATTAGATCTAACTAGCTGCGGATACGCTAGAGGTAACTTTAGCGTTTCCTAAAGAAATAGAGAACAAAGTAAACACACTGACCAAAAATTAACCGGCATGCAACAACTATACAAACAGCAAGAAAAAATAACCCTTGCACCAGGTAGCAAAGAGCAAAAGACCAGTGGTAGCCAGCACAGGCATCACGGGAAAGCTAGACAGACTAACAACGATCCCGTAGTGTAAATCATAGCCAGCACCGAGCTACGATCCAACCGAGAAAAATAGTTACGTTTCAACAAACACAGATAACTGTCAAATACAGGGCTAATCGCGCTCGCAGGCTAACAAATACAGGCATAATAATAGGTGAAACACACTTACCGTGCAATCCTATTACAGTATAAACTACACTACATGTCCCAACACTGCACTTATCCAATCTCTAATATAATGGCAAACACAAACCCGCCAACATAGAACATTATACAAACAGGTTTCTACTGCAGAATCGGTACCCAGCCCTAGGCTATAACTCAATAAATCCCTCACAACAACAGACTAGATCCCACAACTATGACTTCCCGCAAAGGCTCTAACAACAGTCAAGCAACTAAATACACAAATGTAACATGTCTGCACTGTTTAGCTACAAACAAGAAGCAACAGCTTGCAGCAATGCGCGAGATAACTAACCAGTATGACGCAACAATTACCGCTACAAATACCAAACAACAAAGAGCCAAGCAGACATCCAGCAGAAACGGGGAAAACCCTATACGTATATGAGCGTAACAATTGTTGAAAATGGGATGCATTCCCCCCCCCCTGGATCCGCCACTGTTCTTACAATTTTGTACTGCCTTTCATAGGCAACACTTCTGATGATGACAGGTTGACAGCTGAATCTATGTCATCGAAACGTCTAGTTTTGAGATTTACTGTGGCGTTACTTTTCCATTTACCCGTAATTGTTAGTTTTCTTACTATTTAGTACTTACTTGTTGTGTTGGGCGTTTACCAACGCGGCAGACACATTTTGATCAACAAAAAACAAACAGCTGAGGCATAACCCCAGCCCCACAGCCCCAAGATGGGCTAACGGGGGCAATTCGGACACTGGAGGAAGAGTGAAACTTTTTTCTAATTTGTACTTGAATTTTTCCACTGCAAAAGTAAACAAATGCACGTCGTATACAAAAAAACAGCGACTTGGTCTATCCGGTACAGCAGCAGCACTGCAGCTGGAAAACCAGATTTGTTTTGGTCATTGCTAACGCTTAAAAATAGCATTAATAGCTTCAATTACGGCGCTAGGCATTAAGAGTAGATGGTACAAGTAAATGTTGTTTGGTCAGTTATTGAAGGCGAAAATGCTCGAAAAATATCTACAGTAGTCATTACTTTTTTTGAGAAGATCGATTTTTTGAGAAAGCAATATGGAAAAGCCAGAAACCTCACAACCACATAATAGTGGCTTATTAAATCCAATTACTTACGAGGAATATCTCGAAATAAGTAGGAACCAACAAAGGAAAGCAAGATGACAGCGATGGGAAGGGCGTAGTCGGCAAGAATCTCGCGCTTTGTCGCTGATAAAAAGCGTCTAAAAAAACAAAGCTCTCAAATTGATTACTGAGTAACTGAACCCACGAAGCACATTTGCTAGAGTGCTTATCTTCTTGCACACACTGCCGGCTGAGAGGCTTGCTTGACCAGCTGGTATAAATGACACATATTGGAACAGCTCTTAAATTTAAAAAAGCATGAAGATTGTAACAATTTGATTTGTTAAGACTAGATCCACTGCTAATGATTGCAATATTATGTATTACATCTAAAACATTTTGCAAGTAAACTTGTGTCCCATCGACCGATTAACGCAGTGGTTAAAGAAATAAAGACATCGCTATAGGTACCGGAGGTCTGGGGTTCGATTTCGGTGCCGGTCAAATCCCGTACAGAGTCGCCACCACTGCGATTATTTTCGGAGCTAAGTTGCCCAGTATAAGTTGCCCATATGCCTGTTCGCTGTGTTGCCCATACGCCTAGTCGCTCGTTACACGCTTTGGTATAACGAAAACAGGTTTCTTTTTGGCGCTTAACTTTTTACTTAAAAAAATGTGTAATTCTGCAGACAGAAAGTCTGCTTCAATTTCCAAGCAGTTTGGGTGACCGACATTTGGATCGTGATACTAATACTTTGTCCATGAACTTATTTAAGACAAAACATCTACATTTAACAAAATCGTGATTTTTTACCAGCTTTAACATAATGCAGGATCAAGCATTTACTTCTTGCGAAGTCATTATTTGAAATCAATGGAACCAACTCACGATTCATCGAATCCAAGTAGGGTAATCCCTACCCAGAGCGTTGCCAGCATCAAAAATATAAAAAGGATGGAGTTTTCAGGTCGATAACAAAAATTGTCACTCAAGCAATTCGTCGGATATGACGCAGGGAAAGTGGCGTTTAGCAACGATGGGGTAGTGATGGAGCTGATGGTGGCTGGAAAAAATAAAGTTGTATAATATATGAACTGAAGATGCACAAAATAGGTGAAATACAACAGGAACCAATTAAACTTTTTGCGGGGGAGTTGGAGTTCAAAAATGATCTTCTTGAAATTTAAGGGTTTAGACGTATCGGAATAGCTATGTATTAAAATGTATAATTAAAAATTTAGGAGAGGGGGCGGCTTGAGCCCCTTGGGACACCCTTTTTTGACGTGGTAATGTGAGAGGAGCTGTTTTTTTATGTTGTGTTAGAGATTCAATTTACCCATTGCTCTTTCGTCTTTACCGAGAATACTTCAGCTTTTATCTCCTCTGTTTCGAGTTTTTAAATAAGCTGATCAACCCAAAGTTACTCCTTATTATACTAGCTGTTTAACGCAGAACCGCGTAGCGAGTAACCGCTTAACGCCTGGACAACACAGGTCCGAAGAAACGTCACAGCAGTGGCGAGCCGTTGGCAACACAGTGTCCGGTTTCATCGGCCCTTGAATTGAACCCCAGGCCTCCAGCACCGTTATTCAAGCAAACCACTGCGCTAACTCGCCAGTCTATCCAAAGTAAGATAAACGCAATCTTAGTGCGGTAAAGCTTAAGAGAAATCACTATACACAACTTTAATTCAGAGTTTGCCGAATTCGTCGACATTTTCAAGAGTGCACTGCAAATAAAATTGGGTAGAGCTCTTGGTAAAACTCCACTCAACCCAATTCATATTTGGGTAAAACACGTTTTACCCAAAATATTTTGGGCATGAATCGATATGCCCAAAACATAACTTAAATAATTTTTTTGGGTAAAAAAGTTTTTGGGTAAACATGAAATTTTGTGGGTAAATACAACTTTTACCCAATTTTTTGGGGGGTAAACACACCTTCTACCCAAGTCCGACTTTTTCGCTTTTGGGTAATTTTTTATACTTAACAAAATAATTTTGGGTATTTTTGAAAATTACCCAAACGTAAAAAATTTTGTTGTATTATCAAAAAATTTTACCCAATTTTAAATTGAACTAAACAAAATTTACTCAAACATTCAAGTTCAAAATTCTGAAGAATATTAGTGAATACGTAACTTTCACTAGTTTTTCCTTTGCTGTATGCAATTGAAACTTATACCATATAGCGTTATGCAGATGATGAAGGCAGCAGCAACGTGATGCAACTTTTCCTCAGGGTCATAAAGAGTCAAGCAGCCACCCTTATACCGACGGATAAATCAAAATCTAAACAGTGGACTTTTATTGTTATTCAGATTTCCAAAAATAAGCAGCATTCATGTGAATTCTCGATATACCCTGCTGCTGCTGCTTGGACTCCTGCAAGGTCAAAGTTAATACATTTTGGAATAAAATGCTGTAAAGTTGCTTCTAAAAACTACGCATAAAGAAGAACTTTCTGCCTTTAAAATATCGTTTTAGATGTTGACATCTTGATAAATAATTGAACGTTGCAGTTTCGAGGTGCTATAAAGGGGGAATCTTATAACTTTCTTTGCCCTGAAAGATTGGCTTGGACCGAACAGGCGTGTTCAGAAAACCTGCTATCACGTGGCCACTTGCCATATTTGAGTGGCGTAGGCAAGGGTGGGAGGTACCGGGGCCATGCCCCCTTAAATTTTACGAAAACAGAAAAAAAACGATGCAAAAACTACCACTCACTTTGCTTATATTAAGCTATACAGCATAGTCATGAACCCCTTCAAATATGTTTTGGCAACGCCACTGTGACCTGTCTATTCCTGAAGGTGCGCGAATCCTGTTAGGTGCCTTTCCCAACTGAACAAGTAAAGTAACTTACTTGTTTTTTGCACGGTTGTTTCAATGCTCGACGTCAAACAAAGAAGTTGAATTACAGACCTCGAGCTTACTAAGCTATTATGGCTGTTAAAAGCTATTATCTGATATACTGTACGTGCATCTATTGGCCAATCAATTGAATATGATAGGCTCACCTATGCTGTGCAAGTAAAAAAAAGTTTTAGTGGGTTGTGTGCACTAATTTTTTCTCTGAACAACAGCCCCGGATTGAAAAAAGTGAATTAGTCTAACCTTATATAGGCTCAGTATAAACGGATAGTGCGGAGAACAAACCGACAAAAGCTCGCTTTTACTGTCGTCAGGAAAAGGCACTTGGGGCTTGGTGGAACTACTTTTTCTTTTTGTTGCATAGATTGACCTAAATATTATTAGATACGCTGTTTTCAGATAGGTCGGTGGCTGAGCAAACACGCGTGCACTAAAGATTATAGGCTAAAACACTGAAAGTTAGAAATTTAAGCAACGCAGTAAAAAATTTGCAAGAGGGATGGATGGTTGAAACTGAAGAACTTGAACGTTATGGAAAAAATCTTAACAGCCATAATGTAATACAGTTCACAACAGTTCCAAAAATTTCATCTTTGTTTATAGAATTTCTTGGTTGTTGCACAAACAAAAGTGAGGTAGGCATTAACGTTTAGGCCCCAGAAAACGTTTTAGTAAAACCAAGTATGGAAATGGGTAACCAGATTATCGAAAAGCTCACTTGCGCAATATCCCCTTTAACATTCGCGACACTACCAGTAGCGTATTTAGGGGGGCATTGGGCCATGCCCCCTCCCTTTTGACTCTGCCTTTTAGTAAACAAGAACAAAATTAATTGTGCCAAGTAACTGAAATATGCCATACTCTTTTGATGGTTTCTGTAGCTTATGGCCAGGGGCGGATCTAGGGGGATAGGATGAGGGGCATGCGACCTCTACCAGCCATTTTCAAAGTTGTTTTGAATGTATACAATTTTTGAATAATTTCGAACCTCTTCGATAGCGATAAACCTTCCGCCTTGAACACGCATAATCGAAAATGTGCGAACAAAATGCATCATATTTTGCGAAGCACTCAGATTAGGGTCAAACAATTTGAACAAAATTTGCCTGAAAATTATTCAAAACGCACTAAAATAACCATTACAGAATGCAAATTTTCAAAAAATTTCAGATGGAGCATGCTCCCGGACCCCCCCTTGAGACTTTCTTGCTTCTCAATCAGCTTCAAATTTGTTTTTCCGAAAAAAATACTCTTGCAAAAAGTGTGGAAATTATGGCTCGGCCTCCCTTTTAAAATTTCTCGCTACGCCACTGAACACTACCATTGGCCTTCAAGTTTAAACCAATCTGAAAAGTCACACGGCGCTAATGAGAATAGATTACATTCGAAATACCTAACTACATACAGGTAATAGAATAGCAATCGCAAAATATAGCTTCTTTTGCCAGTTTGAAAGCCATACTTTTGTGTGACAAATCATAGGCGATTCAAGATAAAATTGGACTACATTTGTTCACTTGCAGACAGTAGTATATTTTAATTTAAGAAAATATTTATTTGCGAAGAGCCTGTACACTGATCACTGCATGCAGCGAAAATAAAATCAAATCAAATTTTAAGAAATATTGGGTATAGAGTACCCAATATGACGTATTTTCAAAAATGCCATTAGTGAAATATTATTATGATTCTTTGTTTTATATACAAATCGGAACACATACGTTAATAGAATATCAAAATCGCTTCTTGTGAGGTCCTCCGTATGACATGCAATGGTAAGTATAGGCGTTAACTAGACCCTGTAGAGTAACATAAGTAACTCATGCAATACTCTGCAAACGAGCGATGATGGTAGCGAGAACAATTTTTGGGTTTTCGTTGCTTAAAAACATTTGGGTGGCGAAAACCCAATAAAATTAATTGGGCTCTTGACTTGGACGAAAATAGCCCAACGCAGAATGGTTAGTAGTCAGTCAGTTAACTTCATTTGGGTAATCTGCACCCCAACTTAAGAAACTGGGTTTCTCAACGTTAATACCCAAAATGTTTACCCAAAAAAAATACCCAATTTTATTTGCAGTGATGAACACGCGCCTTTCAAATTTCTTTCCCGCATAGTACCAGAGGCGGGCTACGTGCGGGCCGCATGCGACCCTTTGCCACTTTTTGTTTCACCTTCCTTCTTCTTTCAACAGTTAGAAGATTTGTGCTTATTTTCAAGTGCAATGTCTTAGAAAACGTGAATGTACTTCACTGCAAATAAAATTGGGTATTTTTTTGGGTAAACGTTTTGGGTATTAACGTTGAGAAACCCAATTTCTTAAGTTGGATGCAGATTACCCAAATGAAGTTAACTGACTGACTACTAACCATTCTGCGTTGGGCTATTTTCGTCCAAGTCAAGAGCCCAATTAATTTTATTGGGTTTTCGCCACCCAAATGTTTTTAAGCAACGAAAACCCAAAAATTGTTCTCGCTACCATCATCGCTCGTTTGCAGAGTATTGGATGAGTTAGTATGTTACTCTACAGGGTTTAGTTAACGCCTATACTTACCATTGCATGTGGTACGGAGGATCTCACAAGAAGCATCTTTGATATTCTACTAACGTAAGTGTTCCGATTTGTATGTAAAACAAAGAATCATACAAAATAAGACCTGAGTCATCCTATTTCGGGATTACGTCCCTTATCAGTGATAACAATCTGGGAGGACCATATCAAAAACCACACAACAAAATTACTCAATCTGGCGTTTGGGCATTCAATACAGTGAAAAGAAGGATGGCAGTTGCAAAAGAGAAAAAGAACAGACAAATGGAGTTAGCTAGATTAATTTAAAAAAGAACAAAGAAAACATTATGAAATAATATTGCTGCGGATAGAAATAGCAATCCACGACCGGTTTCGTCCTCATTATGAGCTCGTCAGGTGAATATAGCTAATAGAAAGCTGAGCAAAAGATACAGAAACATAACGAAAAAAGACAAAGAAATGGATGAATAGATAAAAAAATATCAGATGGTAACGATAACAACTGATGGCCTTTTTGGATGCAATCAAATCGACGTCCAAGTGAATTGAATGAGATTAAAGAAATCTTTTCCAAATTAGTATGCTGTTTGCTGAAAATGAATGAAATTTTCCTCAGATGTTTATAAAACTTAACCAATCAACACTGTGAAAAAATAGAATCATTCAATAGAGCAAGATGAAGAGATTAAAATTCCAAAACAGAATACTGCATCGCCAATCTCAACACAGTAACGAGATACCTTACAAACAACTTTTCACAATGCAGGTGGAAATCACGCGATCATCATTTTAAAAAAATGATATCAGCGCTAGTGTGCTAGAGAGCTCAAACCATCTGGTGAGCAACGCACAAAGAAATCATAATAATAATAAAACAAAGAATCATAATAATATTTCACTAGTGGCATTTTTGAAAATACGTCATATTGGGTACTCCATACCCAATATTTTTTAAAATTTGATTTGATTTTATTTTCGCTGCATGCAGTGATCAGTGTACAGGCTCTTCGCAAATAAATATTTTCTTAAATTAAAATATACTACTGTCTGCAAGTGAACAAATGTAGTCCAATTTTATCTTAAATCGCCTATGATTTGTCACACAAAAGTATGGCTTTCAAACTGGCAAAAGAAGCTATATTTTGCGATTGCTATTCTATTACCTGTATATAGTTAGGTATTTTCAGATTTCTTTAGCACCGTGACTCCGTCATACTTTTCAGATTGGTTTAAACTTGAAGGCCAATGGTGGTGTTCAGTGGCGTAGCGAGAAATTTTAAAAGGGAGGCCGAGCCATAATTTCCACACTTTTTGCAAGAGTATTTTTTTCGGAAAAACAAATTTGAAGCTGATTGAGAAGCAAGAAAGTCTCAAGGGGGGTCCGGGAGCATGCTCCATCTGAAATTTTTGAAAATTTACATGCTCTAATGGTTATTTTAGTGCGTTTTGAATAATTTTCAGGCAAATTTTGTTCAAATTGTTTGACCCTAATCTGAGTGCTTCGCAAAATATGATGCATTTTGTTCGCACATTTTCGATTATGCGTGTTCAAGGCGGAAGGTTTGTCGCTATCGAAGAGGTT
The DNA here is from genome assembly GCA_964006365.1 of Trididemnum miniatum. Lineage (NCBI taxonomy): Eukaryota > Metazoa > Chordata > Ascidiacea > Aplousobranchia > Didemnidae > Trididemnum > Trididemnum miniatum. Next base: position 11,728,400 of record OZ023251.1, on the reverse strand, counting down.
CGAAATTATTCAAAAATTGTATACATTCAAAACAACTTTGAAAATGGCTGGTAGAGGTCGCATGCCCCTCATCCTATCCCCCTAGATCCGCCCCTGGCCATAAGCTACAGAAACCATCAAAAGAGTATGGCATATTTCAGTTACTTGGCACAATTAATTTTGTTCTTGTTTACTAAAAGGCAGAGTCAAAAGGGAGGGGGCATGGCCCAATGCCCCCCTAAATACGCTACTGGTAGTGTCGCGAATGTTAAAGGGGATATTGCACAAGTGAGCTTTTCGATAATCTGGTTACCCATTTCTATACTTGGTTTTACTAAAACCTTTTCTGGGGCCTAAACGTTAATGCCTACCTCACTTTTGTTTGTGCAACAACCAAGAAATTCTATAAACAAAGATGAAATTTTTGGAACTGTTGTGAACTGTATTACATTATGGCTGTTAAAATTTTTTTCCATAACGTTCAAGTTCTTCAGTTTCAACCATCCATCCCTCTTGCAAATTTTTTACTGCGTTGCTTAAATTTCTAACAGTCAATGTTTTAGCCTATAATCTTTATAGTGTACGCGTGTTTGCTCAGCTACCGACCTATCTGAAAACAGCGTATCTAATAATATTCAGGTCAATCTATGCAACAAAAATTAAAAACGCAGCAAAAAAAAGCTATTTTGGGAGCGAACTTCATAATCGCAAGAAAAATATTCGTAAAACATGGGACATCATTAAAAACTTGCTGCCTAAGAAAACTGCGACACAAACGATTCAAATGATTAAAGCAAGCGATAGAACTGTTGTCCATGATCCCAAATTAATTACAAAACACTTTGGGGATTATTTCAGTACCGTACTGTTGCTACTAAAGTCGTTGATAGTTTGAATATTTCCCTTCTTTCTAGTTTATCCAAGATTTTTGAAAAATTGTTATATCGGAGACTGGACACTTTTATCTGCGAACACTCCATGATCTCACCGTTTGAAAATGGCTTTTGAGCTGGACATTCCACAATGCATGCAGTTACTGATGTAATTACTATGGCCTATGAAAATATCAATGATAAAAAATTCACTGGAGTTAGCTTTTTGGACATCAGGAAAGCATTTAATACTGTTGACCATGACATATAACCGGCGTTAGCTCAGTTGCAAAGCGCACGCTCTCGGTGCAGGAGGTCTGGGGTTCGATTCCCGGACCAGTCAAATCGGCACAGTGTCGCCAACGGCTCGCCACCGTTGCGACGTTTCTTTGGGAGCTGTGTAGCCCAGGCGCTAAGCCGCGGAGATGAGCCCCGCCACTCGTTACACGCTTCGGCGTATTACCGCGAGTATAATGAAGATTTGATTTGATTTTGACCATGATACATTAATTATCAAATTGGACTATTGTGGGATTAGAGGAACTGCAAATGACCTTTTGAAATCTTATCTTTCGCAAAGAAAACGGTTTATTGTGATTGATGAATAATCTTCTAAACTCTGCCCTATCAAATGCAAGAAGAGTCCCCCGAAGGTCAACTCTTGTTCCTCTTCATTTTATACTTTACATCAATGATCTGGGCAATTGCACTTTGGTGAAACCTCTTTTGTTTGCGGATGACATGTGTCTAGTTAACAGTGCTGATATGGTCAACGTCAGTAATTGGATGCAAGCAAATCGGCTATGCATCAACTCCGAAAAGTCAAGCTTGTCAATCATACAGCCTTGATTCAATTCGCCATCAACTTACCCTGTAATTAACATACTTTATGATGGATCACCTATCACCATCTCCAAATCAGCAAAATATTTAGGCGTTTATATCGATGACGAGCTTAACTTCAAAACGCACATCAAACTTCTCAATACGAAGCTCTTTCGTTTATTGAGCATTTTGCACAAAGTTAAAAATTATCTACTCAAAAAATCTCCTCTTCATCTGTATTTCGCCCTATTCCACTCTCATTTGTTATACTGCGTCACAATTTGATTTTCTACTTATCAAACTTACACGGCCCCCATAAGCAATCTCCAAGATGGAGCAATAAAACTAATAGGTGGTGAACATGTTTATCACTATGCGTTAAGTAGCATTTATACGTCATTAAACATTTAGCAACTCGATGACCTTGTGAAATCGGAATTGGGTCTCTTTGCCTATTGCCACTTTAAAGATATGCTCCCTACCCCAATCAACAATTTCTTCGTCAAACTAAACGAATATCACTCTGTAAAAAACAGATTATAAGCGACTTGTTGTAACTATTGGATTCCATTATCGCACCTCGAAATAGCAACGCTCAATTAAATATCAAGGCGTCAAGATTTGGAATCATATTCCCAATGATATAAAATCATGTTTTGTGCGCAGGTTTTTTCATTTTCTTGCGAAGTATTAACCTTGTTGATGGAGTTCCTGTAGGGTAAGGTGAATAAGTTGTCTATATACATTATTTATTTATGGATTGTACGCAAATTATGCCACGCATTAAATTTTAGCTCATTCGCTAAAATAAGGGTGGCTGCTTGACTCGATGACCCTGAGGTCCCTTCGCATTCTCCCGTCCATTGTTATTTATATTTGGTGGTCTTTGTTTACTGTTTTTTGAATTATTTTTTCTTGTTGTACTGTTATTTGATAGTTGAAATAGATAAGAAAAATACCATTTGATCAATAGAATATTTTTGCACCAACATAAATTTGAATCTTCATCTAGGCCGAACCGAAAGATTGAAAAAGCCGATTAGTGACATAGCCAGACCATAAAATCTTGTATTTAATGGTTATTTAATAAAATCTTGTATCTTGTATTTAATTAACGCTTTTGAGGTATTTAATAAAAATAATAAAATCGGGTATTTAATAAAATCTTGTATCTTGTATTTATCTAACACTTTTGAGGAGACAGTTTTTTCCATCATCCGCGCAGGAGAAGTATAAAACACTTTGCAATGCGTTCAAATTTTTAAGACATGTGCTTTGTCCACATGTCCAGTTTAGCTTTCTGTGGCTTTCTGCGTAAAGTGGTTACAAACGCTCATTAGCTTTCTGCATTATTCGTAATCATATTTTTGACGTTATACTCGCTTGTTGCAATTATAAATCAAAGGGTGATTATGATGAGGAAAGCTAGAGGGTCTTTGTAATTGCAGTGACTTACTCGTAACTGTTTCTTCAGGACGAATATGATAATTCTTTTCAAAATCTAAAAATTAATCAATAATTAATTACATTTTACGATTAAAGTCATAAAACATTTAAATGAATACCGGCAACCATTTTTTTCTTCAAGCCTATCATAACATTGTTTTTACCATTGCAAACTTTACATTTTTATCTACTGCATTTAATTCTGTTGTTTCCACCGTTACGGGTTTTCTTATTTTCGTTAGTGTTTTTGATCTGAATGTTCATCAGGAAACGCTAAACAAATGTGTTGTTATCATTATTATTACAAATATTCGTATTTTCAGATATTTTAGATTCTTGGTGAACATGACACATTTGTTCGAACAGGGTGTAAAAGTTCACATTCTCATCCTTTTGCATTTATGTTAAGTTGCTAATGTTGTAGGGATACTTGTGTCGCAACTTAATCGAACAGAAAATGTCTATTTCAAAAAAATCTTAACGCTGCTGCAGAAAAGCAATGCACGGAAACCGCTTTTCTTGGGAAAATGAGCTTTTCTACGATTACCCTGTCCACATGGTTTCAAAATCGCACAAGCTTTCTGTATCATATCCAACTTTTTGATGACGTAACTAAAAAATATGATTATGACATCAAAGATTTAATTATTATTTAGAAAGCCCGTGGGATTTTGAAACCACTTATGGAGGGGACACGTGCTCAAGGAAAATATCTCAGTAAAAGCTTTTTTCATTGAATGCTAGTGTATGGCAATACAGACCAAGGTGGAAAGAACGACTTGCCGCTTTCATTTTTGCAAAATACCTTATGCAGTAAATTTCTTCAATTATGACATCTTTTATAATACTATAGCTTCAGGCCAAGGTTACTATTTTGATGTTTAAAACTGCAAATTTGCAATGCTTACTGGATATCGTTGCTTTGATAGCGTCACCAGCGAAGGCTAAGGCGATAAAAAATTCAAATATTTCTTCGGTTGATCTGAAAAAAGGACGAATTAAAGCATTTTTTATGCATTTGTACAACTTTATTAACAGTGAAATACGAATTTTCCGCAAAAGACCGCAGTATTTTTCAACAATGACGTCATGGATGACGTAATCATAGAAAAATAAATGACTAACAATGTAGTACTGAAAGTCGCTTAATTAATAGTTCAAAATTGACAGTTTTTTACATTTTCCTTCCACGATTTACAATTAACTCAGCGCCACATTACCTGGACGAGTACTTCATTAATTTGCTGAAATTGAATAAACCTTGTAGAATTAGAAAAATCGAATTCCATATTCCTGTCATTGCGTACATGGCTCGGAAATTTAAATCAAACGTTTCACTTACAAGCGTGATAACTGAAAAAAAAATGTCATTAATGTCCCAGACTTGACTAGCTTGAAGCTATCCCCCAAATGATTGATTTCCGTAAGTCTGTTCGAGACAGCTTAGTTTAAAAGTGTACTTAACCAAGTCACCAATTTTAACAACTCAGATGGCCGAGTGGTATGAGCGTCTACCTCTTCAACTGTAGATTCGGGTTTGATTCCGAGTCGCGTCAAACCATTGATTTTAAAATCGATATTCACAGCTTCCCTGTTTGACGATCAGCATTGAAGGGACAGTGTGGAGAACAAGCCGGTAAGCTTACTTAATGCTGTGCAGTTGGGAAAGACACTTATCGGGATTTCCCCATCTTAGTGTGGTAGACAGGTGGCCAGCAACTCCTAAGTGAGCTTGTTATAGTGCTTTGATAGCTTTCTCGTGATGTAGAAGGATAAATATGTGTATAATACAACATATAATTATATATAATACAACATAAAAATACACTTACCCTTTGCGTACAAAGCCAATGGGGCAGTAGTGAGAAGCACAAGCATTGGTTGGCCACTGAGAAACGCAAACGCTAATCCGCCAATAGTTTGAGAGATGATGCATGATGTCACATCTGTAATCAAAGGCACACATCTGTAATAAACTTACTGATTTACTGTAAGTTGAACTAAAATCTTTATTTTTCACGCTTTCAAGCTGCCAATACTTTAGAAACATAAAGGCTGTTAAACGCTGTCTGTCCAAACGGTTGTTCTTTTTTTGTACTGATGTCTGACCCATCACCCAATAATCCTTACAATTCCTAAATTTCTTACTCTTGAAGGAAGAAAAACCGTTAACGTTCACCACAACAATTAAAACATGAGATAGCCAAACAGCTAAAAAGACGTGCAACTGGTATTCAAGTTTTACTGTATTACTATTTATCCACCGTCAATCTGTTTGATTATATGCTGATCGATCAAACTTATGATGAACTTGTTAAGTGACAATAGATGTGATAACTTGAAATGTTTAGTTTTTAAAACTATGCCATATGCATGGCTGCTTACCAATTTCTCCTTGAGTAATTTTCTCGTAAACGGTCCCAAAAGCAATCTCTGGAAGCAGACAGGCAAAGTAAAGAAAGAAAACAGTTGCAAGTAGTTTGTGTATGGTATGTTTACCCACAAAACCTGAAAGAGGGAATGTTAGAAATGTTTTGATTCCAAAAACTAAGAAAAAAACTTACCGTCTTTGAAATCAGACCAGTAGTAAGGTAACCTCCTTCTAACGTCGTCGTACATTCCTCTTCCGAATTGTGTGAATGAATAGTCCTAAAGTAAAGATGCAAGACTCAAATACAAAAAGTTGTTGCTTAAGGTAGACTTGGATATTTTCATGGAAATGGCATGAAAATATCCTAGTCTACCATTGGATATTTTCATAACGATGGAGAGAATTGCTCTCTCCTCCCACTTTTTGATATATGAAAACATTTTTCTTAGAAATCTATCACCAAGGGTGAATGAAAACGTAGCCGCTCATTGTCTAAATTCGGCCCTGACTCCACCCTAAATTTTTCTTTGGCTATCCCCTAATTCATTGGCGCAGCTTGTACTTTTGTTTGCAACACTAACTTGAACAATATTTTAAAGTACTCGGTAAAAATTATACCAGACAGGAGAATTCAGAAAAGCCAAAATTGTTTAAAATAAACAAAATTTTGATAACTTCAAATCTTAATCAAATTTGAAAAATACACTTACTGAAAACTGACCATCGGATACAATGGACTCATCAGGAAGGGATTTCAAGTTGTCAGCTTTGTACTTGGAACTCTGATTAGCGAGGACACTTTTAAATTCCTCCTCGGAGTCGGCAATTGTAAGACTATGACGAAATGACGTGTTCATCATCAACGAGGAAAAAGTGCGTCCGATTTCCACAGCATTTTTCGTAAATTTCTGAAAAAGTTTACAGATTGCAAAACCCAATGTCAATTGAAAAATTATTCAACATCAAATCACAAAGCTAAGTTTTAACATCATATTCCATTAAAAAGTAGTACGTATATTTTGTATCTCAGCAAGTTCCAAACTGCAGTTAAGCACATCGGCTAGCCTGTCATTCAGTACCGCCACGCAAAATTTTGCTGAACAGCTACAGTACATAGATTTCATCTGTCAATATTGTCAGGTTGGTTCAAACATTTTCTTGTTTCGGTGATGCAAAATTACCACCATACCTCTTTTTTGGGAGCAATTACAGCGATAACAAACAGCACTTCTTCGCATTTATTCCCCAAATTCAAAGGATGTCTTAGTCTTGCAATTCCAACATGGCTTCTCTTCAACATCGGCAGGGAACACCTGTTGAAAAAAGTCAACTGCAAGTTTATGTAATGCCTTCTTAACAGTACGATCAAAAATTATAAGAAAAGTCGCAGTAGAAGACCGATATCGCGTAAATTGGTCAGTCTGTACTAGTAAGAAGCAACGCCACATTTGCTGACAATATTCATCATAGAACAACTTTGTCGCTAGAAACCAATTGACGCATTTTTAATGTATAATCTAAGCTTTTTTGTATCGTTTGATATAGATTGAGATTGTGGCAATAATTCATACAGTCGCTTTTGCGTCTGCCTTAACCTCAAGGTGAACTTTGAACATCCCACAGTGTGTAAATGACGTCGGACTCTTTATAAAAAGCTTCGCAATCATTTAAACAACTGAAAGTTCAAGCAGCAAAAAGCAAATATCATGAGAAAGTGCAAATGAGGAAATGCAAAAAGCAAATATTATTATTCAAATATTATGTGAAAACTCTTGAAGCAAATACAGCTTTTATGTGGTTTCTGGATCAATTTTACATCAGCTCTGTTGTTTTCTCGTGACAACAAACCACTTCAATTAACACCAACTTGATGGGTGATCAATTTGCAGCAGTAATCAATTGAGAAACTTTCCGTAAATGATAAAATCACAGAGGATCGAGCCCTTCCGGCCCTTTTTTGCAGTTTCAAACCCAACCAACTGACTACAAACTTTTTTAGACCCGCTTATCTTTAAGAGGGTTTCGAACCCGTTTAGGTTTATTTCTTACACAGCAGTAATCCAGGATTGTTCGTATTCAGCGCCTTCGGGTTTGTAACGAATTCCATGAATTGTTTCACGAAGATGATCTACTGATCCTTCTACAAATACAAACTTCTTAACTGATAACTCATTTTCTTAACGGATAAAATAGAAAATTATTCGTCATATCAAGCCAGTCATACGAAAACCTCGACCATAGTCCATGTTATGTTTCAAATTGTTTGGACGACCTTGAGAGACTTAACAAAACCGTGAGGGACCCAACAAAGCAAATTGTGAAAATCAGAGAAATCTACTTACTGACTTACTAAGATATTCATTTAAAATTGGTTGTAAAACTTTGAAACTTATAAAAATTTCAATCAATTCCAATCCACAACATAAAAAAAAATTGCTTTATATGCATAGCAAATGAAGTGCAATTCATTGAAAACAAATTCCACATGGTGGTAATCTGTTTTTGCGTAATTACACGCAATTAAATTCATTCGCAACCATATAAAAAAACAATTTTACATTCCAGTAAAAATGTAAAGCATTCATCATAATTATGGAAGTTGTTAAGTTTAGTTCTACAATTACTACATCTTTTATTCCTAAAGAAAGGCATTCTGTCACTCAAACATGGCAAAAACTTTAACATAATTATTTGAATAAGAATCCCTGATGATCTTTTTGGCAAAAAAATGGTCGTAGGTATGAATTGTATGGCTTTAAACTGATTGGTCTTACTAGGCTACGTCAAAATAGACAAAAAGAATAAGAATTGTTGGCATAATAATAAGTTTGTTTTGATTGAATGACTTGCTGATTGCGTAAGTCACAATTTGTATTTTTGATTATTTAACCTGGAACTTGAAATTGATCTTGAGTGGTGAAGAAAGTCTTCTCTGCTTCCGCTGTAATCCGCTCATCGACTTCCAAATCCTTCTGCAGCTTCATCATTAGATCCTCAATGATACGGTCAAGGTCTGCAAAATACTCTGTAAAAATGTTGTTTGCGCTCGCCATTTCGCGGGTCCGAGAGGAAAGGGCTGAGAGGGCTAGAGCCCTTTGAAGTTTTTAGTTGTTCGTATTAATACCTTAAGCCTTGGATACTCTTAAATCAGTGGTTCTTATCTTTTGAAGTCTCTGGATACCCTATTTTTAAAGATATTGGTTCGGGGACCCTTTGTCAGCGCAATCTGCTGGATCCGTTGCTGCTAATACAGTATGGCAATCCTTTCCAGGGACCATCAAATTTTTTACTAGGGACTTTAGGGGTCCTGGAGACCCCGTTAAGGACCGCTGTTCCAGATGCATACTATTGAAAGACAAGCATTTTTTCGTTCTCAGCTTCTCTTTCCCCCCTCCCTTCTAAAAACATTTCTGATCCGTCCCTGGGTGATAGAACAATTTGACCAAGAAGAAATGTGATCTTTTGCTTACAGTGACGCAATATTTAACGTGGGGCGAATGAGACGGCTTCTCCAGCGCCACTTATTCTCCCACTGGTAATAGCTGCACGTCATTTCTAATTATTTCGTCATACTTACGCGTGTGTGTGACGTCGAGCAAGACAACAGGGGCTACAAGAAACTTTTCTAAATCGCGTCGTGCACGAACTTCGTTGCGAAAATCTTTCAGAGGCAAAGTCTGGAACAAAGTTTACCATCAAACTTTTTCTGTAACATGCTTTAGGATGCGATTGACTCAAAGATGACTGAATCCCCTTGCGCTGTTCCTTTCAGCGCATATTTTGTGAAGCGATTGGAAAATTCAACTTGGCTTTGCTTAAAAACAATTGACCGGTTAGCCTAGTTGTTAAGCACGCGCTATCATTGTGGAGGTCTAGGGTTTGTTATTTGCCCCGGTCAAATCGGCACAGTGTCGCCAACGGCTCGCCACCGCTGCGACGTTTCTTCGGAGCTGTATTGCCCAGGTGCTAAACCGCGGAGATGGGCCCCGCCACTCGTTACACGCTTTGGCATGATTCCGCGACTATAATAAAGATTTGATTTTGACTTTACAATCAAACAAAAAACGAATAAAGTATTGACTGGTTTTGCAGCCATAGCAAACCAACCTTTCGGATTTGTAAAACCAGTTCACGGTGGCAAACGTCTTCATCTTCTGCAAGAAAATTATGGTTGCATCGTCAAAAATATGATTAAAAATCGACATTATTATTCATCGTTTAAAATTTGCATTTTTTAAATAGTATAATTAAGAAATTCAGAGCCGGAGTAGCAAGAAACATATCCCATTTTAAAGAGACATTTTGATTTTAATTGAGATTCTATCTGAATAAGATAAATGATTTGAGTCAAAAAAATCGAAACGCCTTTTGAATAAAATATGTTTATTGTTCAGTAAATTGGCACAAAAAGAGCTCAAGTAGGCAAAATAAAGCCTCAGTAATCAGGCCTGCCGTCCTAAAAATTAAGTTGGTAGGCTCTATTTTACAGTATCGACAAGTTCAAAGTAGCATCTAACGGGCTTTGCCCCCCCCCCCCCCAGACCCCCATCTTTCCTTTAGTATTTATTGCGTACGTTAATTGTCACTCGTGAAAACAGGCAAGAGACATAGCTTGGCAAGGCTCAACAGGCAGACAGTTAAGCCATTACTGACTGTACCACGTTAGAAAGATTGTTGGTTCAATTTCCACCAATATCTTTGTTGCTTCGTTGGATTAGTAAATGCTTAACTTTACTACATTTGCCTCTTTCGTACTTAACAAGTACTAAAGAGCAGAAATAGTTCTATATTTAACCAGAACATTCACGCAACATCCGTCGTTCCCAACGGTCTACTCCAGGGGCGTCCAATCCCGGTCCGCGGGCCACTTGAGGCCCGCAAAAGCTTTCAAAGCGGCTCGTTAAACTTTCTACATTGGTTAGTTATATCGTTCTCACGCGCTGACACGATATTTTGAGTGGCAAATTCGAGTCCTTGAATGGCAAGTGCTAAGGTGTCCCACCAGTGATACAGAAAAAGCAGCACGTGCATGTACGCACAGTAGTTTCGATTGTTTCGTTGTTTAAACTTGCATTTACTATGTCGTCATTCTGAAACATGCCGTCACACGTACTGTAAGTGATAGCGCGTTCTTATTTCTGCACGCTTCGCAAGTGCTACGATATCCTGTTTTCGTTTTAAGTTTAGCATTGATCTATGGCAAGAAACAAAAAATAACATAAAATATGATTTTTCAAATTGTTTCATAGTCGCTTATATAGTATATTGTAGCCATGTTGCTTTAGATTTAAACAGCATCAATTTTAAAAATGGTTGAAAATTTGGCTCAGAACAAATTTTTGTTATGTAAAATCCTTCCGAACTTTACATTTATGAAAAAGTTGTTCTTGATGAAAGACCGCTATTGTGGAAGCTTTCATCAAGAACAAGTCTCTCCTAAATATGGTTTGCATAAATTTGTTTACGAACGATGAAAAGCACTTCTGGTTTCTCAAAATGATATATACTGTGTTTTTTTTTTTTTTGACAGATGTTCTGAGCCAAATTTTTAACCATTTTTAAAATTGATGCTGTTTAAATCTAAAGTTAGCCTAGCTTGATGTTGTGAAGCAGAAACTCATTGACTTGTCATACTGGTTACTACTGCTTATACCAGACTTGGGATTTGGATTGGAATGTTCTTTTAGGGACTTTGCTTTGATGTGATTTGTTTTGGTTGTCATGCACCTGATGAGACCCATAAGGTCGAAACATTGCGCTTTGTCGTGCATTATTTTGTGTTGCTGTTTGCTGGTAGATTACACTGGTTGTGCTGAGTAAGTTTATGCATCAAATGTTTGGGTTTCTTACATACTCGCCTGGGGAAGAGTGATTCTGCCCCCCTTTTGGTTAATACGGGTTAGGTAAAGAAAATAAGGTGGGACATGCATAAGTCACATTCACAACTAAGATATTCCTATGATGCTGTGATAGCTTATTAGGGTTGTGTATGTTGAAAAGCTCTAGAAATCGTGTAAATTTTACTGTGGAAATTGTAAAATTGTGTAAATTTTACACAATTTATGAATAAATAGTGCAAAGTATCTAATGGTAGTGGTGGGCATTTAAATACTGCTAAAACATCCCGCAGAATTGCTACTTCATTTTTTTACCCATCATATCGTTCAAAAAATTCTCAAATGAAGTGCTACTCGACTATTTCATGGCGTCATTACAAAATCTATTCCATGACGTCAGACCAAACCTACCTTCGATTTCGTCGCGCGAGTTTCTTCTTCGGGGGACAAGTGAAAGACGCTTCCGGGTGGGGACTTGATGTTTAGCAGGGGAATCTACTCCACGAATTGAAATGTTATCGGCCAGCTTTTCAGCGGATATGACGTCATCGTAGTTGACGCTAAGTGATATGCTGGGCGCGATGCTCCGGAACCTGCGCAACAGTTCAAGCTGATAGCATGGGTGGAAACCTGGCTACTTGGCGTGAGGGTGTCAGTTTCAGTTTCGGTGTGTTGAAACCCAGATGTCAAGTTTCAGTTTAGGTTTGGTTTCACGGTTGTTGAAAAATAGGTTCCAGTTTCGGTTTCAGTTCTGCTTACGCACGGTTTCGGTTTCTTGGTTTCAGTTTTGGTTTAAGTTTCATCCAAGAAAGTTATTTTATTGTGAATACGGATTATTTAAATCCTCTACTTCTTGGCGTTTTTGTTTTATTATGATGATAAGTAGCTGCTCAGAGGGCCGAGTGAGGAGAGCAATTGCTTCGGAAGTTGTCGACTTGGGTATAATTCCGAATCTGGAGAAACCAAAGACTCAAAAATTAGTATTCACATCTTCTCTATTCGACGCTCAGCATTAAACGAACTGTGCTGGTAATGATAGTGATGACAATTTTTAAAACCCAAAACCTTAGAAAATTTTGAACAGGTTTTAGTTTCAGTTTCGGTTTTGACGTTTCAAGGAAAACGGTTTTGGTTCAAGTTTAGGTTTTCAAAATTTTGGCTAAGTAGGTGTCAGTTGCAGTTTGGGTTGCCGAAATTTCCTTCAAAACCGGGTTTTCAGGTTTTGGTTTAGCTTTGGGTTTTCACCCTTGGCTGATAGGCAAGTTCTGGCCCCAACAAAAGTCTAGTTGAAAGACAAAAAATCAAATCTTCATTAAACAGCTGTATTACGCTGAAACGAGAAACGAGTGGCGGGGTGCATCTCCGCGCCTTAGCGCTTGAGCAACGCAGCTCCGAAGAAACATCGCAGCGGTGGCGAGCGGGTGGCCACACAGCGTCCAATTTGACTGTCCCGGTAATCGAACCCCTAACTTCCCGCACTGATAGCGACGTTTCAACCACTACAGCTAAGGCAGGTTATACTTCTGACAGCATAAAAAAGTTAAAGCCGATGCATGCATGATGAAACAATGGCTGAAAATGGATGTTTATGAAATAGAGTAAAGAATTTGCAAGGAAGAATAAAAAAAAATAAATAAATAAATAAACCGACTCACAGAAACCAAATGGGTTAAAAAATCCGATTCAATAACTCAGCAAATGAATAGAAATTTTATAATGCTTAAATTGTCGTTAATTGAAAAAAGTTTTTAGTTAAGTTTCACATGTACTCTCCAATCAGGAGAAAGTGATCGAAGCGATATGACGAGTTCGCTCAGAAGTTGCCGGCCATCTGTCTACCACACTAAGATGGGGTAGCCCCGCTAAGCGACTCTCCCAAACGCACAACAAGAAAACTTGCCCACTTGTTCTCCGCAAAGTTCCTTACTGCCGAGCGTCAAGCAAAAACAGCGTGAGCTTCATTTTCGGAAGAAAGCAGCTCTTTTGAATTCTTTTTAACTCAGCCATACACTAGGATAACAGTTGGTGTACCAGCAGTTAATACTGGTAGCGAGTTGGCTTTGGTTCAGTTCAAGTTTTGTATAGTTTGTCGATTAACAGTACAGTTTTATGTCATTAGAATTAAATTCTTGTAAAAAAATTGCGTTACGCATTTTTTGATTGTACGTTTTGGGAATGCTGCTGCGTAGCAAACAACTGCACGTGCAGCACGTATCTTCCATGTTTACCTACAGAACATACCCGACTTCCAATATATTCTGTTTTTAAGTATGAAAAATTAAACCATATTTATATATTACATTTTTAACAACACTCTTGATGGCCCAGAATGTTATAATCTGCTTAGTTCCAATTAAAACAAGCCTACGCTGCAACAACATAACGATTTAACTCCAAAACGTAAACTACAAAAGCCGTCGAAAGAGGCTAACGTATTTTAGTCACTTCGCAAAATTGTTCTTTTTTTACAAAAGGCATACCCGTAGCCGAAAGGCAGTACGCGACTATTCGGCGTGACCGATTCGATGTGAGACGATTCGACGTGACACGACTCCACATTGAGACCTTAACTCTAATATCACCCTAACCTAATCCTAATCGTCTCACGTCGAATCGGTCACGCCGAATAGTCCTGCTCCGGTCAAAAGAGGGGGTATGACACATTTCTTCACCAACCCTGAATACGCTATTGAGTAAAACATATTCATAAATTGGAATCACTTTGACATTTCGAAACGAACAAAGCTTTATTTTTTGTTTTTCAGAGCTCGTTGCCATGGATTCGCCCTGAAAAACCTGTACACCTTCTCGTCAGCTCACTGAAAGAAACAGACCGCTTTTTGGTGGATTCAAAGTATCAACAAAACAGTCACAGTTTACTACTTACTAATTAGGCTACTGTGTAAAACCTAAACTCGAGCAAGAAACTCAGTCGAAACATGTAATAATAAAGTTAGGGGTGCGGCATTGTGTAACAAACTGCCTTAACGGTAAAACTGTCAGCATATTTTTTACACTTCTTTGAAATTTCAAACTTACTTCTCATTTAAACTGGCTTTAACTTTTGGGCTGTCATCGAGCTTTGTTTCTTCTATCGTCACTATGACGTCATTGATCGAATTGGATCTACCTGTATCCTCAGAAGTTGTGATGACTTCTTCGTTGACATCTTCTGCGTCATCGAATGCTTGGTTTTCAAATACTTCATTGGCAAGATGGCCTAAATCAAAAAAATGCTGCATTGGGTATTACGCTCCTTCATTTTAGGCTTGGTTGAGCACTAGGGTGGGTCGTTTTTAACTTTTTTTCGAAATTTACGAACGGCTAGTGATAAAAAGTGGCACATGCATGAAAAATTCGTGTGCACAAAATTTCAGCTTTTTGGGGAGTGCATCTTCTGCTTCCGCAGGGGGGGTCAAAGTTGTAATTTTTCAAAAAAAAGCATGGAATTTGACATTTCGATTTGACATAACTGTTTCTATAAGTTTGTTTATAGCTAGTTATAATTTGGTAGTTGGATGTACCTAGAACATTCCTTTGCAAGAGCGAGTTCGATGTTTAACGTTTACTGCCCCCGCATTGATAGTCAATATGATGAACTTTTACCGAATAAGTGCAGCTTTTGAGTAAAGTTGCTCATGACGTGAGTTTAGAGCCGGCGCGTACATTAGGCGAACCTAGGCAGCCGCCTAGGGCATCATTCTTCAGGGCATGCTTCAGCGGCATCAAAATGCCTTTTTTGGGGCATCAAAATGTTTTTGCCAAAACATTGTAGCTTTTATTGCTCACTTATTAAAGCTAAAATATGTATGCAAGGGGGCATCAAAATTAAAGCTTGCCTGCGGCATCAAATAGCTTTGCGCCGGCCCTGCATGAGTTGCTATCACACTTCATGATCTGGTGCAAAAAAATGAACCACATTAAAACCAAAATAAAATATCAACGCACTGTCACACGTTATTTTAAATACGTTTAGAGAAGTATTAACTGAAAACAATTTGTTTTTATACTGCTTAATTGCTATGCATTTTTGCAACAATGTTAACGAAAACACACTTTTGTTAACGAAAACAACGAAATTGTGTCCGAATCAGAACAACCAGCGGTGACTTAAGATAGTTCTGATGTGAATCTTAAGTTTAGGCTTAAGTCTGATGAACCATGAAGTCCTGCTTTGACTCAAACCGTGGAATTTTTTACTGGATGTTAGCTATAGGGCGCCGTGTGCAAAGCTACGCAATATAAAATTTTGCATCGTTTTTTGGTTAAATTACGTGCAATATCATATATTGTTGCAATTTATGTATATTGCTGCAATATGTGTTAAATTGTTGCAATTTACGTATATTGCTGCAATTTGTGTAAATTGTTGCAATTTATCTATATTGCAAAAAAACCTTTAAATCGGCTTTTAATTGCCATGGTGATATGTTAACTAAAACAGTCAGTGTTGCCCTTTCCCTTTTTCCATGAACTCATGTAGTGTACTGGCCTGAGGCGCTGTTGTACTGACTGTGCAGTGTGCGCTTATGCTGTATGGCTGAAACATGTCAGATTACAGTAACTTCTGTGATCTGTCCACAGAAAGCAGGTAGGCTACATCATGACATCAGCAGATCAGCACACCGATACACCAGTAGCCAGTTACATACGGTAAACTGTAAAATTAAAAATGTCAAGCTAGTCTACCGATAGTTTGTAACTGAACGAACCCTAACTAAATTTAACCCTAACTGCACCTAATTCTAATCTAACCCAACTGGACCTGAGAGCTGATACTAGTTGTTACCCCTATGCCGGTAGTCTGGTCTAGTCTAGCTGCTGGTATTCCAAAGGATACCGGTACCAGTAGCTTAACAGTAGTAGCTTAAATGATTCATTTAACCAGTAGCTTAAATGTTTCAGCCAAACCAATAAGCGCACACTGCACAGTCAGTACAACAGCGCCTCAGGCCAATACATTACATGAGTTCATGGAAAAAGGGAAAGGGCAACACTGACTGTTTTAGTTAGCATGTCACCATGGCAATTAAAAGCCGATTTAATTTTTATTTTTGCAATACAGATAAATTGCAACAATTTACACAAATTGCAGCAATATACGTAAATTGCAACAATTTAACACATATTGCAGCAATATACATAAATTGCAACAATATATGATATTGCACGTAATTTAACCAAAATTAACCAAAAAAATGATGCAAAATTTTATATTGCGTAGCTTCACCCACGGCGCCCCATAGTTAAGATCGTATTAAAGTAACCATTCCTTTCGATGGGGTTTACCACGTGTGTTGAGGCTTCTGTCACAAGTTTTGCAGCTCTCTCAATAGCTTGTGTGTGGCATGGAAAGTTTGGAAAGAGTTGCTGTGGAGGCATTTTTGTTTTGATGTGTTCTTCAATTATAGACCTACTGCTGTCGACACAAAACGTCACTGGTGGTTCCGTACTGCAATATTTTGCCAGTCAATCCACACACGGTGACATGGCTACTGTGCACACCGGACAAAAAGCCCAATAGCCCAAAGTAGGCTCGTCCAGCTCTGTAAATGTTGAAGTGGGCCAATTTTTTTTTGCCGCCCTCGGCTGAAGGGAATGCGGTTCGATTATACGAATGGAATGACAAATTTGAGCCATTTACTGCTTGTCCCAAATTCGAGATGAATTGCGCAATACAAATCTACATTATCTGATGAGATCACAGATTTCTACGGAACTCTGGTAAAATCAACCGCCTAACTGTTACTGTTTCGATTTTGCACGTTTTTTTTTTCTATTTTATCTGAAGCCACTTAATGGCAGCTTAGGATTTTTGTGGTAGTGAAGTACATGCATCATGGAGATGACTAGTTGAGCATCGAACCCGAGAAGCCAGCTTCGGAGCCCAATGCACCAACCACTCGGCCGTGATTAGAGTAGTGTGGAGTAGCGATCGGGTCTGCTACATGAATTTAGTTTTAAAACTTCCATACATTTTTTGCTTGTGGTACCTACCACAAAGCGAAAAATCTTCACTTCTGCCGAAATGCTCGAATCGCACATGGATAACTTTTGCTCAGTGCAAAGTTAAGGGCTTCATATAAGAGTGCTTAGTAGGGTGGGTCGTTTTTAATATTTTTTTTTTCGAAATTTACGAACGGCTAGTGATAAAAAGTGGCACATGCATGAAAAATTCGTATGCACAAAATTTTAGCTGTTTGAGGGGGCATCTTCTGCCCCCGCAGGGGGGGGTTAAAGTTGCAATTTTTCAAAAAAAGCATGGAATTACGTTTCTGCAAAATAGAAAACAAAATCAAACTGCAATACGGTTCTGTCATACCTTACATAGCATGAGAAACTGATTCGTATTTAGCAAACTAATAGCACAGAACAAATAGTTCGGAGTTCTAGAGGGAATGATTATGCTGGTTCTAAAGGAAAAGATAATGCAGTTCTAGAGAGAATGATTACGCAGGTTCTAAACTGAACACGAGAAGTAGCGACAGGCAAGAATTACTCTAAACGGTTGAACAAGCAAACTGTAACATAGCACACCGTGTTTCAATTAACCGACACGGAAATCAAACTCTGAACTTCCTACTCTAGAAGAGCAAGTAATGCATCGTATAATTTCTTACCATTTTCTCGATCATGATTTTGTGGTGTTGCCATTATATTTTGATGAAATATTGTCTAATATTTCTTATGTCAGATCAACAAAGGAAAGCGCTTTTTTCTTTTTTCGTCTAAATTCGCTTCTTTTCTGGCTTATTGTCAAATAGTAGGGTGACTGCATAAGCGGATAAAAACTGAAAAGTAAAGAAAACGGGTCAAACAAAAAATCCAATGTATCAAATAACAAAACAAAAAAAGAATTGGCCATCTACAAAAAAGCAAAGCGACAATATCTCCATAGACTATGAAAATACCACTTTAAGGCCATAGATTTTTCACATCAAAGTTCACCAAAGGCTTTTAGCGAAAGGTTCGATTCTCGTCTGAAACCGGTCGCATTTCAGATTTTAAGTAAAGTTTAACTTGAAGTTCTTTTTTAATGATAATTCAGTAAATTCTTATTTAAATGATTCTGTTATAGTCATCAGTAAATTTTTATTATTCTTATTCAAATGAGTCTATTTAATAATCATTAGTGTTAATAATTCTATGGAATAGTTCTTATTTAGATGGAATTTACTGAGAGCTTAACAACTGAAATCAATTTAAATAAAGTGTGAGCTGTAATAACTTTTTGACTGATTTTGCATCAAGCTGCAGTTTCTTGCCAGTAATTAATTTTTGACCATTCGATGCGAAATCGTCAATCCAACTTTGTCAGGGTGCTTGTGATTTTCTTTATCAATTTATACAATGAACATCTCTATTAAAACTTGAAGGTAAAAGTTTTTTTGTTGTAGCCACAATGGAAAAATTTTTCATTTTTTTTCTTCAACTGTGGAAGCTTGTCGGAACTAATCGTTTTACCTTAGTTTCAATTCTGCAGGTGCGTTTACTGGTACGTGGCAGGCAGTGACGCGACGCGCGACAATTTTTTCACACTTGTGCTTGTTTTATCGTACTGTTGAGCGACCACGCGAAAACGTGCAACATTCATTTACGTTATAATCCTACAAGTTACGTTGCCGCGTGACGCGCATCGCGTTGCCGCGTCACTACAGGCACATCTTCTAATGTGATTGCTTCATTTCTGTCCTCCTGTCACGAGAAAGTGATGGAGGCGCCATGCATGGGACGAATCCTGATTCGCTTAGAAACTGCCTTGGTTTCCACGTTTTCCGGTTGAGTTTTGTTTCCGACTTCCTTAAGTTGCGACTTGTTAGCAGCCACTTAGGTCTACAATTCTGAAAGATTTCACAATATTCTATGTAACTAGTTAAATCGAGAGTTCACCTGTCAAAATTTTTTCGAGCCAATTTCCAAAGCACACACTTCTCAATGCAAGTGCATGCGAGAATATATGAGCATCAACTTAAATTAAGTAAACGCTAAAAAGACGCAAACAAAAACTGGGTTTATTCAATATGATCTAAACCAACGGTCGGCAACCTTTTCCGCACAGCGGACTGGTTTGAAACTGAATTTTTTTTGCGGACCGGACTTTGAAAAATCACAAATGTTTTAGCAATAAAACTGCTCGGAATTATTCAGAACTGAAAACCTCGATCTTGTTTTAGCTAACTCGGACTAGAGAATTAAACATTTTAAATTTTGCTGCAGCAGCTTTGCTTTAATTTTTTGTAGTAGCTTCTCAAACCTGATTCCTGGCGTAACTCTCTCTTTTGGCTAGCTTGTTTAGCCTAGCGCTATTTGATTTACACAAGATTTAAGATAAAATGACAGCAACAGCATAATCAAACAGCATAATTAATCTAGACAGCTCAGATGGCAGAGTGGTATAGAGCGTCTGTCTCTTGAGCTGTAGACTCGGGGTTTGATTCCGAGTCGGGTCAAACCAATGACTTTAAAATTGCTATTCACAGCTTCCTGCTTGACGCTCAGCATTGAAGGGACAGTGTGGAGAACAAGCCCGCAAGTTTACTTGTTGTGCCGTTGGAAAAGGCACTTAGCGGGATTCCCCCATCTTGGTGTGGTAGACAGATGGCTGGCAACTCCTAAGGGAGCTCGTATAGCGCTTTGATCGCTTTCTCGTGATAGGAGGATAAATATGCAACTAACTAACTAACAAATTGTTCGCAGTTAAATTGAAAGATTTGCCTTTGTAACTTGATTAATTTTATGAGTATGAGTAAGTTTGCATAACCGGGTCACCAGAATTGTGCAATAAAATATTCTTGAAAGCGTCCGAAAATTGCGTCTAATGTCATAAAAATGCTTCAATTTTAAAGCATTTAATCTGAAAACGCATACGGACCGGTAATTAACAAACTTCACACGTACCGGCGCCTGATCTAAACCATAGGTAACAATATCGCTAAATAAAAAGGCAGCATGTTGCCAGAGATCTGGGGTGCGATTCCTGGGCCGGTCAAATCTAAACGGCGTGCCACCGCTGTGACGTTTCTTCGGAGCTGTGTTGGCCAGGCGCTGAGCCGCGGAGATGGGCCTCGTCATTCGTTACACGGTTGGGTAATACCGCGAGTATTTTAAAGATTTGATTTGCTTTGATATTTCTAGTTTCACATAAAAAGCAGAGATAAATAAGAACAAAACGATAACTTAGGCCAGCAACGCACCCCAGACCATTCATATCAGACCGATTTGCCACCTTCTAAACCTCGCCGCGATAATGGATGTTCCAATCGCAGTTTTTCTATTTAACATCATCTTGTCCTAACCCATATTTTCTCTTTAAAACTTTGCTGATTCTGAATGTAATGCATCGCTGTGTTTTTAAGCTGAAATTCACGGCAAAATAAACTGATTCATTTGCTCAAATCCCTGGATTCGATTGATTAATCGTGAATTAATTGATTACTACTATATTTTCCATAAACGGTCGTCAACGAGTAATTTATTCACTTTATTCTTTTTCAAAGTTACACAAAAGAGTTATGTCAAAGCGTTTCTTAAAGCCTAATGCGAAAACAGCTCTTTGAATTCAAAGCTGTTCTTATTCATCTAATTTCATCAAGTAGCAAAAGTGTCCGACTGTCCGTCTAACCCAGTGGTTCTTAACCGGTGGGAAATATGGTAAAAGCAGTGGGAAATAATTATCTTTCCATCCGAATTAATAAACAATCGGCAAATTTCTCCAAAGACAAAAAAATTAGTTACACACATGTAATTTTTATTCAAAAACCTAACCTACTTGCCCTGAACATTACTTTGTAACCATTATCAACAAAGGCATTGTTATTCCCTTTTTTCGAAACAGTTAGTAACCCATGAGTTATAAAATAACAATCTACGGTAGGTCAAAGTACTGGTGGCAATTGCTTACCAGTACTGCAAGCACCCCAAGTACATGGGAGCTCACTGTTAAGTGCGAAAAGAGAAAAAGTGGTCCACAAGGTTGTTGATCAAAAGAATAGATTAACGTGCCCAAGATTGAGGAAATGTAACCGGCCGTTAGCTCAGTTGCTAAGCGCACTGGCTATTGGTGTGGGAGGTCTGGGATTCGATTCCCGGGCCGGTCAAATTGGCGCAGTGTCGTCAACGGTTCGCCACCACAGCGACGTTTCTTCGGAGCTGTGTAGCCCAGGCGCTAAGTCGCGGAGATGGGCCCCGTCACTCGTTACACGCTTCGGCGTATTAACGCCAGTATAATGAAAATTTAATTTGATTTTTTTGATGGTTGAAGGAAAGCGAATGGAGCTAACTGTGTAAGTCCGAAAAGAGAAAAATATTGAGCCATGTGGTTGTTGATCAAAAGAAATAATCAATTTACCCCCTAACAGTTAGCTCCATTTACTAACATTTTCTTCTGAGGAGTGTAAGACAAAAAGTTTCAGGATGATTTTTTTGTATTAAGCTATGGTAAAATTTAAGTTGGCCTACATTAATTATGGCTAATGTAGTGAAATTCCCTTTCCAATATCAATGCTCGCATCGACTTGTTGGTGAACAACAAGCAAATTCAACAGCCACAGTAAAGTCGACAACTCAACATTCACACTGTTTTTGCTTTGATGTACAGTAGAATTTGCCTATATCGACTTCGGCTATATCAACAGTTCGTCTATATCGACACTTTTTTGTTGGTCCAGGCGAAATTCCTGTCTTTTGCGTGCATTCGAGTTCGCCTATATCGACTTCGGATATATTGTCAATTCGCTTTTATCGACACTCTTTTTTATCCCCCAGAGCATGTTGTTCGTTTATAGTGACAGCTGTAGCCCTTCTTTTCACAGCGGAACGTAATCCCACTCACAATTTAGTGAAGAGAGTCGTTTGTTTCCCCCGTAAGGACCTAGTGACATCATCGACCAAAACACAATCAGCAAACTGACGAAACCATAAAGACGATTGTTGACCGATAAAAATCTATGGACTACATGGAATTGCGTTTTAAAACTGGACATTGTTGTGCCTGTGGTTACTAAAGTTTAAGCACAGCGTATATTGTACAGTAGCAGAAAAACAAAAACAACTACCGATTTTCTTGCGAGGAAGTAAATACTATCTTACACCTTACAATGTAATAATGCCGTATTGCTTTGCATCAGTACCGTCTGCGTACGTATTGCGTGTAAATGCAGAACAACTGCCACTATTTTTCACGATCTTGTGTGCCTTAATCTGAGCCAGCTGTATGTGAAAACACCATATTAAGCGGCAATGTTGATTAGAGTACACAGTTAAACCTTACCAGACCTTTACATTAAACTAAAATCAGAATTTAGGAGCAAACTAGTATAGTTCGGCTACATTGATACTTCGCCTATATCGACACTTTTTCTTTCCCCCTTGAGGTGTCGATATAGGCGAATTCTACTGTATTGTAATGTAACACAGTAATTGAAGTTTTGGTGTTCTGTTAATCTTTCATAACCTATTGGCTATCTATAAAATGTCTCATGTTAAGATTGGCTTAAAATAGTCGGGTGGTAAATTCGATCATAATAAAAGTCTACGTTGGGAAGCAGACCAAAAAAGGTTAAGAACCGCTGGTCTAACCGAAGATTATATAATTACTTATTAGCAATCTTAACAAAAAATTGGGCAGTTTTCACCAGTTTTGCTTTATCCTGATGCTGTAACTTTAACTTGGTGCTATTTAACCTGTTTTGTCAACCCAACTCTCATCAAAAACCAATTTTGACCAAATAAAGCTGCTTTCCTACGGACGTTTAAAAATCGGAGCTACCCAATTTCGCGGCTTGTTTCAAGTGGGCGGAAGCTTAGCCATAACTGCGAGCTCAGAATAAAACAATTTTAAACAAGCACGTATAATTAAGATATTATTAAATCACATTGACGTCACAATGGCATATGTGAGCTATTGTTTCGCAACAGACAATTCGTGTGAAACAATAAAGACATTGTTGCAAAATACGAAACACCTGTGAAGATTGATATAGAGTTTCATACTTTTAATTGTGGTTCAAGCAATTAAAACCTTTTCATTTATCAGGCGTTTGTAACTTGATTCGATAAATTGCTCACCAAATTAAGAGGCAAGTCAAAAAAATAGGGGCGGGTTTCACGAAGAAAAATGCAGCGAAAATGTTCCTCAAACTGGGAAGAGATTTAATTTTTGCGCTGTATACGTTCAATAAAACTGTCAAATTTTCCACGCAACATTACTAAACTCAAAACTATTCACAAGTTGCATTTTAGAGTTTTTATATTCGAACTGTCTTACTTTTGTATTCAAAGTGCTTATATCCGAAATGAGAACGAGGAAAAATAAAGATTCAGTAAATCGCAAACTGGACGTTTCGACAACATATTTTCAGCTGTCATCATCAGCAATGTAAGCAAGGCAGTACAAATCTGAAAAAAAAAGTTTTTTTTGTACTGCTTTTTTTAGTTTTATCAGTTTTCGTCCCACATTTATTGTTCTGTATTCTGAAATGTAAATATTTCAAGGCTTCCTGTGTCGTAACAGCTATTCTTGTTAGTTTTGTTGTAACGTCATGGAATGTGAACATTTTTAAAATCACCTCATTAGAAGCATTTTAAATCATATAAACATCAACAGCTATATCTGTTTACACTTCATGCACCGCTGCTAAGCAAGTGTAAACAAAGTTTTTTTCACTCTAAATATGGTCAATTATAATCACCAGCCCTATGCAAAACTTTAATTGAACCTGCTTAAAGGTGTGTCTACCGATACGCAAGTAGCGACAACGCGACTACCTAATTTCTTTGTTTATTTCATTTTGACGTTGAACTTTGGTGCGGCAACGCGGCAAAACTACGCGATATCAAGGAATTGCACCTGTACAATTTTTATTACTTCTTCGCCCGGAATAAAAAAAAAATGTTTGAGATCACCTTGACGACGGGAATGAGACAATGCACGTTGGATCGTTGCGACATGATTGAACAATCAGCTTGCTTGAAGCAGGCTAGCAAATTTTATGTCGTCTTAATTGCAGGTAGAGATGGGCATTTATCGAGATAAATTATCGGCGATAATTTATTTCCGATTGTCGTTACTGTTAAAAATAGTTTTGATTTATCGATTACCGATATCGCTTTTGTAATATATTTTGTTATCGCTAATAAATTATCGCGATAAACGATTCATTTATGCATACAGTGTTCAAAACTTCAAAGTTAGAGAGTTGGCGCTATGAAATGAATACACGGTGTCCGTTAAGTCTTGTTACAATCAAAAAAATCTCTTTTTTTTGCTTAATGCTACAGCAGAGTTCGTGAACAGCTCTCTTTTCTTGAAAAATCTACAAAAACTTTTTTGCAATATGACTTCCAAAAGAAAAACTTTGTCAAACACATTGAAAATTTACCACAACATTTATCAAAAAAATTTATCTGCGATAATTTATCGATTACCGATATCGCTTGAACAAATTAAGATTTATTGATCATCGGTATCGTCCAGGGATTTTTTGAAGTTATCGATTGTCGTAATCGCTTTAGTACAAAAAGGTTTATCGAGCCCATCACTGGTCGCAGGCCAGTACAGTTTATAATGGTAGTCGCGTTGTCGCATGCCGCGTATCGTTAAACGCACCTTAACGGGCCAAACAGTTCACAGAAATTGAAACTTCGTACTTTATCGATTGAAGCTCGTTAAAAGATCGCAACAAAAAAATCAAATCCTAATTATATTCAAGGTATTACGTCAAAGCGTGTAGCCAGAGGCGGGGTCCGTCTTCGCGGCTTAGCGCCAGGGCCCGCAGGCACAGTTCTCACTAGTAGAACGAACTTTGATAATCAGACTATGTAGTCGGACTTGTAGCACGAGTTTGTACGCAGAGATCTCACTAGTAATTTTGCACTAGTAGTCAGACTATTGATTTTCGCTCAAATTTGCTAGTGTGATCGAGACCTGTCTAGAAGTGACACTATGCCACTTATTTAGTCGCTTTGTTGCAGTAACGACATGAATATGTGTTTAAATAATTAGTATAACAACTATATTACTAGCCATGTGGTATGCAAGTGAAACAAGCAAAAAACTTGCGCTTCTTGTTTGTTTGATTTCGTCACATATTTTTGCTACGGCAAGCCATAAAAACAAGCGATATACAAGTATTTTAACTGCGCAAATACAATTCTTTGTTGCAATATCGCTTGCTGTAAACTAATTCGCATGATGCTTGTCAAGCGAGTTATGATGTGCTTGAGGTCAACTGAATCAGCATAGAAAACTTCATTTAACCATGGTTTGGCTATTATTCTATGCAGATTGAAAATAACAGCACTGTTGGGAAATCAATGGTCAATCAAAAATTTCATCTTTTTTCGCTTTTAGCGCAAGTAAGCACGTTTTTAACTTCAAACGCATTCAGTTTGCTTTATTATTGCTATAGCATGGTTGCCAGATTAGACTATTTTAGGTCCAAATTCGAGAAATTTGGACTTTTTTTAGCTTGTTTGGACCAAAAGAAAAAATCATTTGGACCTTTGCGCTCATTTGATTGAAAGTTTGGACTTTTTAAAAGTTCGTTGAAAAAAGTGAATCAACGTATTACAATTTTGCTTTTGCGCTTTGACAAACAACAAATTACAGTGAAAATTGGACACCTGCGGACGTGGTGAACTTTTTGTTTTTGCTCATCACCTGATTTTGGGCGGTAAATTGGACTTTTTTGTAATTAATTGGACTTTTTTCTTGTTTGAAAATTTGGACCCAATTTGAACTATTTTGAGATTAAATTTGGACTCTTTTCTTGTTGATCATCTGGCAACCCTGATTGCTAGCTCGATGGAACCGCACGTTTCAAAAGAACTAGCCAATTGGCCATCCTTTTCATTATCAAATTTTGACATTACGATATTGCTTTAGTAGGTTGTTAAATATAACACGTGCGAGCTACCAAGCGCGGCCAACTGTAGTACCTTTATCACTACTATAATGAACTCCGGGAGTTGCGATTAGAGATTTATGCAAGACAGTAGAGGCTATACTGACGTAATAATGGAGAACGTAAAAAACGTAAACTATTGCTCTACATAGTCGGACTTACTTTAGCAGGACTTTTAGTGATGTCTGTGCATACAAAGTAGTAAGACTACGTAGTTCGTGCTAGTTTAAGTCTGACTATCGGCTGTTAGCATGACTTCAAGCTTGGCTACACAGTAGTGCTACTAGTGAGAACTGTGCATACGGGCCCAGGCGCTAAGCCGCGGAGGTATACCCCACCACTCGCTTCGACGTATTACCGCGAGGAGAATGAAGAATTGATTTTTTGCCTCTTCTTTTGCCATTTTTTAACTTCAGCTAAAAAAGAGTCCGGCAAGTAGGCTGCGATACGTTAAGCTCAGAACAGAACGTATATTTACATCAACGCATGCGCTGCTTAATACTCGCTTGTACACTGAAAAAAAAAAAATCATACAGTTTGAAATTGGTGGTTGTGTGATGAAGGGGTAGAAAGGGACTTTAGTCACTTAATCTCTGCAGAATAGGTTTTTAAGGATTAACAGAATATGTTTTAAAATAGCGACCAATAAACAGTATAGGTTCAAAGTAGCAAACAGCTTCACAACAAAAGAGTTATTGATATCCTACTATGAAGAATAGCAGATCATCTTAGTTCGAGCTAAATGAATCAGTGATAAAAATCATTAAATTGTTGTGGTTTAAGTAAAATAGAAATTCAAAAATTACAATTAAAATACAAAAGATTCGAAGTTTCAGTGTTCAAATAGAAATATACCCTGAAACTATTGTGTGGAGTAAACACAGAGAAATTGCTGCGTGACTAATCTACTGAAGTTAAATAGCCTAGTTTCAGATTTGATGTTATTTGGAAGCTCATTCCAGACTTTTGACCCATTTTCAAAAAGCCCATTAGAACACTGGGAAGTTAAGATATTAGACAAAAATAATTTTTATTTTTAGCTTGTCGTGTATGATGGTTGTGCAATGCAGTCACAAGAGTAATATTTTCAGCATGTGCATTGCTCCAGCTCATTTGTGGATAATTTTTCCATGAACCCATATTGACATTTTGAAATAATTTGATGCTTAGTCAAAAACTTTGTCAGATCAATTTCGAGAATTTTCTCAAATATTTTAGAAAAATGGGACAATAATGAAATAGGGCGATAATTTGAGAAACAGCCTTTACAACCGTCTTTGTTTATGGGAATGACTTAGCCGTTTTTAAGACAGTGGGATAAACTCCTTTCAAACTACAGCCAATAAATAACTCTTCAAGTATTGGAGCAATCAAAGCTTTGCATAGTTTTATAATTCTAACTGGAATATCATAAGTGTCATCACATTTGTTGCTGTTTAGACAATCAATTTGCATAACTGCATCTTCCAAACACACAGGGTTAATAAAATTACAGAATTCAAGTTTTGAGAAGTAGACATAGATAAGTTTGATGCAGTTTGGGAAATGCACCTGCTAGGTCTAAGCCAACAGTTGAAAAGTAGTTAGTCAAGTAGTTGGACAGTTGGTAAGGATCGGTAACAGGTATATTACTACCAGGACAATTGAATGGTGGAAGGAGTTACGGATTTTCTTATAACTTGATTTAACATTTTCCAGGTTTGCTTTAAATCACCCTAGGACCGAAAAATTTTTGTTTAAAGTGTTGCTGCTTTGATAGACTTTTTACTTGACTCACTATTTTGTTATACTGCTTGTATTTTTCATACAAAGTGCCTGAATGGGAATTTTTGCAAGAAACTTTGAATAAACGATTTTTAGTTCTTATGCTGTGCTTGATTCCTTGCGTGAGCCAAGGTTTAACGCAAAATTTTGCTTGTTTTCTGGATAGCTTAACTATAGGTGCATGAGCATCCACACATTTAAAAAAACATTCATGAAATCGGAAAACTGATCATCAATGCTACTTATATTATTCCACTCTCTTTGCATCAATTTCAGCATAAATTTAAGATTTAATAAAAAATTCTCTTCGTTAAACTTAGAAAAATCACGCTTGTACTGTAGATTGATGGTAGATGCTGATGTTGTTTGGGCCTTGAATTGTCTTTAATTAGTGCAAATGTAGGGTTGTGGTCATTGATATCAAAACTGATGGTTCCTGCTGCAACATGATTGTAGGCTTTATTACCATAAACATGGTCAAGTAAGGAGGGAATTTGATTATTCACTAATCGGGTGGGGCAAGTTATGAAATTTACACATTCAAGAGATGCTAGTGATTGTTTGTACTAGTTGATATTTGATGAATTGCTTAGATAGTTAATGTTGAACTCACCTAGAATATAATATGTGAGCCCCTTGGCATTGAATATCTCTGATTGCAATTCGAGAAATTCAGGCACGCATAAGGTCGTGAATCTAATTTTGTTTTCGCTTAATCGTTGCGCAAAATTAAGGAGATCAAAAAAGCACAAATAATCAAAAACTACTGACCTTTTCAAAAATTATTTGAACAGGTTAACCTAGTCGCTGCCAGAAATAATACTTCCTGTGTGATTACAAAGCAGAGAGGTGAGAAGTTCACAGTTGAATAATGCAAAGATAAAATTTGTTCGAGCTGACATTAGTTTGATCGACTTAGTGGTTCGATCGGACACAGTGTCGCCTATGGTTCGCCGCCGCTGCGACGTTTCTTCGAAGCTGTGTTGTTCTGGCGCTAAGCCGTGGAGATGGGCCCCGCCACTAGTTACATGCTTCGGCGTAATACCATGAGTATAATGAAGACTTGATTTTTGATTGAAGTAAAAAATACTTACAAATTTCAATTAAAAAAAGGAAAACCATTTTAAAAAGGAAAACGATAAACAAAGGAAAACCATTTTGAAAAAGCATATGATCGCATTCCTAGAGACAAGCTTTGAGCGGTGCTGTTATAGCATGGCATTGGCGGCCAGTTACTAACTGCTATTAAGTCGCTGTACATGCGTTGCAAGGTCTGTGTTCGTGTTAACAGCGCAATGACGAAACCTTTCAGAGTAAGGCCGCGTTCACACATGGAGGTTTTCGCAACCAGACACAAAACTTCATTTTGTTATTGCAGACGCTATTTTAATTCTTTTCGAACTTGTTTCAGCGATTCTAAAACTGAAATGGTTACCTTTTCGAATTGCTGAAGAAGTTTTTAAAATCTTAAAGCACGCGTTCACAATATCAAAATGGAGTTTCATGCCTGGTTGCGAAAACCACTATGTGTGAACGCGGCCTACGGCAAGCCTGCTCTCAATCACCTATTCCGTTCCTTATTTATATGGATAGAATAGTTAGCAAAAGTGAGTCTTGTGGCGGAGTAAAGATCGGTGACTGCACGGTACAACGTCTGTTATTTGCAGATTATCTTGTGCTACTCGACTCTACCCAAAATGGTCTTCAGCAAGCTCTTGACAGGTTTTCGGATGCATGTTCTGTGGCCGAAATGAAAATCAGTGCTACAAAAACAGAAACCATGTGCCTGTCCAGTCAACCAAAGCAATGCTTTCTCAAAATTCATGGAGTACCACTAAAACAGTCTGAGAAATTCAAGCACCTCGGCATCTCATTCACAAGTGATGGCAGACAGAATAGCGAATTGGATATTCACATCAGAAAAGCAAATGCAGTAATGCACCAGCTCCACCGATCTGTGGTGCTGAAACGGGAGCTTTGCACCAAAGCAAAGCTATCCGTTTTCAGATCACTCTATGTTTCTACTCTGACTTATGGCCACGAGTGTTGGATCTTAGTGAGATCTCGAGTTCAAGCAGCTGAAATGGGATTTTTGCGAAGAATTAGCGGTTTGACCTTGTTGGACAAGGTTAAAAGTGCAGATATTCGTGAATCTCTAAACATCGAATTGCTGCTTCTCCGACTGGAAAGATCGCAACTGCGTTGGTATGGACATGTGGCACGAATGTACCAGGAAAGAGCAGCCAAAAAAACTGCTCTGTTCAACACCGATTGGTCGAAGGCCCACAGGCCGTCCCAGAACTCGATGGCGAGATTACGTAAAAGATCTTAGTTGGTCTCGCCTTGGCATTCAAGCAAAGCACCTATCCTTGGTTGCAGAAGATCGAGATGCTTGGAGACTCCAACTCGAGCTGCTGCCCCCGCGATCCCCCAAGAAGAAGCGGGTCTACAAAATGATTGAACAAAAAACATTTTGTTAACATCTGCCCTGTTTTCTGGAAAATGCTATGAAATTGCTTGCTGTAAGTGCCGTAGTAACGGTAGCTTCATGTGAATAAGAAAAGTAAACTGCTTGATCTGACAAAATTAGGCAATTCGTCGCCTACAGATGCCATGAAATTATAAGCAATTGAAGTAATAATTTCCGTAACGTCAACAAAAAAAAAATAATAAACGGCGAACACAGAGTAGCATAAACATAAAAAATCAACAACAACTCACCATTCTCACGATAACATGTAAATCCTCCTCCTGAGCAGGACATATCTTCTTTTGTATTGCATCTGCAGGGATTTGGTCTTATGCGCACTGGGCGGGTTGTACAATTTTGTTCGTCGTGGGTTGGTTCCCAATGGCAGTTAATGACCGAGTCACAGCGTTTTTTGGGAGATATAGTGCATTGTCCATCGCTGTTTCGCGTCGACATGCAGCGGCGGTTTCCAGAAATGCTCTGGCATTCGTAAATCGCGTTTGCAAGGCAGTTTCCCCCTTTGTCGCAGCCACACTGGAACTGGCCCGATGGACATTGGCATTCGATCTCATCCGATCCATCGTCGCAATCGGACCATCCGTCACAAAGAGCAGATCGCGCGATGCAGGTAGCAGGAATTTGGCGCCACTCGCTTCTTTCACAATTGCAATTGAATTGAGTCAGCGAACATTTAAGATAACAAAACGCTGATAAAAGAAATTTAGTGTTAATTCAACTTTAAACAAACCGCATTTGGATTTAGGTCTTAGAATGCAGGTAGATATTTCAGCTCATGGCGACGTGCCTTGCTGGAAGTATATCAATTTAGTCAAAAATCGAAATTATGTTTATCTATCATACGCGTTTACACACGACTATGTATGTAACAGTGTTGCTGTGTGCTGCAACAGTTCTTTTCAGTGTTTATGAATATAGTCTTAGACATACGGCTGGGAGTGGTGACTACAAAAAGAGAAATACGCCGTGTAAAAATTTATATTTTGGCCATTTATGTACAAAATTGGCACAACCTCAATATTCTCAATTTTTCAACAATTTTGAAGAATCTATTAAGGCAACAAATCTCGGTCAAAACCTTTAAAGTGCAAGTTTTTAGTTTCACAAAATTTAATTCACTTTAAATTCGTATTAATTGCGATTGATTTTTAAAAAAATTATCAGCCGATTCGAATTTTGAACTTTGGTGTTATTTACACATGAAAAGTTGTAAAAACGTACAAGAATAGTTTATGAATGAAAAACATACAAATATATTAAGTTTTAGCGCATTAATTTCGGGTTGATTCGTTTAGCGAACCCTAATCATTCGAGTGGCCTGTCGAAAATATATGGATCGTCTAAATAGACTGCAATATAATGCACTATATCAATCGAACAATATACAGATAATTGCAAATTTTGTAAACAGCAAATTTCAAGTTAATGAGAAATTTAAATATAATAAAATGTATAAACTAATGAAATTGTTTGCATGAACTTTATGTTCTTGAGTTGTCTATGTAATTACTAGAAATTAGCATTTTAATTTATATTAAAAAAACTAACCTTGGATTATCTATAAATGGTAAAGAATAAAAAATCAGCCTAATTTGTACGACTCGCAAAACTGCATGAGAAAAAATTAAAAATTAACTACCATTTCATTAAATAAAAATTTGAGTTATTCTTAAGTAAGAAATAGAAAGCCACAGTAATTCTTGAAACTGTTCGTTTCGATAGCACAGATTCAGTTGTCATTATCAGCAGTAAGCAAGTTACTTACATTGCTTGTGATGAAAGCTAAATCAATGTCTTTTCCTTTTTAAGCTATATTTTCGACCCATACTTGTTGTTTCATTCTAATATTATGTCTCAAAAATAAATGACAAAATTAAGTGAATGCTGATTTCATTACACAAAGGTAATTTAGCATATTGAATGAATATTTTTTAAAAATATCGACTAGCGTTATTTCATTATTGACTAATTAATTAAACCAACCGGCCGTTAGCTCAGTTGCAAAGCGCACGCTATCGGTGCGGGAGGTATGGGGTTCGATTCCCGGGCCGGTCAAATCGACACAGTGTCGCCAACGACTCGCCACCGTTGCGACGTTTCTTCGGAGCTGTGTTGCCCAGGCGCTAAGCCGCGGAAATGGGCCCCGCAACTCGTTACACGCTTCGGCGTAATACGGCGAGTATAATGAAGATTTGATTTTGATTTGATTTTTAATTAAAACCAGACAAACTCCACGTAAGCGCTACGCCAAAAACCGTCTGCGTTTCAACACGCTCTCAATAGCGCGTAATGTGCATTACAGTCATTGAAAACACAGTTTATATTGCCCATCATTTATTAAGACTTTCTATACTTGAATAAAATTATTATTACCATATGTGGAAAGCACATAATTTACCCTGTACGAGCAGTTTAAGTAGTTAAAAGACCACGAACTTTCTGCATCACAATTAAATTTTGATGTCATTATCACTTGCTATATTTATGACACCAAAAAATTGCTTGTGAAGACCCGTGGGTATTTGGAACCACTGAAACTGGACTTGTGGACCGGATAAACAACTTACCTAAAGAAATGCCCTCCAGTCTTCGGCCATTTATTGTTGCTGATGGGCTAAGAATCAAAAAAGTAAAAATTGATAATTTCATATTTACGACTTTTTATAAGTTAATAGTTTAGCCTGTTCCAAAACAACGGCATCTCACCATAAAATCAAAAAAGTTGGAGTCACAATGTAAACACAATGATTGTGCGTGGCATTAAGGTTTGTTTACAATATGTAACGTAATCAACCAAACTCGTTTCGTTATACATGGCGTGACCCAAATAATTTTTGAATTGTGGGACGTAAGCTACCACGTGGAACATGTCCTACGCTAAAAGCTATAGCAACCGACAGCAATTATTAACTAAAAATAAATAAGCGTCCAGCAAATTAAAGGTGCGATCACACTAACTGAGACGTTGAGACTTTTGAAAAATTGTGCAGGTTTATCTTATTATGACATCACATCAATAATAAGATAAACCTGCACAATGTCTCAAAGGTTTCAACGCCTAACTTAGTAGGTGTGATCGCACCGTAAGACTTAATGTAGCTGAATTTTTAGTTTTTTTTAAAGTGATTCTGAACCGGCCGGTTAGCGTAATTGTTAAAGACATCGGTGCGGAGGGTCTGGGGTTTGATTCCCGGGCCTGTCAAAGTGGGCACAATGTTGCCAATACTCGTCACCAATACAACGTTTCTTCGAAGCTGTGTTTTCCAGGAACCAAGTTGCGGCGACAGGCCCCGCCACTCGTGGTATGCTTCCGACCAACTACGCGAGTGTTGTGAAGATTTAATTGTGTTCATTTGAAAGTTATTTTTCTCGATTAGTTATCATAATTTAAAGCATCTTTAAGCGAAGCTAGTAAGTCCTATTTTTAAACCTCGTGCTTACAACTTCATAAATTTCAAATAATCCATCATAATTCTTGTTTTTAAACAATTTATGGTTAAATATGTGCATAATGTTAATCTCATTTTCACACCTCCAGTAAATTCAAATCTGCTGCTAAGCTTCGTAACGTTTTCAAGAATTTCCATACTATTCTTGGCTTTTCAGCCGTAAATGGCCCGGATGGCAGATGCTTCCTTGTAGCCCGGGCTGTGATTAAGTCTGTACAAAGCTTTTCACTTGCAAAGTTACAATGACAGACCGAAACCAAATCTGCCGACCCGGAAGGGTATCCACTCTTCCCGATACTCAGCCAAAGCCTACTAACCGGCAAACGTCCTTTTCAGGACGGGGCAATGTTTGCCCTGCTTCAGGGTACATCGTCAACAAGTTCCGAAGGCCGGCAATCCTGCAGCTGAACATTGAAGGCCTCACTGCAAGCAAGATGAATGTCCTTCACCATCTCGCTGTGCAGTTTGAGGCACTCGTCATCCTACTACAGGAGACCCACTGTGCTTCTACCGACAAGCTTGTGATTCCAGGCTTTGCACTAGCTGGGTCCTGTTTAAACAGGATACACGGCCTTGCTACATTTGTCCATGAGCGACTAAACTGGACCCTAGTAGATCAGTCCCCATTTACATCAGAGACTGAGTGGTTATGCGTAGACATTGATGACTATAAAATTGTCAACGTTTACAAACCTCCACCTACACCATTGCAGACTACCGACCTACCAGTGTTTCCACACCCTGTCCTGTACTCGGGTGATTTCAACTGCCCGCATGTGAATTGGGGCTACAGCAGCAACAGCGCTGATGGAGAGTGCCTTGTTGCCTGGGCAAGCCTTAATGGTCTTGTCCCTCTCCATGACCCAAAGGACATGGCCACTTTCCACTCAGGCCGCTGGAACACTGCCACCAACCCGGACCTAGCGTTTGTTAGTGTTGGTCCTGATAGTCGCTTACCTGACAGGCGTATTTTAGAGAAGTTTCCTAGGTCACAACATCGACCTTCGCTCAATTCCACCAAGGCTCACTCTGTCAGTTCCGAGTATGCCTGTTAAGCGATGGAACTTCCGCAAGGCCGAATGGAGCCATTGCAATGCCCTGACCAACCAACTCGCTAAGAGCTTGTTGCCACCTGATACATCTGATGTGGACGGGCATACCAGGACTTCTGTAATGCCATCAGCACAGCAGCCAAAAAGTATATCCCACGTGGTCGACGAAACGACCACATTCCGTGTTGGAATGCTGAGTGTGAGAACCTCTTTCAGCTGTTTCCGCAATCGCCTGAGGGATCTGACTCCAGCAGGGCTGCTTCTGCCCTGCTGTCCAGGATTGACAGAAAACGCAGTTAACGATGGTCTGAGGCAGTCCAAACCATCGACTTTTCTCACTCCAGTCGTAAAGCATGGAGCATATTAAACAACTTAACTGGTAGATCACGACGCTCCCCTAGGCATTGTGCAGTTTCAGCCAATGCCATCGCATCAGTACTGGTCAATAACAGCAAATACGAGGATGTTGATCGCAAGTCATCCCGGCTTGTGTCTCAAGAAGTGTCTGATCTTTGGAGGGCCTCTACAACAAGTGCAGTGAATGTCTGTGGAAGCTTTACTCCCTCAGAATTCGCAGCCGCCCTCAAACATCTGAAACCAGGAAAAGCTCCAGGCCCAGACTCTATCTGCCCTGAGCTTTTGCTCCATGCTGGAGCTGCCCTGAAATCCTGGCTGTGTGGCTTTCTTTCATCCTGTTTGCACCACCTCAAAATTCCAAAAATCTGGAGAAGAGCGTTGGTTGTCGCAATCCCCAAACCAATGAAACCTGTAGAGGACCCCAAGAGCTATCGCCCCATCTCTTTGCTCTGTGTCCCCTACAAGATCCTCGAGAGGCTCATTTACACCCGTATCGAGCCCATTGTCGACCCGCTTCTTCCTCGGGAGCAAGCTGGGTTCCGACAGGGGAGGTCCACAGTAGACCAAACTGTTCTACTTACTCAACACATCGAGGACTCATTTGAGACCAAGAAGAAGGCCGGTGCTGTTTTTGTCGATCTGAC
Source organism: Trididemnum miniatum (assembly GCA_964006365.1). Lineage (NCBI taxonomy): Eukaryota > Metazoa > Chordata > Ascidiacea > Aplousobranchia > Didemnidae > Trididemnum > Trididemnum miniatum. The sequence goes on along the minus strand of OZ023251.1, from coordinate 11,692,413 downwards.
AGCTGCTTATGACACTGTCTGGCATCGTGGCCTCACCTGTAAGCTGCTGAGACTCCTTCCTGATAAACACATGGTCCAAATGATTATGGAACTTATCCGGAATATAAGTTTCACCCTTTCTATCGGAGACAGCAAGCGAAGCAGGTTACGACGTTTGCGAAATGGTCTCCCACAGGGATCAGTCTTGGCTCCCCTCCTTTTTAACATCTACTCATACGATCTGCCTTCCACAACTTCCCAGAAGTATGCGTATGCCGACGACCTGGCATTGATGCATACCTCGAAAGACTGGAAGACTTTGGAGGACACTCTAAACCAAGACGTGACAACACTTTCAGCGTATCTCCAGACTTGGAGGCTGAAGCTCAGCCACACTAAGACCGTGACGACGGCCTTTCATTTAAACAACCGAGAGGCAAAACGTGAGCTCAAAATCTTCAACAACGGCAAACTATTGCCATACTGTCCTACTCCAACCTACCTTGGTGTAAAGCTGGACAGGTCGCTCACTTTTCGTCATCACCTAGAGGCATTGCGCAAGAAACTTTCCACTCGCGTCACACTGTTGAGGCGACTTGCAGGCTCGGGATGGGGTGCAGGAGCCAAAACATTGCGAATTGTCCCTGGTTTACTCCACAGCTGAGTACTGCGCACCTGTTTGGTGTCGTAGTGCTCACACTCGGCTAATCGACAGTGTTTTAAATGACGCCTTGCGCATTGTCACTGGATGTCTGCGACCCACTCCAACGGACTACTTGCCAATCCTCGCAGGCATCCAGTCAGCTGAGCTTCGCCGTCAAGGAGCGACACTCTCCCTGGCTAACCGCGCAACCCTTAACCCTGATCATATTCTACATGAGCAGCTGGTCGGGAAACAAAATGCGCACCAGGGAAGGCTCAAATCAAGACGTCCGTTTGTACCCGCTGCACATAAACTACTGGATAGTCTGACCGAATCAGACATTCGCGCAGCGCAATGAATGGATTATGAATGGAACATGGAGTACTTGAAAAGTGCATCAAGGCTTCATGCTTTTATTCCCAGGGCCAGTCCTAAGCCTCTTGGAATGGGTTTGCCCAGAACATCTTGGGTAAAACTGAATCGTCTGCGGACTGGCGTAGGGCGATTCCATTCATCCATGTACAAATGAAGTGCTGCTCCTTCACCGAATTGTGAGCGTGGTGCCTCTGAGCAAACTGCAGACCACATCATTTCTACATGCCCCCTACATCGTGCACCAAAAGGAATACAAGGTCTGTTGGTCCTGGATGATGACACCCGACGCTGGCTTAAAATCAATGACGTCAACATCTAAACCGCCGAAAGAGGATGCCCAACAACACGACGACGAGCTGTAAATAATCCTTTAAAAAGTATTTTTGAATATTAATCCATACAAAATCTCTGCCGAAAACGTGTCCTGACCATTCCGTCTGCTCTGTGCCAGTTTCTTATTCATTAATCTAATTTGTGCGAAAACAATTGGCAACCCTTCAATTATGCTGGGTACTTTACTATCTCTCCAGCGTATTGAGATGAAGTACTAAGTTTAAATTCGAAAGAGATAAATAAGGTCAAACAATTAAAATTTTATTCATAAAAAGCACAATATCTTCAATTTTTGCAAAATTCATTTTATTTAATTGTTTATACATTTTGATACGACTGTAAAATTTTCAACCGCGGCTCTAAAAAGTTGCACTGTAACTCAGTGAAGTTACCACAAGAATCACAAAATATACCCTCAACAGCCTGTTTCGCCGCATGGGCCTCTTAGGAGTATATTAAAACTTTTGAGTGTAAACGCTTCTTTACAGTGGATTAACTTTTATTCAAATAGAAGCTCTGCCAAGCAGTTTGTGCGTTTGCCCAGTTTTGCAATAGGCAGCCTTAAGTTATGAAGCATCATGAAATGGCACGATTTAGCGTAAGTATAGGACTTATAGAACTTTACATAACACGTAAACCCAGCTTTTATGCCCATATCAGTGTGGCGTAACCAGCCAGAAATATCGGGGAGGGGTGGGGGAAGCAGAACTTCCACCCAACTATATCCAAAAAAAATCTTCAAAGGCTAATATTGAAAAAAAAGGTTCTTGGTGGCAATAAACTGCCCCTGTTGTCTCTCTTGTGTGAAGAGAGACGTAAATTTCTGTATTAACATTGATACTTGAAATATTCGGGCCAATTTCCTCGTTTGGCCCTTCCTGGTAGGCCTACGTCCCTGCTTGTACTACATTAGCTTTTAAAGGCCTGCTATTCCTGCTTTCTGTTTCCTTTTAACTTCAAGTCTTTTTGCGTGCAAGTCCGTAGCCAGTAAAAAACTGAGGGAGACAGGGCTGGATATAGACTATGAGAGTCTCCATTTTCTTTGCCCATAGCGATTGCTTTATACAAAAAAGGTCCCCAAACGTAGAAAAAAGGGAGGAGCAGCGGAGCACTCTAGTTTGTGTGCTATTACTTTCTTGTATTACGCTTTTTTCTAAATCTTCATGTAGATCCACGCAGTGTAGTTGCAATTGTCTTTGATTGTTCTTGAAAAGTTAGTTTTTTTATTATGACTCTGATTATTCTAAACTCAAAGAACTGTAACAAAGACTTGTTATTACTTCCAACTTATGGACTTTAGCGCATTATTAATTTAAATAAACCTGTGTTAAAGTTACTGTAAAATAAACTTGTGCTTGTTGAAAGACTAGAACTCATGAAAAAGCCTATAATTTATTATAACGACGCAATATTTCGATTTCCGGAAGATCTAATTTAAAATCTACAATATTTCGTTTGAGTTTAACAGTCTCTGTCTACTTCGCAGTCTGCTATTCACAAGAAATTCTAGAAAACTGAATCATAACCGAGTTTTGCCGCAAGCCAAACATGTTTTTCCTTTTTTGATTCAATTGTTGTGGTAATAGAAATCTGAACTGATGGGTAGCTAATCGACGAGGTTCGTAACTCGTTAGACCTTCTAGAAAATATTTTTTGTTGAAACACTTTGACCACGTGTTTAGTGTCATTTAAGCGCAAGCATGGAAATTGGGTTCGAAATCTTGTCCGACCAACCGAAAAACTCATCCACTTTATTTAGAATTACGCTTGGTAGATCAGTTACAACTTACGAGCGTCTACTTAGAGCAAAAAAGACTAGGGTTTTAATCTCATTTGGGTCATACCAAAGACTTCGTAATAACATTTGCAGTTTCCTCAGCCCGCTTTGCACATATAAAAAATGATTATTTTTTTACATCTTGCCTATTAACTACGATCAGTAATTCATGATTGACACCGTCATCCGGATCTGCGCTGAAGCCAACTGACAGGCTACCGTGCAAAATTAGAAAAAATCGAAAAATCTGAACTGATGGGTAGCCTATCGAATATATATTTGTATAGCAAAAGACACTTTAAAAATAGAGCTTAATGATAAAAAGAAAATAACTTGAGAAGTTTAAATAAAGAAAAGATCAAGAGAAGCCCTAGCATAATTTTCCCGATAAACTTGGCAAAGCCATTGGTGTAAATAGGTTAACAATTTTATCCGCTCAGTAAATTAATTAAGTTCAAAGATGGTCCTTTTAAGGAATTTTAATTTATTGATTGTCGCAGTTATTCTGACCAGCTGCAGTCTATTACCATTGTAAGGCAGTAGAAACGGATGCCAATCTGCCAAAATTATTGCAAAAAAAAAAATTTTGTTTAAAAACACCTTCCTGTACATTTTCAATCCCATCACAAAAATCAGACACATAAAGACAAGAATTCAGTTACAAAAAACAAAAAAAAACGGATTACGGAAGAGTTCTTTGATATCGGATTACGGAAGAGCAGTGGTGTAAAATGTAGTCCAGAAATCTACTTAAGTAAAAGTATTGTTACTGATGGCGGAAACTACTTGAAGTAGAGTAGAAAGTAGGAAATATAAAAAGCAACCAAGTAAAAGTAAAAAGTACCAACAATTTGAAGCTACTTAAGTAAAAAGCAGCGTTTGCAAAACCAAAAGTAGCGTTTGCAAAACCAAGGCCATAAAGCTGAGTTTTCACATAAGATAATTTGCTCACTTCCAAACTTAACATATATTTTGCCAATGCTTAAGTATATTTAGGATAATTAGCACATTTATTTGACGAAAATAAAAAAGTGAAGCGTGTCATAATCTGCAAAATGCAACCTCATTGTACACGCCAAACACAAACAACAAAAGACCACTCAATATCCCGAAATTGTAAAACTTCAAATCAAATCTTCATTATACTCGCGGTAGTGCGCCGAAGCGTGCAACGAGTGACGGGGCTCATCTTCACGGCTTAGCGCCTGGGCAACACAGCTCTGAAGAAACATCGCAGCGGTGGCGAGCTGCTGGCAACACTGTGCCGATTTGACCAGCCTGGGAGTCGAACCCCAGACCTCCCGCTTCGATAGCGCGCACTTAGGAACTGAGCTAACCGGCCTGTTATTGTAAAACTTATTACATAAAATAAAACAATACACCTAATACTAATGTTGCCAATTTTATTTTCAAGCATGATTATTTATCATTTGAGTGATACATTGATTAATATTAACTACTTATCATTTTTAAAGTCACTTAAGTATCGTTACTTTCTGATTGAACTACGTAAGTAAAAGTAGAAGTAATCGAAATTTAAATCACTTAAGTAAGTACTAGTTACCAAGCAATAATACTTAAGTAATCTACTTAAGTAAAACTACTTCGTTACTTTACACCACTGCGGAAGAGTTCTTTTTTTAGGCCTACTCCCCCCGAGTTTGTCTATGATTGCCTCAACCACCCACCCACCCACACCCACAAAAAAGTTGAAACGGTTGCCATTCTGCCAAATTATTGCAAAATCAATTTGGTTGTGAACACCTTCATAACATTGCCAATTCTATCACTTAAATCAGACACGCAAAGACAAGAATTTATCTACTGCAGTAACGCAACGAAAAATGAAAAAAAAAAACGGATCACGCAAGAAAGTCATTGAGTCATTTGGCAGAGCTTTCGTCTGGGTACAAATTGCTTGGCGAAAGAAATACATACGTTTTGCGAAGTAAATCATAATACGGTAAAAAGTTATTCAACTTTAAGTGAATTTTTTAGGTAGACTAGCGGTTCTAATTATGCTTATCCTGCAGTTCTGTTTAAATGTAGGCCTACAAAAATACTTTTCCATTGATGTACCGATAGAGCTAAAAGTTCAGAGTGGAGCTCTAGGAGACCTCGAGATCTATTATAGGCCTCTCCCACTGAGTTGGTCCATAATTTTCTCAAGCCCCTCGCCGCAAAAAAATTTTCCGATAAAAGTTCCTTTTTCAAAACATTAAATATTTTTAGGCTAACTTGATTAAGCCCGTCTGTCGGTGGAGCGATTTTCAAGTTTTGATTTATAACCATTTTGTTGATTTGGTTATTTTTTCTAGACAATATGTCGTAAATTTTTGTTAAGTTGAACTGATGCCAGTTATTCCTGCGTATGTTTTTTAAATAATATGTAAGATTTTGAAACTGAACCTGCCAGCGTTTTTGCAGTTCCGACTACAAAAAGTACCAAAATTTTGATTTCACAAATCGAAATGACACCAAAATTTTTGGCCCAAAAATTTTTTTCGACAAAATTCATTTACATTATGATGGCGTTAATGACGATATTATTATTAGCAAGATTGCATATTTTGCAAAACAATCTCACCGCTGCAAAAAACATCAAATCTCAGTGTTGATCGAGAACATCATGTTCTGCAGCGGCGGAGCAGAGGACCCCGGCAATCTTTGTACTTGGCTTATAGCAATTTGCCTTCCACCCTCCTTACATTTTCTGCTGGTTACACTCCAGGTAATGGCAGTCACGGCTCGTGTTGAACAAAGTTGTCGTTGCGAGTTTCTATTCAATCGCTTGAAGTAATTTAGTCCCAGATTCGGGCTTGTCGCTCGCAACAAACTTAAACGTCGTCGATCTTCAGGAATGGACTAGAAAAATTTTTAGGGGGTAAAGTTGAGTCAAAAAAGCCCATCTTGCCGGTTTGTGCGTCCAAAGCATCAAAGTAATGATTAATATTTATAAAGATTTAGGGAGGGCTTGAGCCCCCTAGACCCCGGCCTTCCCCGATCTGCTAATGACGTTTTTCCTATATTAAAAATGTTTTTGCTCTGACCAAATCTCTGAAAGGGTCAAAAAGTTGTAAATTTCAGGAACTACTTTGCTGCACAATTGCACTCGAAGAGGTAAATATCACCAATGTATTTCGAAAAATATACACTCACACGAAATTGTTTTCGCATACTTGACGTTTTGAGAGTATCACAAAGCTGTTATCATCAGAGATACATGACAGCGAAAACACCGCAGTTTGAGATAATATCAGTGATCACTGGCACGTGCAAGAAAGTCTGCGAAGTCCGAAAAGGGCAATCATAATTTTTTCAGGGGGGAGAGGCATAACTAGGAAAAAGCTTAACTTTACTCGTACGCAGTACACTATATGTTCAAATAGTGCGATGCATGTCAGGGAAAAAGGCTCTTCTCCCCCCCCACCCCTTACCGGCACTTTCGTTAGCGGCACCAATTCTTTGTGGTCCAAATGTTTATAAAGTAATTACTTGCAACTTGGCATGTAAGCACTATTTTTCACAATAAAATACGCTACTTTGTCAGCACTTTTCAAGCGTAATGAAACCATCACAATTCAAAAATGCACAATTACAAAAAATTCAAGAACAGTGGCCGGAATCTCAAAGTACAACTTTTAATATAAGCTAAAATTTTCGCTTTTACTACTTGCAAAAATATTACTCTTTGATAAAAAATTACAAAATCATGGGGAGCTTGTCCATGTAGGTACCTGTTGTATATTTTGCAGAGTTGTAGAAATAAAATAGTGTACTATAAAATAAAAACGTTTTTCTGTACAGAGGGTTGTACTATATGTTTTAGCTAGTTTACTGCTTCATTTAATTTTCGAAAATATCATCATTGACTTTGGAATGCAGTAGAGATGGGACGAAAAGAGCTTAAGGAGGAAAAATACAGCTGCAGTAATTCTCAAAACTGGCCGTTTGGACAACATGGATTCAGCTGCCTTCATCAGCAGTGTAAGCAAGGCAGTATCAAATTGAATACACTGCTGATGATGGCAGCTGAATCTATGCTGTCGAAACGTTCAGTTTTAAGATTACTGCGACTTGCTTTTCCTCCTAAATCATTGATTTGGTTTTATCATAAAGCCTATTGTTTGCGTATAATCTGCTTCAAAGCAAACACATTAACATTGGATGACGTCATAATTTTAAAGACTCAAATAAGCACACAATACACCAAGCACCTTTAATACAGCTTCGTTATACGCAACATATACAGTAAATAGCGGACTGTTGCATGGAGATAGCCATTTAACTGTCTAAAACATCGAGATATTTCCTCTCTACAATCTTGGGAAGGAGTTTGTGCCTACAGAAAATTTTAGGTTAAATTTTGCAAATTCGAGTTGGCGTGTATAGTGGTTGCAGATATCGCCATCGATCAGGGAGGTCTTGAGATTCGAATCGCGGAACTGTCAAATCGGACAGAGTCGCCGACGGAAGTCGCGGAGATGGACCCTGGCCACTCGTTTTACGCTTGGGCGATATACCGCGAGTGTAATGAAGATTTGAACCTCATTTTAAGCAGTGGCGTACGCTTGGTGGAGGCTCTATGCTGGTGCAACCTTAGTCCTTCGGCAAGACAATCTCAGCTCCTAGGTCCCAACGTAATAATCTGTCGTTTAAGTCGACACAAATATTCAAAGCGGGAGCAAACGCTTTTGCATGTTAATCTACAATCAAACACTCTGCAGAAAAAATGCGGCCACTCCTGGCAAACTTCATTGTCTGTTCAATTATATTATTAGTAGTATGCAGTACAAGGTTCAAATATCAGACAGAGTACCGTAGATCTATATTTCAACCTCTGATTGTTTGGAATAGAAACATTTGCTTTCTTAGCATTTGCTGATTTTGCATTAACCTACAATCTGCTGATCCAAATTAACCGCTCATCAAAAATCCTAGACGTGATGCCGGTGTCTCTGCTATAATATTTTAGCTATAAAAGTTAGAACAAAACTTTTTTTTTTGCCCATTATTTCAGATAATAATTACCTTGTACACATGTCCAGTTTAGGCGGTTTTATAAAGGCTCGCCGGCATTCTGCTTCACAATTAAATTTTTAATGTCATAGTCACTTGTTTTAATGATGACGTGAAAAAATTGGTTATGACGCAGAAACCCCGTGGGCCTTTCGAAACACTTTTACAGTAAACTGGTCGTGTGGACAAGGTGAATAAGGGTCAATATTGCTTTTTGTGTCACGTTGAATTCCTCCAATTAAGCGTGCAATTGCACAAATATCGCATTCGCAATAAAAACGGAATGCTAGCTGAAAATTTTACCTGATTGGTAGAAGCAAGAGGATAATTACTGGGAAGACCATCTTCAAGTAGAAAAAGTCAACAAATCCAAACACAGATACTACTATCAGTTGGACCACTTGGCAAAATGTAAAGAGATGGAGCTTTCTCTGTGGAACCTTCCGAACGTAGTGATTAGGGGGGTACGAACTCTAAATAGATAAGATTTATTACGCTTAGCGTAGTAATTTAAGACACCGCTATCGGTGCAGGAGATCTGGGGTTCGATTCCCGGGCCGGTCAAATCGGCACAGCGTCGCCAACGGCTCGCCACCGCTGCGACATTTCTTCGGAACTGCGTTGCTCAGGCGCTAAGCCGCGGAGATGGGCCCCGCCACCCGTTACACACTTCGGCGTAATACAGCGAGTATAATGAAGATTGGATTGAATTTTTTGGTGAGTTTTATTATGTTGTTGACTTCGCAGGCTCATGCCCGGTGACTGATTTTTACGGAATTGTTTCGACACATCTAGATGTTTCAACCTTCGATTGCAAGCATGATCGACACAACTATCGATCACGTCAACGACATCGCTCAATTAATTATACGATCAGTAGTGCATAGTTTTAATAGAAATGTAGAAATAGCGTAGGCATAATATATCAATTACATAAACTAAAAGCTCATAAACTGAGAAATCTTAATTGGTTGTAATAGAAAAGCTAAAAACAAGTTTCTGAAATTTTCTGCTTCCTACATTTTTATCAATATAAAACTTTTTATTTCAGCACTTCCTTCTTGACAAATGTTTTTCTCTCGGATTTCATTTTTTCTGACTTTTCAACTTTCTGGGAAACAGGAAATCAACAATCACCATTTTTTTCTGAAATTTTCCGTGTCGACACCCGGAAGGCAACACAATTTTCATGGTGACTTACCCCTTCAGTGAAGAGCAACATCATCCGATCGAACATTTGATTTCCGATGAAAGAAGACAATCCAAGATACAGGAAGAGTCCCTGAATGTAACAAGGCAGCTAATTGACCGTAATAACTTCCTAGCCAACCGGCAGGTTGATGCAGAGGCAAAAACATTGCTATCGGTGCGGCAGCTTTCGAGTTCAATTTCCGACCTGGTCAAATCTGACACAGTGTCGCCAACGGCTCACCACCGCTGCGATGTTTCTGTTGAACTGTGTTGCTCAGGTGCGAAGCCGCGGAAATAGGCCCCGCCACCCGTTACATGCTTCGGTGTAATACCGCAACAATAACTGGGATTTGATCTTTGTACTTCCAGCTGACAGTTTATGTTCTTAAGTAAAAAGCTTGATAATTATTATCTAAGCCTGTAGTGAATTTTTCACGAACAGCTATAGAAAGGAAATACAATTATTGTCAGCCAGATCATTTTGAACCAACGGCATGATAGGCCAAGGGGAATCTGTATTTTCTAATACCCCTCTTCCGCCAGAAATTTCTCTTTCCGTTGAGGAGACAACGAAATCAAACACTCTGTTTTCATCAAAAAAAAAAAAAGTATCGGAATAACTTTTGCAGTTGTTTTATTGGTCTTCCGTCCAGTAGTTTTATACCAGGTCAGGCTGTTCTTTGTTGGTTATTCTCGCGGTATTATGCCGAAGCGTGTAATGAGTGGCGGGGCCCATTTCCGCGGCTTGGCGCTCGGGCAACACAACTTCGAAGAATTATCGCAGCTTTGGGGGGCTGTTGATAACACTGGGTCGGATTTGACCTGTCCGGGAATTGAACCCCAGACCTTCCGTCCCGCTAAGATGTCTTTAATCACCACGTATGGGAAATTCGCAGTTTGAACTATTTACCTGCAGCACTGCAACAGGAACATACTGGAGAACAGGAATGATGAGAAGAGACAATCCGATCAAAATATGAGAGAAAATTGTCGTCAATCGAGTCTCTCGAACTTTAATAATCCTGTACAAGTGTTTCACTGTCAGAAACTTTAGATTTTCATTTTAAGACCTTTGGATGAGTTACGGTTCTGATGTATCTATCCTCGAAGATAACAAAAAACCGCTATAAAGAAGCTCCGCGGTCGATCAGCGCCATTTTGTTGTTGGATGTTTATTGGAGTTTATCATTAAAAGAAGAAAACAACAACAACTTCAAAAAAATAGTCCAAAAAATTGACACGAATAAAAAGTTTACAACGTACAAAGGTCATGGGTTATGCGCATAAACATTGGACTGTGATGGTGTGAATGCAGTTTCTTCTTATTTTGATTATCACCACTTTGCCCCCTGTCCACATGTCAGGGGTTTAACTTTCAAAAGTCCACGTTCTTTCTGGATTATAATCAACTTCTTGACGTCGTAATCGACGCATGGATTGTGACCTCAAAAATTTAACTGTGATGCAACAGCCCATGGGCCTTTGGGGCGGCCTAAGCTGGACATGTGGACAAGGCAAATCGGTACTTAAATTAACTAGTTAGTAAACGAGGAGTGGTGGCCGATCAACAAGGGATTCGAAACCGCATCCCCAAGAAGACGAGAGCAAAGATCAGAACAAAAATGGGAAGAAATCATAAAAGCATAAAATCATCGATACGCAAATTTAAAAATAAGCAACGTAAAAGGAAAAAGAAACTTTCTGTATTTTTTCAAACTCGAGATAAACATTTTGTGCACACTTCGCTTTGATATAGCTCTTGAGCCTCAGCTTTTTATTTTTTTCATTGCTGCCACAATTACTGCTTACTACATTTGCCCCATGGAGCGGAACAGCGTTTTTCTGGGCTTTTATCCCTCATCAATTTTATAAGTAAAACAATCATATCATTGCATTGCAAAAACAATAATTACAACGCGGCAGTTATGACGCAACATAACTGCACAATCATGCATTGTCATGCATCACTGTAGTTACCTTGTAATACATCGTCTGTTAGAACCACTAAAATACAGCGCAAATTTCCATAAATAAAAAAAAAAACACTACGGGAGGTTGTGCACGTACAAACCATCCATCTTGTTCCAAAAATCAAGATGTAGGCTTAAACATGCAATTCTTCCAATCAAAAAGCTTCGAAAAACAAGCAACGTAATCAAAATAACAACTAAGCATCGGAGTACAGTAAATACAGGACCTAAAATACAAGAATGCAGTAAATACAGGAAAATTAAAGTCACACTAATGCCTAAAACTGAACGTTTTAACAACATAAATTTAGCTGTCATTATTAACATTGTAAGCAAGGCAGTAGGCTACAAAACTGAAAAGACTGCAGTTTCATTTCCTTTCAGCTTTATGCTGCCTTGCTTACATTGCTGATGATGATTGCTGAATCAATGCCGTCGAAACGTCCAGGTTCCAAGATTTACTGAGGCTTTGTTTTTTCAATTTTAAACTGTGAAACTAATTAGTCGTTTTAGTGCAGGCTGAGAGTCAAGGCGTTTGGACAAAAATAGGACCGACACTGACTTACTCGTCATGGACAGTCCCAACATTTGAAACATGTTGCTCTACATCAGCCAGGGCTTTTACGTGAAGAGGGGAGTGTGGCAGTGCAGCATGGACCCATGGAAGAGTCAAAATAGAAAGGGGAATATTAATTACCCCAACCACAAAAAGGTCCCAGTGGTAGGCAGGTCCTTTTTTCAGTCTAAAAAATGATGAAGTTAATCGAAAAGAAACAAAAAGTTTGCCAGCTTAGCTTGCATGCAAGTAGGCAAACAATCCTCCTCCTTGTTCTAGTTATTCGCAGTACTACTTTGCAGGTACTTCAATACTTTTTGACTCAAAAAATGCAAGAAAAAAGTTTACATCATTGTTAGAATTTAAATCTATTTTCAAAAATACATTTGGGTGTAGATCTACCCCCAGCTGCCATTTAAAAACCTTGCGAGGTCAGAAATAGTTGAAATACTCTTGCTCATTGATGGGTAACCAATTTTGTTTATATAAAAAGCGAATTATTTGCTACACGGTAGGATTATGTACCCGTAGCCCCAGAAAGAATTTTTGTACTCCAGGGCAAAATAGCTCTGGTCGAAGAACATCCTCCAAAAAGGGTCGTTAAGGGGCATCCTCAAAAAAGGTTACCCAACCCCAGCAGAGCTGGTGAGAGGGGGCAGGGGGGTACAAAGTACCCTGGGTGCGTCATGTTTTGAAGGGCCTCTCACAGGTTTCGAGGGGCCCCGCTCTTATAAAACTTTTTTCTTTAAAGAGAGACCCACGCGAAGAAATGTTTGAGAAATTAGGTCTTCGCTATGTTGAAAAAATAAAAAATTACATTTGCGCGATGTCAAGACCTTTTTTTTTTTTTGAAAACACACGAAAACATTTTGGAAAAATTACGTCTGCGCGATGGCAAGACCTTTTTTTTAGAGAATTAAATTTTGGCACCGGAGGGGGCCCGAATCATATTTCTGCCCCAAGGCACGGATTTTCTCTCAACGGCCCTGACCCCCAGTAAGCCCCTAGAACCGTGTGGGCTTCTGAAACTAGCCTCGATTTCTCTTTTTCAGGACCAGTATTTGCATTAGTTATATAATTACCATTTACTAGTAGACCTATACAATGAATATGGAACGAAAATAGCCTAAGAAGGAAAAATAAAGTGACAATAAATCTCAAAACTGCACGTTTCGACAACATACATTCAGCTGTCATCATCAGCACTGTAGGCAAGGCAGTACAAACTGCAAGAACTGGAATTTATAATTCTAACTACAAGTTAGAGCAAAATTGCCCAACCTATTTCTATAATAAAACTGCACAACTTATTTTGACCTGTTGCCTGGGTTTTGCTATAACTTGCACTGTAGTTGGAATTGTAAATTCTAGTTCTTACACAGGAGCGGATCCAGAAAGTTGAAGTGGGGGACGGGGGGGGGGTGTAATTTTGAATTGGGTTGAATATTAACTTAATACAAAGACGTGTAAACCCGGAAACGGGCGTAAATAAGCCTTTTGAAAATATTTCATGTCAGGGGCGTATTCAAGAATTTTTTTCAGAGACGGGCACCAAATTTCGTCACTTTTTCAAGCGTAGGCTATTCCGGCAGAGTAAATTTTAGGCAGCTTAAACAACGAAAACGACTCTAGGGGGGTCCGGGGGCATGCTCTCTGGAAAAAATTTTGAAAATTTGCGTACTGTAATGGCCATTTTAGTGCTTTTTGAACAATTTTCAGGCAGAGTTTGTTCATATTTTTGACCTCTAACTTTAAGTGCTTCACCAGATATGGAGAATTTTGTTCGTACAGTTTCGATTATGCGTGCTTAAGGCGACTAAGACATATTGTTATGAAGAGGTTTGAAATTATGGAAAAATTTTGTTCATCCGAAGCATTGTTGAAAATGGCTGGGTGAAAATGGGATGCATCTCCCCCCCACCCTGGATCCGCCACTGTTCTTACAGTTTTGTACTGCCTTTCATAGGCAACACTGCTGACGATGACTGGTTGACAGCTGAATCTATGTCATCGTAATGTCTAGTTTTGAGATTTACTGTGACGTTACTTTTCTTCCATTTACCAGTAATTGTTAGTTTTGTTACTATTTAGTACTTACTTGTTATGTGGGGCGTTTACCAACGCTGCAGACACGTTCTGATCAACAAAAAACAAACAGCTGAGGCATAACCCCAGCCCCACAGCCCCAAGATGGGCTAACGGGGGCAATTCGGACACTGGAGGAAGAGTGAAACTTTTTTCTAATTTGTACTTGAATTTTTCCACTGCAAAAGTAAACAAATGCACGTCGTATACAAAAAACAGCGACTTGGTCTATCCGGTACAGCAGCAACACTGCAGCTGGAAAACCAGGTTTGTTTTGGTCATTGCTATCGCTTTAAAATAGCATTAATAGCTTCAATCAGGGCGCTAGGCATTAAGAGTAGTTGGTACAAGTAAATGTTGTTTGGTCAGCTATTGAAGGCGAAAATGCTCGAAAAATATCTACAGTATTGATTACTCTTTTTGAGAAGATTGATTTTTTGAGAAAGCAATCTGGAAAAGCCAGAAACCTCACAACCACATAATAGTGGCTTATTAAATCCAGTTACTTACGAGGAATATCTCGAAATAAGTAGGAACCAACAAAGGAAAGCAAGATGACAGCGATGGGAAGGGCGTAGTCGGCAAGAATCTCGCGCTTTGTCGCTGATAAAAAGCGTCTAAAAAAACAAAGCTCTCAAATTGATTACTGAGTAACTGAACCCACGAAGCACAATTGCTAGAGTGCTTATCTTCTTGCACACACTGCCGAATGAGAGGTTTGCTTGACCAGTTGGTATAAATGACACATATTGGAACAGCTCTTAAAGCTAAAAAAACATGAAGATTGTAACAATTTGATTTGTTAAGACTAGATCCACTGCTAATGGTTGCAGTACTATGTACCGGTATCACATCTAAAACATTTTGCAAGTAAACTTGTGTCCCATCGACCGGTTAACGCAGTGGTTAAAGAAATAAAAACATCGCTATAGGTACCGGAGGTCTAGGGTTCGATTTCGGTGCCGGTCAAATCCCATACAGAGTCGCCACCACTGCGATTATTTTCGGAGCTGTGTTGCCCATTATAAGCCGAAGACATATGCCTGGTCGCTCGTTACACGCTTTGGTATAACGAAGATTTTTTTTATTTTGTATCCCTACAGGTTTCTTTTTGGCGCTTAACTTTTTACTTAAAAAAATGTGTAATTCTGCAGACAGAAAGTCTGCTTCAATTTCCAAGCAGTTTGGGTGACCGACATTTGGATCGTGATACTAATACTTTGTCCATGAACTTATTTAAGACAAAACATCGACATTTAACAAAATCGTGATTTTTTACCAGCTTTAACATAATACAGGATCAAGCATTTACTTCTTGCGAAGTCATTATTTGAAATCAATGGAACCAACTCACGATTCATCGAATCCAAGTAGGGTAATCCCTACCCAGAGCGTTGCCAGCATCAAAAATATAAAAAGGATGGAGTTTTCAGGTCGATAACAAAAATTGTCACTCAAACAATCCGTCGGATATGACGCAGGGGAAGTGGCGTTTAGCAACGATGGGGTAGTGATGGAGCTGATGGTGGCTGGAAAAAATAAAGTTGTATATATGAACTGAAGATGCACAAAATAGGTGAAATACAACAGGAACCAATTAAACTTATTGCGGGGGAGTTGAAGTTCAAAAATGATCTTCTTGAAACTTAAGGGTCTAGACGTATCGGAATAGCTAGGTATTAAAATGTATAATTAAAAATTTAGGAGAGGGGGCGGCTTGAGCCCCTTAGTGCACCCTCTTTAGACCTGGTAATGTGAAAAGAGCTGGTTTTTTTTATGTTTTGTTAGAGATTCAATTTACCCATTGCTCTTTCGTCTTTACAGAGATTGCTTCAACTTTTGTCTTCTCTGCTTCGAGATTTTAAATAAGCTGATCAACCCAAAGTTACTCCTTGTTATACCAGCCGTTTAACGCAGAACCGCGTAGCGAGTAACGGCTTAACGCCTGGACAACACAGGTCCGAAGAAACGCCACAGAAGTGACGAGCCGTTGGCAACACAGAGTCCGGTTTCCCCAGGCCTCCAGCACCGTTATTCAAGCAAACCACTGCGCTAACGCGCCAGTTTATCCAAAGTAAGATAAACGCAATCTTGGTGCGGTAAAGCTTAAAAGAAATTACTATAAACAACTTTAATTCAGAGTTTGCCAAATTCGTCGAGATTTTCAAGAGTGCTGTAATTAAACACGCGCCTTTCAAATTTCTTTCCTGTAGACCGGAAGCGGACAACGTGCAGCCCGCGAGCCGCATGCAACTCTTTGCCACGTTTTGTTTAAACTTCCTTCTTCTTTCAACAGTTAGAAGATTTGTGCTTATTTTCAAGTGCAACGTCTTAGAAAACGTGAATGTACTTATTTGCTTATTTCTAAGAAAAACAGGACTCAGTGGCATAGGCGCACGCATGTGGGGGGGGAGTGCATGGTGCTAACTTTCAGTCTATAATTTCTCAAACCAATAATAGTTGCAGCCTCTTTTCACTTATTTTAGCCAAGCTTCTTGCTTTTAGTTAGACATACGCATCGAGAATATTTTTGCATTGTCTACTCTATTGGATAAAAAAGTGTGCTAAAATGAGTGTTTTTAGGTGAAAACCGCATAAATTCGTTGGCGGCTGGGGGCTACGCCCCCAGATCCTTTTGAACTCCGGCAACTGGGGGATTCACCCCCAGACCCCCAGTTGTGACTCCCCCTTTGATAAATCCTAGATGCGCCACTGCAGTCTGAAGACGTAAAGATCTTTTTTTGGGCATTACCGACATTTAGTAGAAAAAGCAGAAGTTTGTGGACGTGAAGACCCTTTTTTTTGGTCTTCACCGATTTTTAGTGGAAAAAACAGGACTATGTGGACGTGAAGACCCAGCTTTGTCTGCAGTGCGGCCCCCAGTAAACATTAGATTTTTGAAAATGGCCTTTTTGTTAAAAAGATTGCCCGCCCCTGCCGTAGACAGTCGAAATTTATGCTCAAGCTTTAGATTACAAAAGGCATCAAAATCTCCATTCAAAAAAAGCAGAAAATGTACAAGTCGCATTATCTCGAAGGAAATGAAGTTGCCAAATTTGTGTATAAAAGTTATGCGAACAAACCCACAAAAATTAAAAACGCAGCAAAAAAAAGCTATTTTGGGAGCGAACTTCATAATTGCAAGAAAAATATCCGCAAAACATGGGACATCATAAAAAGCTTGCTGCCTACGAAAACTGCGACACAAACGATTCAAATGATTGAAGCAAGCGATAAAACTGCTGTCCATGATCCCAAATTAATTGCAAAACACTTTGGTGATTATTTCAGTACCGTACTGTTGCTACTAAAGTTGGTGATAATTTGAATATTTTGCCCGATTCATCAAGTTTTAACAAATTCTTTCACGATAGAGTGGTTGACTCAATCTTTTTGCAACCTGCAGTTCCATTTGAAGTTTTCATAATAATTAACAACGCCTTTGGCTGCGTTCACACATGGCGGTTTTCGCAACCAGGAACGAAACTTCATGCATGTGTGAACGCAATTTTATGACGTAACACATCGCGAAACCAGGTTTGGCGACTCGTCATTTGTAGCAGGTTTCGTGCCTGGTTTGGTACCTGAAACCTGTGTGTGAACGGAAAACCTTAAAAACTTGAGTATGAACGATCGAAGTTTGAAACCTGAGATTGAATTTTTTTGGTGTTGTTCAGGTTACAGTGGTATGAAGAGTGCTCACATCAGGTAGGCTAGGACTGATACAGTGATACCAGCAGCTAGTTTATGCAAGAGTAGGCATATTGGATTTGATGCAGGACCATAAAATTTAATTGCATTAATTGGGTACATAAAGCTGTATTTGTTTATTTGTAAAACAGGCTGTTGGCTATTTAATGGGTAAAGCTAGAGTATGTGCTGCAAAGGCCTACAAGTACTTCCAACGAAGACGAATGAAACGAATTAAATTAAAACAACAATTTCTCAACATTAACCAGTTAAACAACCATAACCTAATAAGGTTATATTTGGTTATGGTGCATCAATTGTTGGATATCTTTCTTTCAAATGAAAGATCAATTTGGATTAAATCAAAACCCAATCAAGGGTATTGGAACAGAGTATTGGAAAAATGGGAAGATACGGACTATCCCCACCATTTGAGATTGCACAAGTAGGCTAAGTTGGTACGGTTGGTGTGGCAACCTTAGCTGTTTCCATTGAAAGGATGGCTTCTGCACAAAGTGAACCAGGAACAAAGAGTGTCATAAACTTTATACACAGCACTCAAATTCAGTGCTGCAAACTTCCACTGCGACTCGGTAGGCTAGCAGAACGCAGTTTGACAATTCAGCCACTCACCCAAGATGTGTGGTAGTACCATAGCACTGAGCATGATGTGATCCGTATGTCTTAAAAAGATATTTTTGACACACATGTAATGCAGTCTAATTATTTCTGTCATAATTATTAGGCCTACTTATTTATTTATTACTTTTTTTTACGAGTAGAACTTATCAGTTGATTGATACAATTATTCACTTTGAAAGTACTGGTACCGGTATTGCTACTGTTGCATATAACTTGATCTAGGGTTTACTGGTGCATGAAAAGTGAATGCCATAGCTGTACCACTGATGCAACTTGCTTTTCTTTTATTTCTTTTTTGTTTTGCACATACGTTACAAGTCCCAGTGTTTCACCATTACTGTTTAAGTAATTGCTAACTATCAAGGTGTGGCTAACTTAATAACCCTGTGGCCTTTCGCTGTTTCCTTCTGGTGTGTTTTTCGCAAACTCTCTGGTAACATAAACGTGACTTGTCTTGTTAAACCAGCATTTTTCGGGTCTCATCTACAATAAGCCGTCGAAGCGAGTGGTCGTTATATTACACGCTCGCTCAGCGATCAGCCGCTTGCTTCGACGGCTTATTCTGGATTTGACCCCATTTTTCTCTCTGTTAGGAATAGACTGACTAGTCTAATGGGAGGCGTGAATGTTGGCCACAATTATAGATATTTAAAATTTTGCCTTTATAACATCTTTGATATGTTTGGGGAAAAAAAGAGGAGGCATCAAGTGTTCCCTCTGGAGTGAAAAATTTGAGAAAAATGCGAAAATTTTGGGCAAATTTTACTGATTTTGAACCAAAAATTAATATTGTATAATGCCGAACTGAAAAATTAAAAAAAAAAAAACTGAATATTTTAATGCAAGACTATAGCTTGTATCTTGGAAAAGCAAATTTAATGCAAAAAAATTGTAATAGGGGTCCTCAAAGTTGTAAAATCTTTGGGCAAAAATTGCAATGAATTTATCATGTGGGCGTGAATTAGTGTCCACGTAGAGCCCTCCCTCCCAAAGAAGTGGGGAGAAAACCTTGCGCCCCCCCCCCCCCCCCCCGGTTTCGCCACCTATGCTTATATGTAATATTTTGGAGTGATGATTCAGTCTATTATATCAAAAATCAACTGGTACTACTTCAGGAGTCCTACTAAAACCTGCAGGATCACAAGGACCACTAGGAACACAAGGATTATAAGGAGCACAAGGATCACAAGGACCGCTAGTGGCGCAATTGAGCTATTACTAAGAGCTGCAGGAACACAAGGATCACAAGGACCGCTAGTGGCGCAATTGAGCTATTACTAAAAGCTGCAGGAACACAAGGAGCGCAAAGAACTCAAACC
This sequence comes from Trididemnum miniatum, assembly GCA_964006365.1. Classification (NCBI taxonomy): domain Eukaryota; kingdom Metazoa; phylum Chordata; class Ascidiacea; order Aplousobranchia; family Didemnidae; genus Trididemnum; species Trididemnum miniatum. The sequence goes on along the minus strand of OZ023251.1, from coordinate 11,672,834 downwards.
TAACCGACCTAACCCTAACTGAACCGAACCCTAATGGAAACTAATCCGAACCTAACTAAACCTGAGCCCCATTGAACCTAACTCTCATCGAACCTATCCCTAATGTGCTCCATGCGTTCCTAATTGCGCCACTAGTGGTCCTTGCGCTCCTTGTGATCCTTGCGCTCCTTGTGATCCTTGCGCTCCTTGTGTTCCTTGTGCTCCTTGTGTTCCTTGTGCTCCTTGTGTTCCTTGTGCTCCTCGGTCCTTGTGATCCTTGTGCACCTTGTGTACCTGCAGGTTTTAGCAATACCGCTACTGCAGTGTGTTTTTGCGAGTATCATGAATTTTTGATTCGGCAATTAATACATCCCATACAAATTGAAGACATTCATTTGTATTTTGTTCGTATGCAACATGACTTTCAGAAACACCTTCGAGTTCATTTGCGAGAAATTGCAAGGTTTTGTTGAAAAGAAAAGCACACATTGGCGCCAGTCAGTGAACTACAAGTGCAGAGTCGCCATTGCTTTATAGCGTTTGGGAGGTGGTGCTGATTACAGATCAATTGGCGAACATTTTGGCTTGGGAAAATCGACTGTATTTTCGGTATTGAGCATGTATTTTTTTTTTAAACAACCCACACCTTTTGTGTTTATTTTATGATATTTGCAATGGGGAAGAATGAATCTCCTTAATTACATGATTGCTACTTTCAGATCACAATCCAAGTGTGTGAATGCATCGTGGAGGTGTTGATGCCGCTGTTTGTCAAATTTCCAAAGCATCAAGAGGTGCAAGAGCTGGCACTTTCATTTGCAACTGAACGTGGCATGGCAAATTGTGTTGGGGCCATCGATGGGTGCCATATTCCGATACCAAAGCCAGTTGCACATGGGGAAGATTACTGGAATAGGAAATCATTTTATTCTATTAATATGCTTGCTGTCGTCGACCATTCTGGAAAGTGAGTATCAAAATCTGTTTGCAATGCAAATAAAGTCGCTTTTACTGAAAATACAATACTCTAGATGTGGAAGTATCACAAGCAGTCCGAAGTTGTGGTTTGTTTCAGGCTGTTTTTACTTGCAAGTAAAGCAACAACATCACTGGCTTTCGGCATCGTTTGGTACTGACAAAAATGTGGTACCTTAGAGTTTGCAAATGGTTTATGCTGCCGTACTAGAGCTCAATGATAGGGATCACAGCATGTATGTTATGGTATAAAGTATTAACAGTTTGTGCATTCAAATTATTTCGTCTCAGATTTATCGACGTTGATATCGGTTGGCCTGGAAAAGCACATGTGGCTCGTGTTTTATTTAATTCCGATATTTATCGTCGTGGTGAAAGAAAAGAATTATTTCCTAAGGTATGTCGAAGCATGAACTTGGTTTTTAGTGGTAAGGTTTTTTGTGTGGTATGAGAAATTGTCCCTTGTAGGTAATCCTTTTCCGCGTCAACGCACGTACGAATTATTATTTACTGCAGTTAATGATCGTTGCTTTTTCTCAAAGGATTTTAATGACTTGGGTTTCGCCAATTTCTCCAATGATTTTTAAAAATATTTATGGTTTATGAAAATATTATTTTTCGTTATGTGAGTAGCAGAGATTGTAAAAACTCGAAATGGGCGCTTTCCAACTCTAATTTTTTTTATCTGCCATGCTTTAGAGTCAAACCATCATCTGCGGAGTAGAACTTCCTTACTATATAATTGGAAACAGTGCTTATCCATTAAAATCGTGGCTCATTAAACCCTTTCCAGTGCATAACGTCAGTGCCACTGAAACGCTCAACAAGGTAATCAAACATTTACTAAGAGCAGTTGTTGGTACACTAAACGTATATAAATATTAATGCATGCTAACCAATGTTGTACCACAACTAGATTGTGATAGTGGCCCTATTCTGAAACCTCAGTCAAAGCAGCTGTTGTATCGACAATTGTGCAGCTTGTAGCAAGACCTGTACAATGTGCATAAAGCCGCATGATGTCGCAAGCTGGGTCCAATGCTGTGCTATAAAATTGGCTGAACGACATGACCGAGTAGAAATGGTAAAACAACATCATTGGTTGTAGTCATTCTCGTTTTATATTCTAATTTGCAGGAAAGCACTCTTTATGAGTGGACTCAACCGGTCGCTTTTGGTTAGTAATCTGTTACGTGTTTAGAAATTCAGTTCTGCGCGTCAAGTGGTGGAACAGGCGTTTGGTCGTTTAAAGCATCGATGGCGTTGCATCTCCAAGCGATGCGATGCAGGCGTGAAGAATGCTATTAAGATTTTAGGGGCATGCATAACACTTCATAACCTTTGCGAAACGCACCACGACTATATTTAAGAAACATCCGAGGAAGGTTGCCACAACATACGTGATGAAGGGACGAATGATGATCTATCTACTGTCGATGGTGCCTGCGTTCGGGACATTTTAAAGCAGTATCTCTCTCCCTGAATGGCGCTTCGTGTTTTAAAACGTATTTCTGCCCTTTTTGCTGTTTGTGCGTTTTCTTTTATTTGTGGTTTTTGCGTCTATGCACGAGTTTGTGCTTTGTTTAACAGCTTTCTTGTTTTCGTTAAACAATAAACCTCACAGGATTACAAAAAAATCAAATCTTCATTACAGGCTACTCGCCGTAATACGCCGAAGCGTGTAACGAGTTTGCAAGGTACATCTCCGCGGCTTTGCGCTGGGGAAACACGGGAGAAATGTCGCAGCGATGGCGAGCAGTTGGCAAAACCGTGTCAGATTTGACGGTCGAGTGGTAAGAGCGTCCGCCTCGGGAGCTGTAGACTTGGGTTTGATTCCAAGTTGAGTCGAACCAATGACTTAAAATTGGTATTCACAGCTTCCCTAATTGACGCTCAGCATTAAAGGGACACTGTGAAGAACAAGCCGGCAATTTTACTTGGTGTGCCGTTGGGAAAGGCACTTAGCGGGATTCCCCATCTTCGTGTGGTAGACAGATGGCTGGCAACTCCTTAGCGAGCTCATATAGCGTATTGATCGCTTTCTCGTGATAGGAGGATAAATATGCAACTGAGTACATAGGAGAGCAAACTCATGCAAAAATATTCTTGTAAATTTCTTTGCAGTTAATGCTCATGCATTTGTGCGATTTCATCATCAATATGTTATTTGTGCGAGATAGGGGTCGGATGCCATTAAAAGCGAACGAACCAGTCTGGGGAATAAAAAAAACTGCCTTTATATTCGAATTGACGTTATAAGCGATGCCGTTACAGGCGAACTTTAACGCTCACAGAAGATAATAAACTTAGCCAGGACCAAGCGAAATGTGTCGTTGTAAGCGAATTGATGTTATAGCCGAAGCCGATATAGACGAGTTCCACAGTACTTATCTTTCTTCGCGAAAAAGCGGCAAAGGCGCTATAACGAGCTCGCTTAGGAGTCCGCAACCACTTCCCGAAGATTGGGAACATCACAAATAGTTTTCTCCACTAGTATGTAGGCGATGAAAGTATGCAGCGCGTGCTTGAAGCTGGTCCCAGAGTCATGTATCACAGCAAATGCAAACCAATCAATGATTTACTCATGAATGTCGAAACATCACCTTGAAAGAAAAAGCAAACCAATGCAAAAAAGTAAAAAAGCAACATCACGATATAGCAAACCCGACAACAATCAAATACAAGTAAAAAACAGCGAAGGCTTGTTTGCACTTGCGCTATGCGAAGCGCAGCCAGGCTTACAAGTTATTATTTTTCATTATGACGTTGGTTACGCCCAGCCAAACGAAGACAAAGCAGGATGATTACTTCAAAATAAAACATAACAACTTGTAAGCTCGCTGCGCTTGGCATAGCTGCAGGGTAAAAAGGCTCTAATGAAACACAATATGAAATCGCACAAAGGGATGACCGACTGCAGTAGTTATTAAAAAAACCGAAAGCACAAAAAACCCACTTCATCAAATGCCAAAAATTGCACAGCACACTATCATGTCATTAGCGAAAACTATCGAGAGCAAAATCTCGGACTCTCTGAGTGTGCTCGTTCTCAAAGCTAGTATCTTCAACAAAATCGAAATTGCGCGAACGTCTTCTACTTGGCAAGCTGCTGCTCGGGTCCATGTTTTCTTTGCTGCAATAACAAACTGTTAGCGCAGGTTATGCACTCATAACATAGGTTATTGTTCTTTCTGAATCAGGAAGACCAGATGTTGCAAGGCAATGAAAAAATGAAGCGTATTTTGTTGGGGAAGTCTAAGCTTAAGAGGCTCCGCTTCAAATAGAACAGGGTAAGAGCAATGAGAGCAACACTTAGCTTATTGTCATTACAAAGCAGCGGTTGTACTTAGTTACAATCTACCTACGATATTTGTACAGTGATGGCCTACCCAACCCCGCCAGGGATAAGGGAGCGTGGAGTAACTACACGGAGACCTAATAAACGGCAAAGCTCAAAACTATAGACTATAGAGATGAGCCGAAGATGGCTTTTCGTAGAACTGGACAATGGACATGCAAGGAGGGTATACAATAGAATACTTATGAAAACTAAAACACATTTGCTGGTATTGAAATCATGTTCGCACTTAGCATCAGTACCGCTGTAACTTGCTACCGACACTGTGACAAGATGTTACACGCAAATACTCTCTTATGCAATTTTATTGAAACAGTACCTGGTTGGTAATTTCAAGACTTCTAATTCGTGCCGGCGCTCGTTTGCCGCTTGTCTTTCCTGAAAGCAAAATCTGTACTGAAGAACGTATCTCTGATTTTCTGACTTATCAATCAATTACAGCCTTGGAAAGGCATTACTCAAGGTGGTTGTAGTGGTAATCAATGCAACTAAGCTCTTTCCAAAATGGGGGCGTGGACTAACTTTAAAAACCGATGAATGGCACTTTCCGCAGTTGCAGACTATAGGTAACAGCTATTTGGACCGACAGTTAGTAGTTATAGTATTTCCTCTAAAAAATGAATAACTTCCTCTATATGAAGATGCGAAGTGGCATCAAGAAAACGCTGTAGGTAGGACTGACCTGAAATGCCAAGAACAGCTGCATTCTTTCATCATCATGCTGTTTCTGCTGCTGAAGCATGTTCTGCATCACCCCTGTCATGCATTTAACAATTTTAGCTTCTTTTCCACTCTCTGTACCTAAAACCATAAGATTGTTACATTGCTACTAAATAATAATTTAGCTACTGGAGGACAATTGAAGCCAAAGTAATACTTTTCAAAGTAAATGGACATAGATTCAGCTATCATTATTGGCTTTAATTTTCGTCCTTAAGCTATTCTCATATTTACCCCATTCCCAATTTAGGTATTGCAAGTAGCTATTTTAAATCCAGGTGGTGGTGACTGTTTGTTGCATAAAAGTGATAGAAACAGAAGAAGCCAGTGGCATAATCACTCTTTTAGCACAACCAAGCCATCAATATGCATGGGTGTACATCGCAATATCACAGTAGCTGCAGTGTCTTCACCAGGGTCTTCCTCCATGACGCAATGTGATGCATCTATGAATTATATCCATAATGATGACCAAAACTGATTCTTAACCACCAAGAATCTAACCTCACAACTCAATTATGCAAAAAAGTGCCTAAAGTATCAATAATAGTTGGGCAAAAATTTCGGACAAATCATCATGAGGGCAAATTCGCACTAATCCAAATTCTGGATTGAAGACTGAACCACACTTTTTAACACTTTTATGCACAACAATAAGCAGCAAAAAATTCCTGCAAGTTCAATCACATAATTATAATCCTGTTTACTTGAAAGCTTCCTCTTCCGTTTCCGCACAGTTGTTGCAATAGGGGAAACTTCAGTATCAGTTGCTGCTGCAGCCTGGCCAGAAGATTGCTTAGAAGAGTGGCCTGAAGTTTGCTGAGAGCAGTGACCGGAAGTTTGCTGAGAAGAGAGGCCAGTGGTTCGCTCAGAAGAGTGGCGAGAATTTTGTTGAGAAGAGAGACCGGTAGTTTACTCAGAAGAGTGGCCAGAAGTTTGCTGCAAATCCCTTGAATTACCGTCATCTCCAAGGAGTTTGGAAATTGCCTGGCCATACTCGATTGCGTCAATATCGTCAGTGGCACTGAGCATGTAATCTATAAAAATACAATATTACAATACTTTCCATCTGCAACCATCTAAACCAGTGGTTTCCAAAGTATGTGTTGCCTCGGCTCCCTTAGAAATATTCAAACATTAGATACCTTTCTTCGTGGCAGTCTTGGCACACCCAGAAACTTACAAATCTAACTTTGACCATTATCGATACAGAAATTTATACACGGGGGAGGCATGGTCAGGGGTTTAGCTACCAGGTGCTAGTATTTAGCCACTTATGCTAAACGTTAAGGAGGAAAGTTGCAAATACCAATTTTTAAGTTGTTTGTTTGACCTGACTCGGATTTAAATCCCAACTCTACTAATCAATAAGTAAATGCTCTATCCCAGGAGTGGCCAACCCACAACTCGCAAGCCGCATGCTGCTCTTTGCCGAGTTTCATGTGGCTCTTTTTCAAAAGCTTTGTTTCTTCTATTAGCGGCCTCATTCTATCACCATGTTGCGTTTGGTAATGCATAAGATGCATTATCACATAGTAGAGAGAATTACAAGGAGGCGTGTAATGAGTAGCGGGGCCCATCTCTGCTACTTTGTGCATGGGCATTGTGTTATTTATCCTGAGTAATTTCGCTGCACTAAATGAACAAAACAAAATGTGAAAAAAGTGTCAGAAAATGCATAGAAATGCTGACCACCAGTGGCATCCTTGGAAGTCATATACCAGCAGGAGGATAACTGTCTCAGTGCTGAAACATCTTAGCACCTGACAGTGTCTAGCTGCACTTAAACATTGTGAACTGTGATTTGAATGTGTTATGTGCACTGTGCAAGTAAGGACTCTGGAGATAACAGTACACTTTCTTACCTTGGATTGAACAGTAAGCATCAACACTTTCTGTGTCTGCAGCAGAAACAAAATTATATGATACTAACCTTTTTCTAGGCCAGACTGCAGTGTAGACGGTTGTGTTAATGGACGGTCCGACAAAACCTCATCCAACAAGTCATAATTGGCAGCAATGACATTTGGCAGTGGAATGTCCGAAGTCTGTCCACTTCAATTTAGCTTGTCTTTATACTTGAGGTACTCCCTCTACAGTTGCTGTATCTTTTTTTGGCAGGACAGGTAATCCCTTCCAGGGATGTTGGCAGCCACTTTCACAAAAATATCGCTATGGTGTTTGCATGTTGATAACATCATCTGGACTTCCTGTGTTGCCCAATTTCGTATTAACATGTTTATCTCCAAATGCGTCCACAAAGTACCACGGTCAGCTTTTTTGTTGGTTGGCAAAGACATTATATACAGATTAGCAGTTATCAGGTTACAGGATATCAACTAATACAAAATATAGGCTACCGGTAAACAGGGAGTCTAGAAGTCTACTAGTCCAGAGTCTGCTAACTGATTAATCAAATAATTAGCTATCAGTATAAAATGGTTAGACTAGTTGAAGGTTGTGCTGGTACTACCCACAAATTCATCACATAATTTAACCTAGGTACGTAGTAGCCTACCCAGTGGTGGGATTCAGCCGGTTCGCACCAGTTCTATAACACCGTCTCAGGGAATTATATTACAACAGCGATCCGATTAGCATTGCTGCTTATACCCACTAGGCCTAGTTGAAACAGAACTGGCTGATAATTTATAACTTCTGTAATAGAACCGGCTGACGAAAAATTTGAATCCCACCACTGCACGGACCAGTACTCAATACACTGATACAGCACTTTTAAGCTGTAAGTCTACCCTACTGCTGTATCAGTGCTTCAGCACCATTACTTTTTACTGTGATATGGAAGTTGAATCTACCCCATGTAGGCTTGGCCTAAACTGATGTACTAATATTAATTGTTACAAGCAATACCAGGCACTTAGGCCCAATTTTTTACTCTGCTACTAGGATTTACCTATGACAAAAAATTTATAGTAAAATGGAGGAGCTTAGTTTGCAAACATAAGTCTCCTGACCTTAAAAATAATCTTGCTCACCAAAGCTAAGCTGACAGTTTGCAGACTGTTTACCGTACCTCTACACTTGATTTCATTGAAGTCGGTAGCCACAATTACCCGGTAGACTAACCAAGTAACCAGGTTTCAAACCTCATATTTTTCAGGTTTGAAACCTGAGGTTTCGCAACCAGGTTTCGAACTTTATGGTCGTTCACACTTGCCGAAACGCGATTCCTGGTTGTGAAAACCGACCAGTGTGAACGCACTTTTTACGCATGTGTGAACGCTCGAAGTTTCGTAACCAGGTATGAAACCAGGTTGTGAAACCTGGTTATACGCCAGTGTGAACGCAGCCTTTGTCAATAAAAAAGCTTGCGGTCCACACAATATTTCGCCTTACTTTATTAAAGTTGCGGCCGCTATGGATAGTTTCTGAACCTCTTTCTGAATTTGTGAACTACTCATTTGCTCTCGGAATATTTCCTGACATTTTAAAACTTGCCAAAGTGTATCATCCTATTTCCCTTCTTTCTAGTTTCTCCAAGATTTTTGAAAAATTGTTATATCGGAGACTGGACACTTTTATGTGCGAGCACTCCATAATCTCACCGTTTCAATATGGCTTTCGAGCTGGGCATTCCACAATGCATGCAGTTACTGATTTAATTACTATGGCCTATGATAATACCAATGATAAAAAATTCACTGGTGTTAGCTTTTTAGACATCAGGAAGGCATTTGATACTGTTGACCATGATATATTAATTATCAAATTGAACCATTATGGGATTAGAGGAACTGCAAATGGCCTTTTGAAATCTTATCTTTCGCAAAGAAAACGGTTTATTGTGATTGATGAACAATCTTCTAAACTCTGCCCTATCAAATGCATGGAGAGTTCCCCAAGGGTCAACTCTTGGTCCTCTTCTTTTTATACTTTTCATCAATAGTTTGAGCAATTGCACTTTGGTGAAACCTCGTTTGTTTGCGGATGACATGTGTCTAGTTCACAGTGCTGATACAATTGACAATCTTTCAAAAGTAATTAATCAAGATATTGTCAACGTCAGTAATTGGATGCATGCAAATCGGCTATGCACCAACTCCAAAAAGTCAAACTTGTTAATCATACAACCTTAATTCAATTGGCCATCAACTTCCACTGTAATTAACATATTTTATGATGGATCCCCTATCACCACCTCCAAATCAGCAAAATATTTAGGCGTTTATATCGATGACGAGCTTAACTTCAAAACGCACATCAAACTTCTCTATACGAAGCTCTCTCGTTTATTGAGCATTTTGTACAAAGTAAAAATTATCTACCCAAAAAATCTCTTCTTCATCTGTATTTTGCCCTATTCCACTCTCACTTGTTATACTGCGTCACAATTTGATTTTCTACTTATCAAACTTACACGGCCCCCATAAGAAAACTCCAAGATGGAGCAATAAAACTAATAGGTGGTAAACATGTTTATCACTATGCGTTAAGTAGCATTTATAAGTCATTAAGCATTTAGCAACTCGATGACCTTGTGAAAACGGAATTGGGTCTCTTTGTCTATTCTCACTAGAAGATATGCTCCCTACCCCAATCAACAACTTCTTCGTCAAACTAAACGAACACCACTCCGTAAAAACCAGATTATAAGCAACTTGTTCCAACTATTGGATTCCATTATCGCACCTCGAAATTACAACGCTCAATTAAATATCAAGGCGTCAAGATTTGGAATCATATTCCCAATGATATAAAATCATGTTCTGTGCGCAGGTTTTTTCATTTTCTTGCGAAGTATTAACCTTGTTGATGGAGTTCCTGTAGGGTAAGGTGAATAAGTTGTCTATATACACTATTTATTTATGGATTGTACGCAAATTATGCCACGCATTAAATTTTAGCTCATTCGCTAAAGTAAGGGTGGCTGCTTGACTCGATGACCCTGAGGTCCCTTCGCAGTCTCCCGTCCATTGTTATTTATATTTGGTGGTCTTTGTTTACTGTTTTTTGTATTATTTTTTCTTGTTATCCTGTTGTTAGATAGTTGAAATAGATAAGAAAAATACCATTTGATCAACAAAATATTTTTGCACCAACTAAAATTTGAATCTTCATCTTGGCCGAACCTTAAGATAGAAAAAGCCGATCAGCGACTTAGCCAGACCATAAAATCTTGTATTTAATGGGCTGTTGAGGAGACAGTTTTTTCCATCATCCGCGCAGGAGAAGTGTAAAACACTTTGCAATGCGTTCAAATTTTTAAGACATGTGCTTTGTCCACATGTCCAGTTTAGCTTTCTGTGTTAAGTGGTTACAAACTCCCATTAGCTTTTTGCATTATTCATAATCATATTTTTGACGTCATACTCGCTTGTTGTAATTATAAATCAAAGGGTGATTATGATGAGGAAAGCTAGAGGGTCTTAGTAATTACAGTGACTTACTCGTAACTGTTTCTTCAGGACGAATATGATAATTCTTTTCAAAATCTAAAAAATAATCAATAATTAATTACATTTTACGATTAAAGTCATAAAACATTTAAATGAATACCGGCAACCATTTTTTTCTTTAAACCTATCATAACATTGTTTTATTATTGCAAACTTTACATTTTTATCTACTGCATTTAATTCTGTTGTTTCCACTGTTACGGTTTTTTTTGTTTTCGATAGCGTTTTTGATCTGAATTTTCATCAGGAAACGCTAAACAAATGTGTTGTTGTCATTATTATTACAAATATACGTATTTTCAGATTTTTTAGATTCTTGGTGAACAAGACACATTTGTTCGAACAGGGTGTAAAAGTTCATATTCTCATCCTTTTGCATTTATGTTAAGTTGCTAATGTTGTAGGGATACTTGTGTCGCAACTTAATCAAACAGAAAATGTCTATTTCAAAAAAATCTTAGTGCTGCTGCAGAAAAGCAATGCACGGAAACCGCTTTTCTTGGGAAAATGAGCTTTTTCCACGATTACTCTGTCCACATGGTTTCAAAATCGCACAGGCTTTCTGTATCATATCCAACTTTTTGATGACGTAACTAAAAAAATATGATTGCGACATCAAAAATTTAATTATGATTTAGAAAGCCCGTGGGATTTTGGAACCATTTATGGACGGGACATGTGCACAGGGAAAATATCTCAGCAAAAGCTTTTTTCATTGAATGCTAGTGTATGGCAATACAGACCAAGGTGGAAAGAACCACTTGCCGCTTTCATTTTTGCAAAATACCTTATGCAGTAAATTTCTTCAATTATGACATCTTTTATAATACTATAGCTTCAGGCCAAGGTTACTATTTTGATGTTTAAAACTGCAAATTTGCAATGCTTACTGGATATCGTTGCTTTGATAGCGTCACCAGCGAAGGCTAAGGCGATAAAAAACCCAAATATTTCTTCGGTTGATCTGAGAAAAAGGACAAATTAAAGCATTTTTTAAGCATTTGTACAACTTTATTAACAGTGAAATACGAATTTTTCGCAAAAGACCGCAGTATTTTTCAACAATGACGTTATCGATGACGTAATCATGGAAAAATAAATGACTAACAATGTAGTACTGAAAGTCACTATATTAATAGTTTAAAATTGACAGTTTTTTACATTTTCCTTCCTCGATTTACAACTAACTCAGCGCCACATTACCTGGACGAGTACTTCATCAATTTGCTGAAATTGAATAAAGCTTGTAGAATTAGAAAAATCGAATTCCATATTCCTGTCATTGCGTACATGGCTCGGAAATTTAAATCAAACGTTTCACTTACAAGCATGATCACTGAAAAAAAAAAAAAAATGTCAATAATTTTCCAGACTTGACTAGCTTGAAGCTATCCCCCAAATGATTGATTTCCGTAAGTCTGTTCGAGACAGCTTAGTTTAAAAATATACTTAACCAAGTTACCAATTTTAACAACTCAAATGGTCGAGTGGTATGAGCGTCTACCTCTTGAGCTGTAGACTCGGGTTTGATTCCGGGTCGCGTCAAACCATTGATTTTAAAATTGGTATTCACAGCTTCCCTGTTTGACGCTCAGCATTGAAGGGACAGTGTGGAGAACAAGCCGGCAAGCTTACTTAATGCTGTGCCGTTGGGAAAGACACTTAGCGCGATTTCCCCATCTTCGTGTGGTAGATAGGTGGCCAGCAACTCTTACGTGAGCTCGTTATAGTGCTCTGATTGCTTTCTCGTGATGTAGAAGGATAAATATGTGTATAATACAACATATAATTATATATAATACAACATAAAAATACACTTACCCTTTGCGTACAAAGCCAATGGGGCAGTAGTGAGAAGCACAAGCATTGGTTGGCCACTGAAAAACGCGAACGCTAATCCGCCAATAGTTTGAGAGATGATGCATGATGTCACATCTGTAATCAAAGGCACACATCTGTAATAAACTTACTGATTTACTGTAAGTTGAACTAAAATCTTTATTTTTCACGCTTTCAAGCTGCCGATACTTTAGAAACATAAAGGCTGTTAAACGCTGTCTGTCCAAACGGCTGTTCTTTTTTTGTACTGATGTCTGACCCATCACCCAATTCTCCTTACAATTCCTAAATTTCTTACTCTTGAAAGAAGAAAAACCGTTAACGTTCACCACAACAATTAAAACATGAGATAGCCAAACAGCTAAAAAGACATGCAGCTGGTATTCAAGTTCTACTGTATTACTATTTATCCACCGTCAATCTGTTTGATTATAGGCCTGTATACTGATCGATCAAACTTATGATGAACTTGTAAAGTGACAATAGATGTAATAACTTGAAATGTTTAGTTTTTAAAACTATGCCATATGCATGGCTGCTTACCAATTTCTCCTTGAGTAATTTTCTCGTAAACGGTCCCAAAAGCAATGTCTGGAAGCAGACAGGCAAAGTAAAGAAAGAAAACAGTTGCAAGTAGTTTGTGTATGGTGTGTTTACCCACAAAGCCTGAAAGAGGGAAAGTTAGAAATGTTTTGATTCCAAAAACTAAGAAAAAAACTTACCGTCTTTGAAATCAGACCAGTAGTAAGGTAACCTCCTTCTAACGTCGTCGTACATTCCTCTTCCGAATTGTGCAAACGAATAGTCCTGAAGTGAAGATGCAAGACTCAAATACAAGAAGTTGTTGCTTGAGGTAGACCAAGATATTTCATGGAAATGGCGTAACGATGGAGAGAATTGCTCTCTCCCCCCACTTTTTGATATATGAAAACATTTTTCTTAGAGATCTATCACCAAGGGTGAATGAAAACGTAGCCGCTCATTGTCTAAATTCGGCCCTGACTCCACCCTAAAATTTTCTCTGGCTACCCCCTAATTCATAGACGCATCCTGGACTTTTGTTCGAAACACTAACTTGAACAATATTTTAAAGTACTCGGTAAAAATTATACCAGACAGGAGAATTCAGAAAAGCCAAAATTGTTTAAAATAAACAAAATTTTGATAACTTCAAATCTTAATCAAATGTAAAGAATGAACTTACTGAAAACTGACCATCGGATACAACGGACTCAACAGGGAAGGATTTCAAGTTGTCAGCTTTGTATTTGAAACTCTGATTAGCGAGGACACTTTTAAATTCCTCCTCGGAGTCGGCAATTGTAAGACTATGACGAAATGACGTGTTCATCATCAATGAGGAAAAAGTACGTCCGATTTCCACAGCATTTTTCGTAAATTTCTGAAAAAGTTATTCTGCACTGCCACGCAAAATTTTGCTGAACAGCTACAGTACATAGATTTCATCTGTCAATTGTAAGGTTAGTTCATACATTTTCTCGTTTCGGTGATGCAAAATTACCACCATACCTCTTTTTTGGGAGCAATTACAGCGATAACAAACAGCACTTCTTCGCATTTATTCCCCAAATTCAAAGGATGTCTTAGTCTTGCAATTCCAACATGGCTTCTCTTCAACATCGGCAGGGAACACCTGTTGAAAAAAGTCAACTGCAAGTTTATGTAATGCCTTCTTAACAGTACGATCGAAAATTATAAGAGAAGAAATCACAGTAGAAGACCTATATCGCGTAAATTGGTCAGTCTGTACTAGTAAGAAGCAACGCCACATTTGCTGACAATATTCATCATAGGCTTGATACCTCAACTTTGTCGCTGTAATCCTGTAAACCAATTGATGCATTTTTAATGTATAATCTAAGCTTTTTTGTATCGTTTGATATAGATTGGCATTGTGGCAATAATTCATACAGACGTTTTTGCGTCTGCCTTAACCTCAAGGTCAACTTTGAATATCCCACAGTGTGTAAATGACGTCGGATTCTTGATAAAAAGCTTCGCAATCATATAAAAAACTGCAAATGCAGCAATTTAAGCAATTTAAGCAGCAAAAATCAAATATCATGAGAAAGTGCAAATGAGGAAACGCAAAAAGCAAATATTATTATTCAAATATTATGTGAAAACTCTTGAAGCAAATACAGCTTTTATGTGGTTTCTGGATCGATCTTACATCAGCTCTGTCGTTTTCTCGTGACAACAAACTATTTCAATTAACACCAACTTGATAGGAGGGTGAGCAATTTGCAGCAGTAACCGAATTGAGAAACTTTCCGTAAATGACAAAATCACAGGGGATTGCGCCCTACCGGCCCTTCTTTACAGTTTCAAAGCCAACCAACGGATTACCAACTTTTCTAGACCCGCTTATCTTTAAGAGGGTTTCGAACCCGCTTAGGTTGATTTCTTACACAGCAGTAATCCAGGATTGTTCGTATTCAGCGCCTTCGGGTTTGTAACAAATTCCATGAATTGTTTCACGAAGATGATCCACTGATCCTTCTACAAATACAAACTTCTCAACTGATTACTCATTTTCTAAGCGGATTAAATAGAAAATTATTCGTCATATCAAGCCAATCATACGAAAATCTCGACCATAGTCCATGTTATGTTTCAAATTGTTTGGACGACCTTGAGAGACTTGACAAAGCCGAGGGACCCAACAAAGCAAATTGTGAATATCAGAAAAGTCTACTTTCTAACTTACTAAGATATCCATTTAAAATTGGTTGTGAAACTTTGAAACTCACTCCAATCCACAACATAATAAAAAAATTGCTTTATATGCATAGCAAATGACGTGCAATTGATTGAAAACAAATTCCAGATGGTGGAAATCTGTTTTTGCGTAATTACATGCAACTAAATTCATTCGCAACCATATTACTGTAAAACAATTTTACATTCCAGGAAAAAATGTAAAGCATTCATCATAATTATGGAAGTTACAATGGCAAATTTTTCTGTAGTTTATCTATCCGTACAATCAGTGCAAACTTTATATTTTTAAACGGCATTGCTCTGTGGGCTTTCAGTTAAAATGTTAAGTTTAGTTCTACAACTATATTTTTTTTTCCCAAAGAAAGGCATTCCGTCACTCAAGCATGGCAAAAATTTTAACATAATTATTTGAATAAGAATCCCTGATGATCTTTGTGGCAAAAAAATGGTCGCAGGTATGAATTGTATGGCTTTAAACTGATTGGTCTTACTAGGCTACGTCAAAATAGACAAAAAGAATAAGAATTGTTGGCATAATAATAAGTTTGTTTTGATTGAATGACTTGCTGATTGCGTAAGTCACAATTTGTATTTTTGATTATTTAACCTGAAACTTGAAATCGATCTTGAATGGTGAAGAAAGTCTTCTCTGCTTCCGCTGTAATCCGCTCATCGACTTCCAAATCCTTCTGCAGCTTCATCATTAGATCCTCAATGATACGGTCAAGGTCTGCAAAATACTCTGTAAAAATGTTGTTTACGCTCGCCATTTCGCGGGTCCGAGAGGAAAGGGCTGAGGGGCTAGAGCCCTTTAAAGTTTTTAGTTGTTCGTATTAATACCTCAAGCCTTGGATACTCTTAAATCAGTGGTTCTTATCTTTTGAAGTCTCTGGATACCCTATTTTAAAGATATTGGTTCGGGGACCCTTTGTTTGAGCAACCTGCGGGATCCGTTGCTGCTAATACAATATGGCAATCCTTTCCAGGGACCACCAGATTTTTTACTAGGGACTTTAGGGGTTCTGGAGACCCCGTTAAGGACCGCTGTTCCAGATGCATACTATTGAAAGACAAGCATTTTTTCGTTCTCAGCTTCTCTTTCCCCCCTCCCTTCTAAAAACATTTCTGATCCGTCCCTGGGTGATAGAACAATTTGACCAAGAAGAAATGTGATGTTTTGCTTACAGTGACGCCATATTTATCTTGGGGCGAGTGAGACGGCTTCTCTAGCGCCACTTATTCTCCTACTAGTCATAGCTGCACGTCATTTCTAATTATTTCGTCATACTTACGCGTGTGTGTGACGTCGAGCAAAACGACAGGGGCTACAAGAAACTTTTCTAAATCGCGTCGTGCACGAACTTCGTTGCGAAAATCTTTCAGAGGCAAAGTCTGGAACAAAGTTTACCATCAAACTTTTTCTGTAACATGCTTTAGGATGCGATTGACTCAAAGATGACTGAATCCCCTTGCGCTGTTCCTTTCAGCGCATATTTTGTGAAGCGATTGGAAAATTAAACTTGGCTTTGCTTAAAAACATTTGACCGGTTAGCCCAGTTGTTAAGCACGCGCTATCATTGTGGAGGTCTAGGGTTGGTTATTTGCGTTGGTCAAATCGGCACAGTGTCGCCAACGGCTCGCCACCGCTGCGACGTTTCTTCGGAGCTGTATTGCCCAGGTGCTAAACCGCGGAGATGGGCCCCGCCACTTGTTACACGCTTTGGCGTAATTCCGCGAGTTTAATGAAGATTTGATTTTGACTTTACTATCAAACAAAAAACAAATAAAGAATTGGCTGGTTTTGCAGCCATAACAAACCAACCTTTCGGATTTGTAAAACCAGTTCACGGTGGCAAACGTCTTCATCTTCTGCAAGAAAATTATGGTTGCATCGTCAAAAATATGGTTAAAAATCGACATTATTATTCATCGTTTAAAGTTTACATTTTTTAAATAGTATAATTAAGAAATTTAGAGCCGGAGTAGCAAGAAACATATCCCATTTTAAAGAGACGTTTCGATTTTAAATGAGATTCTATCTGAATAAGATTAATAATTTAAGTCAAAAAAATCGAAACACCTTTTGAATAAAATATGTTTATTGTTCAGTAAATTGGGACAAAAATAGCTCAAGTAGGCAAAATAAAGTCGCAGTAATCAGGCCTGCCGTCCTAAAAATTAAGTGGGTAGGCTCTATTCTACAGTATCGACAAGTTCAAAGTAGCATCTAAGGGGCTTTGCCCCCCCCGCCCAGACCCCCATCTTTCCTTTAGTATTTATTGCGTACGTTAATTTTAATAGCATATCACTCGTGAAAACAGGCAAGAGACATAGCTTGGCAAGGCACAACAGGCAGACAGTTAATCCATTACTGACTGTACCACGTTAGCAAGATTGTTGGTTCAACTTCCACCAATATCTTTGTTGCTTCGTTGGATTAGTAAACGCTCAACTTTACTACATTTGTCTCTTTCGTACCTAGCAAGTACTAAAGAGCAGAAATAATTCTATATTTAACCAGAACATTCACGTAACATCCGTCATTCCCGACGACCTACATAAGCGCACCCAGGGGAGGGGACATCTGAGGACGCGATGACTTTTTCTTTTTTTTTGGTCTTCACTTGATTTTGAGGGATGAATTGGACGTCGGAAGACGTGAAGACCTTTTTTTTTGGTCTTCACCGATATTTTCAGTAAAAACGGAAACAGGAAATTGCGGCCCCCTTTTCAAATTTCTGGGCACGCCCCTGACTTGCTCCAGGAGCATCCAATCCCCGGCCCGCGGGCCACTTGCGGCCCGCAAGAGCTTTCAAAGTGGCCCGTTAAACTTTCTACATTGGTTGACTTGGTGTATTGGTTAAGAGCGTCCGCTTGGTAGCCGGGAGACTGGGGTTTTATTCCCGGTCGGGTCACACTAAAGACTTTAAAAATAGTATTCGCAGCTTTGGCGCAAGGCGCTCGGCACAAGCGGAAGTGCGAAGGGTTTTGTGTATGTGTTGTTCGTCGTGTATGTCCCTTAACAGCGTTCAATCATTCGTGATTGATAATCGTAATGGGCCGCTAATTGAGAATGGCCGGGTCCTACTAAACATCGCAAAGGACTGAAACACCGCAAAGGACGACAAAGGGCCTTAAATTGATGTACTAAACACCGCAAAGTACGACAAAGGACCCTCAAACCCTAACCTTAATCTAACCCTAACCTTAATCTAACCCTAGCCTAACCCTAGCCTAGCCCTAGCCTTAGCCGCTCAGATGGCCGAGTGGTATGGAGCGTCTGCTTCTGGATCGGTAGACTTGGGGTTCGATTCCAAGTCGGGTAAAACCAATGACTTTAACAATGGTATTCACAGCTTCCTGCTTGACGCTCAGCATTTAAGGGACAGTGTGGAGAAAGCCGGCAAGTTTACTTGTTGTGCCGTTGGGAAAGGCACTTAACGGGATTCCCCCATCTTGGTGTGGTAGACAGATGGCCGGCAACTCCTAAGCGAACTCGTACGGCGCTTCGTCGCTTTCTCGTGATTGGAGGATAAATATGCCAATAATAAATAAAAAATAGCCTAACCCTAACCTAACCTTAACCTAACCCTAACCCTAATTTAAAGTTCTTTGTCGTTCTTTGTTATGGTATGATTCCAAGTCCTTTGTTGTGCTTTGCGGTGTTTATTACATCAATTTGAGGTCCTTTATCTTCCTTTGCGGTGTTTAGTAGGACCGAGAATGGCCTAAAGAATGTGTGCTTGCACCCGCTGTCCCGTACCTTTACCTTTAATTCGTTCTCACGCGCTGACACGATATTTTGAGTCGCAGATTCTAGTCCTTAAATACCATATTGTGCTAAGGTGTCCCAACAGTGATACAGAAAAAGCAGCACGTGCATGTACGCACACTGTATTGTTTCGATTGCTTCGTTGTTTAAACTTGCACTTACTATGTCGTCATACTGAAACATGCTGTCACACGTAAGTGATAGCACGTTCGTATTTCTGCGCGCTTCGCACGTGCTATGATATCCTGCTTTCGTTTTAAGTTCAGCATTAAGTATGGCAAGCAAGAAACAAAAAATACCAAAAAAAAGATATGATTTTTTAAATTGTTTCATAATCGCTTATACAGTATGTTGTCGCCATGATAGGCAACTAAATTTCGGCCAGCGAAAATTTTTGAAAAGCAGGTATGGCCCGTCACTCATAATAGCTAAACGCCGCTGACATACTCTGTAAGATGGCATGCGCCGCTTTTTCGTGATACGAAAGCTGAGAAGGAACTAATCGAACCAATTAAGCGAACCAGAATTTTAAATTTTGTTCTTCTTTAACATTTCGTTTGCATTATTTTTTTTTAGCCTTTGAAATTAAGCCCGTCGGTGAGATCAATGACAAATGCTGCAGCTACTATACACTGTTGCTACTTGGACAAAACAAGAGCACAATCTACAGGCTGTCCAGCTAGCTATCAACAAAAGTTAGGGCAATTTGCTTGAAAAAATGAAAAAGAAAAACTGGAAATGTCCAATTTTCCACGCAAAATCAAGCAAGGAGCAAAAATAAAAAAGGCCATCACGTCCGCAGATGCCCAATTTTCCACGCGAGTTCAAGTGAAGAGCAGAAAAAGGTCATCACGCCCGCAGATGTCCAATTTTCCACGCAAAATCAAGTGAAGAGCAAAATAAAAAAAAGGTCATCACGCCCGCAGATGTACAATCAGCAAGTGTAGAGCAAAAAAAAGGGCATCATGCCCGTAAAAAATGACAAAAATGACAACTGATTAAAAAAACGAAAAAAACGAAGAAGCACAAAAAATGAAAACAAAAGAAAAAAAAGGAGAGTGGACAGCTTGATATCTATCCAAATTTGTGGACTAAGGACGGCACGCACCTCTGTTCGGGTTACTGGGCCTCAAGGCCAAAGAATGCGGAGCCTACCTGGGCCTACCGTAGCAAAAAAAGAATGTGGGCTGAGCCTATCGAGCCTACCCTCGACGGCAGCACTGACAATAATTCGTAAAACTGAACGTTTCGACCTCCATTCAGCTGATGACAGCTGAATCAATGTTCACGAAATGTAACCGCTTTTCAAAAAAATAATGTTTACTGTATAAACGACTTACTTATATCTTTGGTATGGTTTATTTAAACTTTAAATCTACTGTACAACAAATTTTACACAATGTATGTATAAATAGTGCAAAGTATCTAATGGTAGTGGTTAGCATTTAAATACAGCTACAACGTCCCACGGAATTGCTACTTCATTTTTTTACCCATCATATTGTTCAAAAAATTCTCGAATGAAGTGCTACTCGACTATTCCATGGCGTCATTAAAATATCTATTCCATGACGTCATACCAAACCTACCTTCGATTTCGTCGCGCGAGTTTCTTCTTCGGGAAACAAGTGAAAGACGCTTCCGGGTGGGGACTTGATGTTTAGCAGGGGGAGCTACTCCACGAATTGAAATGTTATCGGCCAGCTTTTCAGCGGATATGACGTCATCGTAGTTGACGCTAAGTGATATGCTGGGCGCGATGCTCCGGAACCTGCGCAACAGTTCAAGCTGGTAGGCAAGTTCTGGCCTTAACAAAAGTCTAGTTGAAGGACCAAAAAATCAAATCTTCATTAACCAGCTGTATTACGCTGAAACGAGAAACGAGTGGCGGGGTACATCTCCGCGCCTTAGCGGTTGAGCAACGCAGCTCCGAAGAAACATCGCAGCGGTGCCGAGCGGGTGGCCACACAGCGTCCGATTTGACCGTCCCGGTAATCGAACCCCTAACTTCCCGCACTGATAGCGACGTTTTAACCACTACAGCAATCGGCAGGTTATACTTGTGACAGCATAAAAAAGTTAAAGCCGATGTATGATGAAACAATGGCAGAAAATGGATGATTATGAAATAGAGCAAAGAATTTGCAAGGAAGAATCAAAAAAAGAAAATAAATCGACTGGCAGAAACCATCGAACCAAATGGGTTAAAAAATAACGGATTCAAAAACTCAGCAAATGAATAGAAATTTTATAATGCTTAAATTGTCGTTAATTGAAAAAAGTTTTTAGTTTAGTTTCATATTTACTCTCCAATCACGAGAAAGTGATCGAAGCGCTATAACGAGCTCGCTCAGGAGTTGCCGGCCATCTGTCTACCACACTAAGATGGGGGAGCCCCGCTAAGTGACTCTCCCAAACGCACAACAAGAAAACTTGGCCACTTGTTCTCCGCACAGTTCCTTACTGCCGAGCGTCAAGCAAGAAAAACGTAAGTTTCATTTTCGGAAGAAAGCAGCACTTTTGAATATTCTTTTTAACTCAGCCATATGCTAGGATAACAGTTAGTGTGCCAGCAGTTAATACTGGTTGCGAGTTGGCTTTGGTTCAAGTTTTGTATAGTTTGTCGATTAACTGTACAGTTTTATGTTATTTAAATTAAATTCTTCTTGCAAAAAAATTGCGGTACGCTTTTTTTGATTCTGCGTTTTTGCAATGCTGCTGCGTAGCAAACAACTGCACGTGCAGCACGTATCTTTCATGTTTACCAACAGAACATACCCGACTTCCAATACATTCTGCATTTAAATGTGAAAAATTAAACCATATATGTATTACATTTTTAACAACACTCTTGGTGGCCCAGAATGTTATAATCTGCTTAGTTCCAGTTAAAACAAGCCCAAGCAGCAACAACGATTTAACTCGGTAGTAAACAAAACTTTCTCGACAGCGATGACAGCAGAGTGTAGACGAGAGTAATCCACTAGAAAATAAAATACATTGCGAGCCCGTAAAACACATAATATAGTAGCACATTTAAAATAGTAGTCTAGTCCTGTAGGCTAGTCATTTTATTAACGGTTAATAAACTTCCGTATTAAATGAAAAATCACGTTGACTTGGCCTCACAAACGTTCGCATGCCTAATGATAAGCATTAGCGAACCCGGGTTGCTTAGGAAGATCGTGTACCCCCTAAATACCAGTGGCGTAGCGACTAGCGAGAAATTTGAAAAGGGGGGGAACGTAAACTACAAAAGCCGTCGAAAGACGCTAACGTATTTTAGTCACTTCGCAAAATTGCTGTTGTTTTACAAAAGGCATACCCGTAGCCGAAAGGCAGTGCGCGACTGTTCGGCGTAACCAATTCGACGTGAGACGATTCGAAGTGACCGATACGACGTTACACGACTCCACGCTGGGACCTTAACCCTAATATCACCCTAACCCTAACCTAATCCTAGTCGTCTCATGTGGAATCGTCTCACGTCTAATCGGTCACGCCGAATAGTCCCGCTCCGTTCAAATTCCTCATCCATCCTGACTACGCTACTTAGTAAAACATATTCATAAATTGGTTACACTTTGACATTTCGAAACGAACAAAGCTTTATTTTTTGTTTTCCAGAGCTCGTTGCCATGGATTCGCCCTGAAAAACCTGTACGCCTTCTCGTCCGGTCACTGAAAGAAACAGTCCGCTTTTTGGTGGATCCAAAGTATCAATAAAACATCCACAGTTTACTGTTTACTGGTTAGGCTACTGTGTAGAACCTAAACTCGAGCAAGAAACTCAGTCGAAACATGTAATAATAAAGATAGGGGTGCGGCATTGTGTAACAAACTGCCTTAAAGGTAAAACCGTTAACATATTTTTTACACTTCTTTGAAATTTCAAACTTACTTCTCATTTAAATCGACTTTAACTTTTGGGCTGTCATCGAGCTTTGTTTCTTCTATCGTCACTATGACGTCATTGATCGAATTGGATCTACCTGTATCCTCAGGAGCGGTGATGACTTCATCGCTGACATCTTCTGCGTCATAACCTCAGAATCTGCGCGGTTTGGTCAGCACGCTTCCGGGTAACAGAATTTTGGTATATTGAAAATTGAACAACGCGACGACGACTCCGAATATCACAGCGAAGACAAGACGAAGACGCCGACGGTTTCTGCGTAATTAACACAAACGATAACTTAGAGCAAAAATTCAAAGTTACCTCACACGATCCGCAGAAACTAAATCAGAAACTAACTAGACCTACACTGATACACAAAACACTATAGGCCTACACCTAACGATAAACATGCAAGGCTAACAGGTCATTTTAACACGTCACTATCGAACCGGTAAAGGAAATGCTGAGTTAAGCACACAAGGTAGGCTACAGACTACAGAGCCAACTCACCAAAAAAATGGCACCGTTTTGCATCATTTTCCAGCTATATTCACCTGATGAGCTCAAAATAAGAGCGAAACCGGTCGTGGATTGCTACTCCATTCCCTGCATTGCTATTTTTTGCGATGCTTTCTTGTCATCTACCCTCTCCTAATCTTTAAGTCTTATATCCCGTTACTTTCGAAACTACGTTGCTTCATGCACTGACTGTAACTCTAATTGTGCATCGTGGGAAGGCAAGATATTCTCGCTTCGAGGATTTAAGTGACGTATCATTATCACGGAATCGATGCAGAAGAGTCTATCTTGACCAAAAGCCTACCAAACTCGGGAACCTGGGAGCTCCCTAATTTGTTCTTTATACTTTTTATTGTGACTTATGCAATTAAAACCTTTCCATTCATCCGGCGTTTGTAACTTGATTTATTAAATTGCTCACCAAATTAAGAGGCAAGTCAAAAAAAAGGGGAGGGTTTCACGAAGAAAAATGCAGCGAAAATGTTCCTCAAATTGGGAAAAGATGCAATTTTTGCGCTAGTTACGTTCAATAAAACTGTCAAATCTTCAACGCACTTTCATACATTCAAAACTATCCACAACTTGCATTTTCGAGTTTTGTAAGATATTCAAACCGTCTTACTTCTGTATTCGAAGTGATTATAACTGAAATGTGAATGAGGAAAAATAAAGCCGCTGCAAATCTTAAACTGAACGTTTCGGCAACATAAATTCAGTTGTCATTATCAGCACTGTAAGTAAAGCAGTACAAAACTGAAAAAAGTCTTTTCGTAATGCCTTTTTTTCAGTTTTCGTCCCACATTTATTGTATTCTGAAACGCGTAAATTTTAAGGCTTCCTGTGTCGTAACAACTATTCTTGTTAGTTTTATTGTGACGTCATAGAAAGTGAACATTTTAAAAATTACCTCATTATAAGCATTTCAAATCTTATAAACAACAACAGCTATAGCTGTTTACACTTCATGCACCGCTGCTAAGCAAATGTAAACAAAGTTTTTCTCACACTAAATATGGTCAATTATTTATAATCACCAGCCCTCTGCAAAACTTTAATTAAATCTGCTTAAAGGCGTGTCTACCGATACGCGACTACCTAGTTTTTTTGTTTACTTCATTTTGACGTTGAACTTTGGTGCGGCAACGCGGCAAAAACTACGCGATATGAAGGAATTGTATCAGTACAATTTTTATCACTTCATCGCCCCTATCACCAAAAATGTTGGAGATCACCTTGACGACGGGAATGAGACAATTCACGTTTGATTGTTACGACATCATTGAACAATCAGCTTGCTTGACGCAGGCTAGCAAATTTTATATCGCGTTAATCGCAGGTAGTCGCAGGCCAGAATAATTTATCATAATAGTCGCGTTGTTGCATGCCGCGTATCGGTAAACGCACCTTTAATAGACCAAACAGTTCACAGAAATTGAAACTTAGAACTTCATAAATTGAGGCTTGTAAAAAAATTGCAACAAAAAAATCAAATCTTCGTTATATTTACGGTTTTATGTCGAAGCGTGTAACGAGTGGTGGGGTCTATCTCCGCGCCTTAGCGCCTGAACAATACATCTTCAAAGAATCGTCACACTGCATCCGTACTGACCGGCCCGGGAATGGAACCCCAGACCTGCTACGCCGATAGCAATGTCTTTAACTACCATGTCAATTGGCCAGCACATGGCAACAAACCAAATAAAATACGCTCTTTCCCAAGTTTTAGCATAAATATAAACTATCCCAGCAAGTAATTAAATATAACCAATCGTTTTCGAGCAATACTACAGCTTGCAAATGGACAGCATACCAGGCGTCCACTGCAGCGGTTACTGGCCTCCGCTTTGACTCTTTGTTACTGGAATATTCTGATTGCCAGCAAAATTTTTTTTGGAGCAACAGCTGAGGCTATCGGTTGCACTACATTCTACGTAAAAAAACGTTAGCTTTTGGTTGAAGAATAAAGGCGAATTTACCGATACGCGACAGGCGACAATGCGACAATTTTTATCTCACCCTGTTTGCTTTATCATGGTGTTTAGCAATCACGCCAAAACCTTCCATTTTTATCGGTAAACGTACCTTTAGCTGAAAAATCTTTTACTTTTTGCGGTAATTTTGCGCGCTTTCAACCTATTTAAAGCATATCCTAATGACTTCGTATGAGAGTGAAACAGTCCAAATAAGAGGTGACTCATAATATGAATAATGACTTCATAATAAATCATACGTAACAAGTTTTATGGCTGTTTTCAAAAATATGTTTTGACAATTAGGCATTATCATATCATATCATAATAATTACAATTGTCATAGGTTAAAATGCATGTGCAACAACTCGTAAATCTAAGTTTGTTTTGCAGTTGGTGTTCGAAAGTGCGCGCACGTTAAGTTTACGTAGACTAATAAGCAAACCTGTCAAGCATTAGTTACGACACAAACACGTGCTCGTGCACCAGAAAAAAACAAAAACACGTAGCGCTAATGCAGATTTCAAAACGGTATCGATTTTTTTTGTTTTTTTTCAATTTTTTTGCGGGCTTTTTATCATGTTAATGTCTTCAGCAAAATTGCCCATGAAACATGATTTCGAAATTTATTTTTTGCTCCGGCTTTTTAACTGACCTGGGTTTAGGGTTGTTTTAACACCCTCAATTTTGACACAGCTGACCCAAACCCGTATACGCAACTGCACTGCGAATACGACAACCCACAACTCTCGCTGCTGATTAAACCAAAATTGATCCCTCTTAAAAATCTCAATCTCGAAGTTATACGGCACTAGATTTTGGATATTGGACCAAAACTTACAATCGATATTTGCTCCACTTAATGCTGATATCATTCATAGCCTGCTGATACTAATCTTCTAATACTCGCTTTGCAATGGAAAACACACAATCCAAAAAAAACAGAAGAAGCCTTAATAATTAATAGAGCTCAAGCATCTAAATACTTAATCCTGAAGTTTTCTCTTTTGTCCTTCAATTTAAAACGATAATTGCGCTGCTTCGACCTACCAGTTGGCGTAGTGGTTAACAACATCGCTAACAGTGAGATCTGGGGTTCTATTCCCGGGCACAACTGGACAGAGTGTCGGCAACAGCTTGCCACCAGTGCGACATTTCTTCGGAGCTGTGTTGCCCAGGCGCTAAGCCGCGGAGATGGGATCCGCCACACATTACACGCTTCCGCGTAATACCGCGATATGATGAAGATTCGTTTTTGTTGTTACGCTGCTTTACACGCTGATGCACTGATTGCTAAGTCTGCATAAAAACACAGCAGAAGCTATATTAGCTCATGCACTAGCTGATTTCATCCAGGGGTCCAGGGGGGGATAGCTCTCTATTAAAAAACAGTGACGTTACAGCAAAAAACTTGATACAGAAAGATAAACTTGATCACTTTATCTAGGCTACATCAGGAATTCCTAATCTGGGGGCCATGCCCTATGGGTCCACAAAGATACTTCAGAGGGTTTGTAAACCAAATATAAAAACGTAATGAATGCATTTGTGCCACTATTTAATTCTAACTGTTACAACTCAAAATCAAGCTTTCATTATATTCACGGTATTACGCCGAAGCGTGTAACCAGTGGCAGGGCCCATCTTCGCGGCTAAGCGCTTGGGCAATGCAGTTCCGCAGAAACGTCAGAGCGGTGGCGAGCCGTTGGCAACACTGTGTCAGATTTGACCTACTCGGTATTCGAACCACCCACCTCCTGCACCGATAGCAATGTTTTCATAACTGAGATAACCGTCAGTACTGCTTCTTCTTTTCAATGAAGTCTTATTCTCGGTAAAAAGTTTCAGGAGTTTGCAGCCTTAAATATGCATAAACATATTTACCAACATACAGCAACTTTTTGGTACAGCATATGCGCTCATATTTTTGAAAATTCTGCCCAATAAACTGACAGTAGCCTGTTTACTAAAATCTGTGCTGGTAAAATAGCTCGTAAAATAAAGTGATATCGTCTATAGTATTACCTAGTCCAGGGGTGAACAAACTTCGTGCGAAGGGCCTCTTTGGAAAAAAATTTTGAAGCCGAAGGCCGCTCTGATTGGAAGAGCGAAGTGAAAAAGGTCGTCACGACCGCAGATGTCCTATTTCTCCCTCTAAATCAAGTGAAGAGCAAAAAAGAAAAAAAGGTCATCACTCATCTCGTTCGCAAATGTTCTATATTCCATTCAGTATCAGTAAGGAACAAGGTTTATATATCTCTGTAAATGCCCACGGGCCTCATAAAATGATCTCGCGAGCCGCATGCGGCCCGCGGGCCGTAGTTTGCCCACCCCTGACCCAGTCCTAACTCTTTTAGTTTCTTGCCACTTGACCGTACTTTTTTCATTTCAAAAAATCTCGAAAAAATTGGTAGGCTCAAAATGTAATGCCACAGTTATTCTACACACAATTGCTCAATTCTGTCCTGTTTTGATGTCATTCTTCTTGTCGCGTTTCAATTATGACGTTTTCATTCCTAATAAAAGCGGTAGTTATTTTTCGCACAATAGAAATACTTGCATCGTTTTCCCTGAGGTCATATTTGTAACTTTTTAAAAAATTTTCCGTCTCAAACCTGTCTGATTAGCAAGTTTTGCAGGCGTCAATTATCAGAAAATGTGGCAGAAATTGGCAGAATAATTCGCATTTTTGAGCATTAAAATTGCTTGTCTGCCTCTAAACTGCTCTTCCTTAGACTTCACTATTAAGCATTCGATTGGTACACATTATTGGGTTCGAAATTTCGACAATCCCACAAAACAGCTGTGAAATATCTACAGCTATCTAACGTTACGATAAGATCAAGATAATACGCAGAATAAAATGAAAAAATCAATTTCAGTGTCATTCGTGCAATTACTACAAAACCCGAAGTATTTGAAAAATTTTACAGTTCATCTCATGCTTCCTGGGTCTTTTATAACTACCCTTTTCACCTTTACTTACAATACCTGACAAGTATTTACAATCTTACATCACAAAATTATGCAAATAACTTAAAAACAAAAAGAAAGTTGGACTCCATATCGCCCCTTAAAAAAGCTTCTAGACGCGCAAAGGGGCGGATGCTTACCTTGCTGTATTGTGACCTTAGAAGTATCAAAATTTGACAGCGACATGGCCTAGCGGTACCGCGCGCAGGTTGCAAATCCTACGTGACGGGTTCGATTCACGGCTGGAGCCGATCGCATTTGAAATGCATATCGAATGGCTGCTGACTTAAAGAGCGAAAGCTCACTTTGCAATCTTCTTTAAATTACTGTTGAAATTTCAGTTCAATATAACTTTGAAAATGATCCTTGGTTATTGATTGATTTATTATCACCAGTGCATTATTACGTTCATCTAAAAACCTAGGGGGTTTTAGCCCTTCTAGATTCGTCAGCGTTGCGAACACCAGCGACAGTCTGCGCACACCAGTAATTAGGCCTATATGTCTTTGCAAAAGAATAAAATCAACGTTACCGTTACCAAAAAATTTCCAAGTTTTTTATCAAAAAATCATGCGCCATGAGATCAAGAATGTTATAGCTGCATGCTGTAAACAAAACTTGTTTACATCTGCATAAGTTCACCTCAGTGTAAGTTACGTAATGTAACGTTAATTGCTGTGTTTTTAAAAAAATACGCTTCTGCAATATTACGCAATCAAACACATTCTTTCGCAATACGCGACATGATGACATGACAAGAGCCACAAATTTTTGATTGGACAAAAACAGAAGCAAAACTTAAATACGTGCTCAATCACGTCACCAGAGACTAGCAACGTATTAAAAAAATTATATACTCGTGGTATTACATCGAAGTGTAAGGAGTGGCGGGCCCCATTTGCGCGACTTACGCCTGGTCAACACAGTTCCCAAATTTGATCGGTCCAGGAACCAAATCCCAGACCTCCTGCACCGTCAGCGGTGTCGTTAACCACTACTTTAACTGGCTGGTTTTATTCACATAGGATTATAATTCATTTGCGAGCGATATAAGTGAGTAACTCAGCAAGAAAAGGAGTTAATAATACCAATTTACAAATAGTATTTGCTGCTTCGTATGCGCATCATAATTAGAAATGCAGGGAATAAAATTAAAGTACTCCACCCTTCCTCGCAGAGTATTGAGATGCTTGGAAGCTCCAACTCAAGCAGCTGCCCCGCAACCCCCGAGGATAAGCGGGTATAAGTAAGCAAACAGAAAATTAACAATTTGCAAACCCTGGCCATACGAGTTGTCTCATGGTGAATACATTTGCTTCATAAGCTGGTTCGTCTTCACGATGTTACTGTGACTTTTACTACGACGCAGAGTCACCGCACTTTGCATAAATTGCATCATAACATGAAAATCAATAATTACGGCCCCAGTGTCCCAGAAAATCGAAACCAGGTCTTCTGACCTAATGTAGGCCTACAGTATAAAATCTGGAATACCTCAAAGATGTGATAAACAACTAATATATTTTTGCGCTGGAAGGTGGCAATCATAATTGTTTATTTGGACGGCTGACCCTATACTTTGCCCATTTGGTTCAACAAATAATAAATTTTTGATGCATTTTGATTTAAAACTAAGTACCCAAACAAAGAATGCGTTGCAACAATCCCTATTTTTTTTTTTTTTTCAACCCATCTTCTCCTACCTGCATGCCATTACGCTAATCGTTTTGTTGCCTCTTCCCTTTTCTTATACCATTGTTATCTTTTCTTCACCTTAATGCTTATCGTATTCTTAATGGTGTTGAAAGTCCGAAAATAAATAACACTACTGCTACTGTACTAGATCTACTGCTGCACCAAATGCTGAATTAGGGCCAGCAGTTTTCGATCTCGCTCTCTGACGCACTTTACGCTACAGCCTTTCAAAACTCAAGAAATCTAAGCACGTGTTTTTCTTCTTTTGTATGACTGAGAATGTTTTGATAATGATGTGGTTTCAATCTATTGTCTTCATTCGTTTGTTGAATTTCGAAAATACTTTTTAAAGACCAGGTTACATTTTACTGGAATCAAATTTCCTAGTCGATGACCACACGATTTGTTCAAATTGACGTTCTAAAAAGGAACTGCTTATTTAACTTGCTTTCAGTAAACATTTTGTTTACATTAAGTTATATGTCTTCCAAAAAGCAAAAACAGCTCAGATGGTCGAGTGGTAAGAGCGTCCGCCTCTGGAGCTGTAGACTTAGGTTTGGTTTCAAGTCGGGTCAAACTAATGATTTTAAAATTGCTTCTCTACTTGACGCTCAACATTGAAGGGACTGTGTGGAGACAAAGCCGGCGAGTCTACTTGTTGTGCCGTTGGGAAAGGTACTTCGCGGGATTCCCCCATCTTGGTGTGGTCGACAGATGACCGGCAACTCCAAAGCGAGCTCGTTATGGCGCTTTGATCGCTTTATGGTTGTTACTGCAACTCCACAGTGAACAATCGAGTCGAGAATCGAAGCCCAGCCTTTCGCGTTGACTTGGTGCGGAAAGGAAGTACTAAGCTAGAGAATTGCAACCTCGTCTCTGTAGATCTGCATTTCCTGCTCTTGGCGATTAATTTTCTTGTTTGTAACAAATTTGAGCTATTTGTGTGCACGCTATTTAGAACGTAATTGCTCTATAGGACGTTGTAAGAATTGTATTTCTTGTATAACCGAATCAGATATCAGATTAAGGTAGACGCTGTGAGATTCGGACGTGTTTTAGCTAAACTGTGTGAGACTTAAATATTGGGCGTGGTTGTAAGTTTAAGACTCTGCACTCTAGATAGAAATCTATTGTTTGAACGATTAATTTACTTTGGTATACGGTAAGAGAAGTGTTGAGTTTAATGAATTACGTTACAGTGTATGATAGCGACGAGTATGTGAAATTACTGTACTTCGATATGGTAGAGCACAAGAGTGACGGCATAATTTGTTGATGTTATTTTGGGGCGATTTAAGTTAGTTAGCCGGGGGGTTTCTACTGGGTTTCAATTAACGACTTGATAGAGAGGATACGTCACTCTTGCAGTGGTGCATTGTAGTAGACTACATTCAATGAGACTTTACTGTTTAGAACACTGTTTAGATTACTGTTTCGAGTGAATTGTAGACTAGTGTTGCTTATAAGAATATCTGCTGCAAAACAGTCGGTAAGTGTAAATTTGTTATTTGTGATTGTGACCGAATGCCGGCAATGATCGACTAGCAAAACGTACTTTTTCTTATTCTCTTAGTAAAGCGTAAATTGTAGTTTAATCCGGTTCCATAGTTTGTGATCTTGCTCAATATGATTTTTGCGCGTTACGATATGGCTGATTAGAGGCTTATGGAAATTGTCATAAATTATTTGCGTTATTGATATTTCATTACTTTAATTTAATAATTATTTATATTTTGTTTCGTATTTAATTTTCTTTAATTTGCGTAGGCCTATCATTTTGAGTGAATGTTACTTATCTG
This sequence comes from Trididemnum miniatum, assembly GCA_964006365.1. NCBI lineage: Eukaryota > Metazoa > Chordata > Ascidiacea > Aplousobranchia > Didemnidae > Trididemnum > Trididemnum miniatum. Next base: position 11,641,175 of record OZ023251.1, on the reverse strand, counting down.
TGTTTATAATTGCTAATAGAAAACCGCTTCAACGCTACTACGCCTCCATGCTTCACTTCAGCTAGACTGTCCACGGAAATAGCAAGCAAGCATTGGTTATAAGAGCGCGTTTTCAAAACGGCAGACTGCAGCAACACTAAAGTTTTCGACTGTCAGCAACATCAAGGTAAAATCGTTTGTTATTTTGTTTATTGAAAGTGATGATGGAGGCTGCCAAGCTGGAATTGTATAATATCGCTTCCCAACTTGATGAATTGTATGATAAGGCTAACGAGATGATGTCGCGAGAAACTCCTGTTGATGTTTTAAGACCTATCCTAAATAAAGTGAACTTTCTATCTGCGCACTTAGACAAACTGCTAATTAATGTCCCTAGCAGTTCTGATTCTGTTGAAAAGAAAGCAATTGTTCACAGCATCGAAGAGCAGTGGGTCAAGAGGGGACAGTTTGATTCTAGAGTTTCTGAATATATACAATCTGCAGGACCTTCTACGAAAAATATTGTGAGTGTAGTTTCCGGCTCTCGTACCCTCAGATCTCGACTTCAAAGCTCGAGATTGAGCACTCACTCAGCTCCGGCTTCGCGTCCCAAACGCAGTAGTTGCTTATCTTCAGTTTCAAGCTGTAGCAGCGTAGTCAGAGCCAAGTCTGTTGCGAAGGAAGAAAGCGCGCGGATGAAGTTGGAACACCTCAAAGTGAGACAAGAATTGGAGCGCAAAGCCAAAGAAAGTTTGCGTAAACTTGAGGAAGAACGTGAAGAAATCAAGCAGAGGCTAGAAATCCTGCAAGCAAGTCAAGAATTAGAACAAGCATCTCTTGAACGACAAGTGATTGAAGAAGAGTTAGAGCATGGGGGATATCTTCCCATTGATGTAAATTTTGAGGGAGATGTTGAACACTCGGTATCCCAGACAGCTTTCCAAAATGGTCTAGCATCTCGAGAAGCCAAAGGAACTTTTGCAAAGGAAATGGCTCAAACAGATGAGACGATCCCTCCGACAAACCAACAAGCAACAGCATGTCCACAACCGGAATTGCAGGTGAAGCCCAGCTCAGCACTTCCAGAAGTAAAAAAAGGTTCGGGAAATCGAAAGTCATCACCAGTAACAGGTCGATCTGGCATAAAGTCGCAGCAAGAAGTAGTGCAAAAGGTGACCACACGAATGCCGGAAGAAAGCAGTTGTAATCAAGCAAGTGAACGGTCACAAATAGAGTTACTTCGCAACCGCGCCGAAACAGAGCAAGGTGAATCAACCCATTCGAAGTTAATTCAGCAAGCGGAACACTCAGTTGGTTTAAATGTTCCAGGCAGTTCCGTTACACATAACACAGTCTCAGGATCAATGAACCAGTGTACAATGCCAACTAAATGGACTCCAATGCCTATAATGGATTTTCCAAAGATAGAGATTTTAAAGTTTAGTGGCAACCCCTTGGACTTTGTCAGGTTTATGAAGACTTTTGAATTGAATGTTGAAAGCCTTATTCAAGATTCAAGTCGATGTTTGCTTCTGCTTATTCAACATTGCGACGGAGAAGCGAAGAAGTTAATCGAGTTTTGCTTGCTGCTAGATCCAGATGAAGGTTACCGCAAAGCTAAAGACATTCTCAAAGAGAATTTTGGACGGAAGAATGTGATAGCGAGGGCACATATGGAAAGGCTGCATAGTGAAGTGAATATCAAGAACGATGATGAAAGGGGATTGGTGAAGTTGGCGCATGATTTGGAAGAATGTGAGTTGATATTTAAGGAGCTTAATTTGCACTCGGATATCAACAACTTCGAAAGCATCGCAAAGATTGTCAGACGCTTGCCTCATGCATCTCAAACTCGCTGGGTAAAGGTAGCTTCTAAGATCGAAAAAATTGGTCAAGACCCGACCTTCAACGACTTGGTAAACTTTGTGAAGGGTGAAGCAGAAGTTTCTAGATCAGCCTATGCAAAGGTTTTAACTCAAAGACATAAGCGGGTTAATAAGTTTTCTACGAACATGACAAGCGTATCAGAAGAGACCCAAGGAAATGGTAACCTTCAATCGAAAAAATGTAGCTTGTGTTCAGGCGAACATATTTTATGGGATTGTTCAGGTTTTAAATCTAAGCCCGTCAACGAAAGGGTGGCATTTATGAGACAAAATCATTTATGTGATAACTGTTGCAAAAAGGGCCATATTGGTAGATTCTGCAGAAAGGATGGAATGTGCACTGTCACCGGCTGTCGTTGGAAACACCACAGCCTGCTTCACCAAGCTAGGAATGGTAACAATACATCTGCAACGTCGAAAAGCCCTGCAACAACCAGTAATGATGATCGGGTTGTGGAGTCATCTAACCAAGGCATCATCGGCATGACGGGGGCGATTCAGACGGATGAAGGCGCGAGCAAGGCTTTTCTCAATGTTGTTCCAGTGCGCGTCTCCGTTGGTGAAACCTTTGTTGACACTTTGGCCTTTCTGGATCAAGGTTCTACCACCACGCTATGTGATGAGCGCTTACTCGATAAGCTTGGAGTTACTGGAGAAAGGGCTAGGTATAGCATTACTACCATCAACCAGACAAAGGAATGTCGCAGTGGGAGAAAGGCGCAGCTATCAGTATCCTCTGTTCAGGGCGGAGAGAAAATAGAGCTCGCTAATGTTTACTGTGTTTCAAGTTTACCAGTTTTGCCTAATCCTACTTTAACTGAAGACGAACTCGAAAACTGGCCTCATTTAAGTGGAGTGGATATTCCTACACAACAAGATGGTACAGTGATGTTGCTCATTGGAGTTGATAACCCTGAAGTTTTTTGGACAATTGATGAGCGTCATGGTAAACGAGGTCAGCCCTATGCCATCAAAACGGTTTTGGGTTGGTCCTTGATCGGATGCGGAACTCGGAGCAGTAACAAAAATTTTCATATCAATTTTGTTCGAAAGTCCGATGAATTGTGGCAGAAGCAAGTTGAATGTTTCTGGAAATTGGGAAACGTACTATTGGACAGATTCTACAGTTGTTTTGTTTATGATTTTTAATAGTTCTAAACGTTTTCCTACCTTTGTTGCTAATCGTCTGGCTAAGATTGATGAACTGTCTAAACCTAATCAGTGGAGATATGTGACTTCCGCTTTAAACCCTGCAGATGATGCTACTCGCGGTTTAACTGCATCAAATTTATCTTGTGATTCTCGATGGATAAGAGGCCCCGAATTTTTGTTTTTACCAGAGCAATGTTGGCCTGAACCACCATGTCAGCTGCCCACACTTCCTCCTGAGTTTTCGATTCTGCAAAGGGTAGTCTGCACAGTAAAGATCAATATTAACAATGTGTTTCTTACAGACCGATTTGCTTGTTTTCATCATGGTACCGACTAAAGCGGTCAGTAGCTTGGATCATGCGACTTCAAAAGCGTGTTTTGAAGAGACCCGTTCTAGGAGCTTCATTAACTGTCGATGATTTGGACGATGCCGAACGGGCTATCATTCAATGTGTACAATACCAAGCTTTTGAAAAGGAAATTAAGGCGCTAAACTGTACTCCTAAATCTAGTGTGCCTAAATGTAGTCATTTGCGAAAGCTAAACCCTGTTTTGTTTAAAGGTATTCTACGTGTTGGCGGCAGAATCGATTTGGCACCTCTACCATTCGAAGCGAGGCATCCTGTCATCTTACCAAGTCAAAGTCACGTAACTAAGCTAATTATAGAAGACTATCACAGAAGAGTTGGCCATGCGGGTATGTCCCATACCTGGGCGTCACTAAGGCAACAATACTGGGTTTTAAGAGGTGCATCCAGCGTGAGAAAAGTGCTTGGACAATGCCTACAATGCAAACGCCGAAATGCTCCTGCTGGTGAACAAGTCATGGCGGAACTTCCCAAATTTAGATTGACACCAAATAACCATCCGTTTTATTTTACAGGAGTCGACTATTTCGGCCCCTTTTTTGTCAAACAAGGAAGAAGCAATGTTAAACGTTGGGCGTGTATATTTTGCTGCTTAACGACAAGAGCAGTTCACATTGAAGTGGTCCATGCAATGACGTCAGATTCGTTTATTAACGCTCTCAGAAGATTCATTGGGCGCAGAGGAAAACCTTACAAAATGTTTAGCGACAATGGAACAAATTTTATTGGCGCCGAGAAAGAGCTGCAATTGGCTGTGAAAGAATTCAATTCTGCTGTTGTCGAGAAGCGCTTAGTCCAAAAGAATATTCAATGGCACTTTAATCCACCAAGTGCAAGCCATTTTGGTGGAGTATGGGAACGCCTGATTCGGTCGTTTCGCCGTATATTGGGTTATTTGTTGACGCAACAATCAGTAAATGATGATGTATTTTTAACGCTGATGATAGAAGTTGAATCCATTCTCAATTCACGTCCTATAACACCTGTAACCATGGATCCGGAAGCCAATATGCCATTGACTCCAAGTCACTTGCTACTCTTGCGCGAAACTTCAAACATTGCTCCTGGAATATTTGACAATGCTGACAATTACGCTTCCAAACGCTGGCGTCAAGTGCAATATCTCGCGCAACAGTTTTGGATTCGGTGGAGTCGAGAATATCTGCAGAATTTACAACCTCGTGTGAAATGGCAAAAAGAAAAGACCAATTATCAAATCAATGACATTGTTCTTGTGTATGACGAAAATGCCCCAAGAGGCAAATGGCCTTTGGGAAGAATCACAGAAGTGTATCCGGACCGTTTCAACAGAGTGCGCCAAGTTCTCGTTAAAACAAAGACCAGCACTCTTCGTCGGCCAATTTCAAAACTGTACAAGATTGTTGATTCCGATTGTCAAAGAGATAGTTAAGACCAATTCGAAATGAGTGATAATTTATATTTGTTTGTAAACTTGAGTTTTGTTGTGTGATGGACACTGTGGGATTGCAAGCATACGGAGGTTGAATGTACAGAGTGGGTCTGTACATTGTGGGGGGGTGTGTTACTGCAACTCCACAGTGAACAATCGAGTCGAGAATCGAAGCCCAGCCTTTCGCGTTGACTTGGTGCGGAAAGGAAGTACTAAGCTAGAGAATTGCAACCTCGTCTCTGTAGATCTGCATTTCCTGCTCTTGGCGATTAATTTTCTTGTTTGTAACAAATTTGAGCTATTTGTGTGCACGCTATTTAGAACGTAATTGCTCTATAGGACGTTGTAAGAATTGTATTTCTTGTATAACCGAATCAGATATCAGATTAAGGTAGACGCTGTGAGATTCGGACGTGTTTTAGCTAAACTGTGTGAGACTTAAATATTGGGCGTGGTTGTAAGTTTAAGACTCTGCACTCTAGATAGAAATCTATTGTTTGAACGATTAATTTACTTTGGTATACGGTAAGAGAAGTGTTGAGTTTAATGAATTACGTTACAGTGTATGATAGCGACGAGTATGTGAAATTACTGTACTTCGATATGGTAGAGCACAAGAGTGACGGCATAATTTGTTGATGTTATTTTGGGGCGATTTAAGTTAGTTAGCCGGGGGGTTTCTACTGGGTTTCAATTAACGACTTGATAGAGAGGATACGTCACTCTTGCAGTGGTGCATTGTAGTAGACTACATTCAATGAGACTTTACTGTTTAGAACACTGTTTAGATTACTGTTTCGAGTGAATTGTAGACTAGTGTTGCTTATAAGAATATCTGCTGCAAAACAGTCGGTAAGTGTAAATTTGTTATTTGTGATTGTGACCGAATGCCGGCAATGATCGACTAGCAAAACGTACTTTTTCTTATTCTCTTAGTAAAGCGTAAATTGTAGTTTAATCCGGTTCCATAGTTTGTGATCTTGCTCAATATGATTTTTGCGCGTTACGATATGGCTGATTAGAGGCTTATGGAAATTGTCATAAATTATTTGCGTTATTGATATTTCATTACTTTAATTTAATAATTATTTATATTTTGTTTCGTATTTAATTTTCTTTAATTTGCGTAGGCCTATCATTTTGAGTGAATGTTACTTATCTGTGTTTATAATTGCTAATAGAAAACCGCTTCAACGCTACTACGCCTCCATGCTTCACTTCAGCTAGACTGTCCACGGAAATAGCAAGCAAGCATTGGTTATAAGAGCGCGTTTTCAAAACGGCAGACTGCAGCAACAATGGTGATAAGAAGATAAAAATGCAACTTAAAAAAAAATTTTAAAAACCTATATACTGATATACGGAACAAACAAAAAAGTTTTTTCACGGTTGTCACACATCTATAGCAAACATTGTGGCTGAGGTTCAACGCAGACTAATAAATATAAATCAAGCAAAAATTCTTTCACGATGTTAAATTTTATTTTTTAATACTTGTGTATTGACTCTTGTGCAGTTTACAACCAAACTATTGACCTACAATTTTATTGCATATCGTATTTCAAAAATAATTCAAAATTTGCTTGAAGCAAACAGTATTTCTGAACTTCCAAATATAGTAAACTGCAACTGCGGTACTGGAATTGATGTATTTTTGTATTTACTGCTACAGATGCATAATTATCCTATTACGAGAAAGCGATCAAAGACAGTTACCGGCCATCTAATCTACTACTCCAACATAGGGGAATCCCGCTAAGTGCCTTTTCCAACCGCACAACAATTTAAAGTAAACTTGCCGGCTTGTTCTCCACACTTTCCTTTTTGATGTCAATTTAAAGATTTGACCGCACAACAATTTAAAGTAAACTTGCCGGCTTGTTCTCCACACTTTCCTTTTCCTTTTTGTCAAGCAGGGAAGCTGTGAATACCAATTTTAAAGTAATCAGTGTGCGCAGTAGGTGGAGGGGATGGGGGGGACATGTCCCCCCCAGTAAAAATAGTCGTCCCCACAGCAAAAAAAGAAAACTTGTCCTGGGGGGATGCCAAAACGTCCCCCCTCCAGTGATAAGTACCGTAAAAAGTTAAATGTTTTTTATTCGTGTAGCTTATGGGTGCGAACTGCAACGATACTTTCCAGCATATCTTCTAGCCATGGTTTCTTTCGCAAACTAATCAAGAGCAATTTTTTCAGTAAACCTATTGCAGAACAGTTTATTTTCCATCAACATTACAACACGTCAGCAGCTTTTTATGAGCGTTAATGAAAGCACTAAGAATATGTTAAAGCAGCGGTTCCCTAACTTTTTTCAGATCATATTTCAGATTGAGAGTATGAATTAAGAAAATGCCATACTTTCCGGGGCTCCGCCCCGGACCCCACTGAGATAGCTTACTGCCCCCCCCCCCCCCCAAAACCCCTTGCTTCATTTATGAAACAAAAACCTACCTAAAACAAAGCTGATGAAGTTTTCGAAATTCTAACGTTGATAGCTTTTGTTCACCGTGCTGGTGGTATGCAAACACGCAGTACGCCCTACACCACTGTTTTAATTTGGTCATTGACCAATGACATCGCCCCAGGAGCGTATTTAGGGGGGGTTGTACCATGGCCCCTCCCCTTTTGACTTTGCTTTTGGTAAAAGAGAACAAATGGTGCCAATTGACTGAAATATGCCAGACTCTTTTGATTGCTTTTGTAGCTTATGGCTAGGGGCGGATCCAGGGGGGGGGTCATTGGGATGAGGGATATGTATTCACTTCACCAGCCTTTTTCAACTATGTTTTTGATATATGCAATTTTTCCATACGTTAGAACCTCTTCGACAACAATAAGCCTTACGCCTTAAGCACGTATAATTGAAAATGTGCGAACAAAATGCATCAGTTTTGGTGAAGTATTCAGAAATAAAGTCCAAAAATTTAAACAAAGTTTGCCTAAAAAATGTTCAAGAAGCACTAAAATAGCCATTACAGCATGTAATAGTTCAAAATTTTTCTGGGGGAGCATTCCCCCGGACCCCACTAAAGCCTTTTCTGTTTTTCAATCTGCTTCAATTAGCTCTGCTGAAAAAAAAAACTACGTCTTAAAAAAGAAATGGTGAAATTATGCCCCCCCCCTTTTTAAATTTCTTGCTACGCCGCTGCATCGCCCCCATGAATAATAAATACCATTTTTGCAACATTGTCTTGTTATTTGGATTCAGAATTCAGGCAAAATTGTACACAAAAACATCTCCCCCAGTAAAAATTTTCCACTTCGCACACTGAAAGTAATTGCTTTTTCCCGACTCGGAATCAAAGCAGAGTATACAGCTCTAGAGGAAGACGCTCTTACCACTCGGCCATCCAAACTGTTATCAGTTAAAACTTGTTTAAGTCACTGCACCAAAGACCAATAGAATCCTGTATCACAGCTTGCTTTATCACTGACTCCTTCTTTTTTAGTAACTTGGGCCTGCCCTGCAATCTTAGCTAACACCGCAATCGCTTTTGCGTCAGTAAAAATTAAGATCATAAAAACAGTCTTAGAAACCCAGTAGGCCTACATATATTTTGAATTTCAAGCGAGTGTAAGAAAGACCTCTAGCAGAGGGGAATCCACTTTTTACGGAAAAAGGGTAAAAACTGAAAATAGCCCACCTAGCAGTTTTATACGTCTGGTTCACAAGTACCAATCCATCGTAACTTATAACATAAAGAGTTGTGGGGAAACATGATTATTTTTACTACCCTGGGCCTGCCATTGTCTTGGCCAAAAGTGGTGTCTCATGTATGGGGCGCCGTTGTGAAAAAAACGGTTTAGCAAATTTTGTACGAATTTTCAGCAACATTTACGCAGTCTCACAGCTATTTAGTTAAAATGAAGTGAACTGCGGCTAAAACGCTTCGAAAAATGCAATAACAGCCAAAGTGTAACGACATTTAATAAATAGCAATTATATCTATTAATATAGCGGCGATATGTAATAAATATCGCGATATTCATTAAAAGGCGGCGATATTTAATAAATAGCAGCAACATTTAATAATTAGCAGTGATGTATTTAATGAACAGCAGCGACATTTAATAAATAGCAGCGACGTTTAATAAATAGCAGCGAAGTTTAGCTAAAGTGCAGCGAAAAATTAAAGTGCTGCGGTAATATGCTAATGAGATCAACAGTGTTTCCATTTCTTCATTTTTCGTAACATCAAATCGCGTTTGTTTCTAAAGTACAGCCACAGTGTAGCCTACATAAAATTCTTTCAGTGGACCTACTCAACAAAAAAGCTTTGATACGTATGTCCACAAAAACGCTAAACTTTTTAAGAAGCTTAGATGTTGTGTATCCATTTTTTATTTTTGCTTTTAGCCATTTATTTTTGTGAAAATTACGAGGAGTTTCTAGTCAACTTGATTGCTAGACTAAATTTGGCAATAAATGAGCAAAGGGAAAAAGTTTGGTATGAGATCAATGATAAAGTAAGTATGGGGAAGTATGAAAAAGAATGGAGGGAGAATGGGGGAGTGAAGAGAATTTGAGAGAGTATGGATGGTGGGGGAATTGGGGATTTTTGGTAGTTTAAGGAGTTATGTCAAGTGTGGGAAGAATATGGTAGGAGTTGAAAAATGTTGAGTAGGAATGGGGAAGTGTGTTGGAGGTGAGGTGTCGGGCAGTGTTCCCTCTAAGCTGTGCGCGTGTGCGCGCGCACACGGCTTTCAGAGACTGCGCACACGCATAAATATACTGCGCACAGACTTATCATGTTGAAGCAATGTTCTTGGTTGGCAAGTTGAGGAAAATTGTTCTAGAACCTGCTGAAAAGACGCATTTCTTCGCAAAGTGTACCGAGCAGTGGCGTCGTGCCATTGGGGCCCGGGCCCCCCCAAATTTTTTGAGATTTGTTACTTTTTATAATTTAAAAAATTCAAAAATAAAAAATTTAGCGATTGCCATTTCGCGTTCATTCTTCAAACAAACCCCATACCCCCCTTTCTTATACTATAAATTCCATTGTTTTGTATTTTAATTTTTGCTTCAATCAATCATTTCGACTCAGGAGTAAAGTCAGTTTCTTGATCAGTAGTTAGAATTTAGAAAACATTTTGCATGCGTTGTTAAAGATCATAGACTCTAGAACACACCTATACACGTCATCCCATCGTATGCGTCAAAACTAACAATGATTGCAGCCTTCTTTCATTTATTATAGCCCAGCTTCTGCTTTTAGACATAAACTACCAAAATATTTTTGTATTGTCTGACACTGTAATAGTGAGTGCACTCACTGCCGGTATCGGTATGTCCTTTTTCGATAAGAAAGTGTACTGGAACGAGTTTTTTATATGTGAAAGCTGTAAAAATCCGCTCCGGCCCCAGACCCCCCTTTCCACCGGCGGCTGGGGCTTCGCCCCCAGCTCCTTAGCAATGTCCTCCTCCTTTGTTAAATCGTGGGGTCGCACAGATTGCGCATAATGTCCATAGTTAGGGAGCGGTTTGAGGTATCAAAATAAATTTCGATTTATTATCCAAAATTTGGAGTATCACGACATATTTTGGTATCTTTTCCTTACTTCCTTTTTTCGTAATGTTACTCAATGCTAAATACAGCTTTTGCAAAGGTTGTGATCAACATCTGTTTAAGTTGTTACTCGGTTCCTTCCAAATTTTTTGGCTACACGACACCTCTGGTACCGTGATCGAAAAATGTACCAGCAGTAACACAACCAAGAGAAGTTGCGCTACTTGTTTTCAATAGCTGCCATATACAATTTATTCATGGGTTGTTGGTTGTTGCGCAAACGTTAGGCATTTCCAAAAAAGTGCGCACTAGCCAAAGTTTCTGCGCACACAGACTACAAAAAATTAGAAGGAACATTGGTGTCGGAGATGTAGGGGGAGGTGTGGAAGAGTGTATGGGGTAGAAGTTGTGGGGAAATTGGAGGAAAGTGTGTTGGGATGTGGGAAGGTGTGGAGAAGTGTGTGGGGAGCGCACACACTTTTCTACACCTTCCCTACATTCACCCGACACCTCTTCCCACTCACCCAACACCTCTCCCCCACACTTACCTGTCACGTCTCTCCACACTTTCCCACATTCACCTCACACCTCCCCGCACTCTCTCATTCTTCCCCTCACACCTTCCCTCACCTCCCCCCACACTCACTCCACACACTTCCTCACAACCCTCACACCTCCTCCAACACTTTCTCATACTTTATCATTTACCCCATACCAAAATTTCTCACTTTTCTCATTTATTGCCAAATTAGTCTAGCAATAAAGTAGATTAGAAACTCCTTGTAAATTTGATAAAAAAATTTTTAAAAAAAGGCAACACATCATCTAAACTCTGATTTTCGTTCCGGACTCTGAGCACAGAGAATGGTTCCACTATTAGTAATATGGATACATTGTGCCGATAGTAATTCAAAGTTGGATAAATAAATATTAAACTTTTCAAAATCGATTTCAAGATTACACTAAATGGAATCACTGTTGATCTCATTAGCATATTACCGCAGCTCTTCAATTTTTCGCTGCACTTTAGCTAAACTTCGCTGCTATTTATTAAACGTCGCTGCTATTTATTAAATGTCGCTGCTGTTCATTAAATATCACTGCTAATTATTAAATGTTGCTGCTGTTTATTAAATATCGCCGCCTTTTAATGAATGTCGCGATATTTATTACATATCGCCGCTATTTAATAAATATAACTGCTGTTTAGCTTAATAAATAACAAATATAACTGCTATTTATTAAATGTCGTTACACTTTGGCTGTTATTGCATTTTTCGAAGCGTTTTAGCCGCAGTTCACTTCATTTTAACTAAATAGCTGTAAGACTGCGTAAATGTTGCTGAAAATTCGTACAAAATTTGCTAAATCGTTTTTTTCACAACGGCGCCCCATACTCATGCGTCTCACTGCAGCACCTGCTTTGTTAAGCTGCTTTTTACAATTCTCTCCAGTGGAAACAACTAGAACTTTTCGTCATAGAGTTTTATTTCACAAGTTATTCACGTTTTTCTTATTTAAGCTCCCCTTTCAAAAATTTATTGTTCCTGATACAGTTCGTAAAACATCTAAAACTTTCCATGCACGAGACTTCTGTAAAGTTCAATACTAGAGTGGCAATACAATAAATTAAATGCATTAACAACTGATACAACACGAAGCATGCCATTAAGTGTGACATCACTGGCTAAAATAGTACACTCTTGCAAATTAGTCACGTAAATAGTCAAAGAAAATACAATCTGCTACGACCTTATATGTCATATCAGCTCAGTGATGCAGCTGGTGGTGGGATTAGAATAACAGTGCAAAATATTATGTCTATCATATTTAATCGTCGTCCAACAGATATCAAGGTAATGGATGTTCCACCTTCTTTATTACTCGATTCTTACGACTTAGCTGCTTTTTAGCAGAAACACAAGCCAATGCTGTGGTATGGATGAATTGACTAAACTAAATATTTCCTGCTTGAGTAATCTGCTGCTAAATGAATTGACTAAACTAAATATAACCACCAGTCTCACAAATGCAACCTATCCACATGCAGCTGCAGACGCGTTTCGACCTTACTTGGTCTCATCACTGCAGCATATTTTTTAGTTGCATATTTATCCTCCTATCACGAGAAAGCGATCAACATGCTATACGAGCTCGCTTAGGAGTTGCCGGCCATCTGTCTATCACACCAAAATGGAGAAATCCCGCTAAGTATCTTTTCCAACGGCACAACAAGTAAACTTGCCGGCTTGTTCTCCACACTGTCCCTTTAATCCTGAGCGTCAAGCAGGGAAGCTGTGAATACCAATTTTAAAATTATCGGTTTGACCCGACTCGGAATCAAACCCAAGTCTAGAGCTCCCGAGGCGGACGTTCTTACCACTAGACCATCTGAGCTGTAGCAACTTCCCACCTCAACCAACAATAAACTGCTAACTTTCGCTTTATTTCTACTTCCTGGTCTTACTGTCTAGCAAAATAAGCCCGAGTTAAAAAGATGTAGTTTTAATTAAACTAATTTGAATAGTTTAATGAGCAGCAATTTAAGCTAATTTGCAAATTCAAAATCACCATCGGTGCTTAGTGTATCATTGAAAATTTAAGATGAAGTGTTTTAAACCTAAACTTGCTTCACACTACATGAACGTGTGGTGTAGCAGGAGGGGGGTTCCCGGCGCACTTTCCCAGTTTTTGATTTGTGAAAACGTTTTTAGAGGTTGATCACTTCGGGCTAATGCTAACGGGAGACTCTCCATTGTCTAAATGCGGCTCCGTGCCCCTAATTTTTTTGCCAGCAACACCCCTGTTTGAACTTGACATGAACTCGGTAAAATCACTGAACTCGACAGAGCCGGCGGCAGAGCAGTCGACTAAGGGAGGCCTAGCGTTTCTCAGGTGGGGCCAAAGTTTGAAATTAAGCACAGAAGCCGCTGTCTTCAAAAGAGTAAGCTTGTTGATTGGGGGACCAAGCATGTCGATAGAGAGGGGGCAGGCCCCCCTGGCCCCCCCTTGACGCCGGCCCTGAAACTAGAACTAGTAAATTTAAGCATAAAAAATTTGAACTTGCAAATTTTTGGTGAACTCAATTAAAATGCATTAGTTTGCTTCCTTGATGCCAGCCCATGCTGACTTGAAACGTCCAACCTACATTCCAAGGGTTCAAACTCAGCACTTCTTCAAGGAAATGACAGTTTTTTCGAATCTCTTTAGTTTTATTTTCCTGTTAATCGAATACGCAAAAACCTGCTGTATTTACTTACATCGTTGTAGCGTAGTAATGTGCCGGTCGTAGCGCTGCCACTCATCGGCAATCACATCTTGAGTTTTTTATATATTTTTTCCTCAGTTAAAGTGGAACCACCAGTACTGTAGTGGTGTAGGTGGTACAAATTCAAACAATGCCAAAATAGTTCTTTTCGAACAACGATTAAAGACTATTGTAAGTTTAAATGTCATATATATGACACAGGTCTGGCCTGGTCCTTAGCCCTGACCACGTACTACATCTTAACCTCAAAAACCGTCACTTCTAACCACCTTTACTTGAGTAGCTGCACGAATGCGATGACACTGGAGCAAAGTCGCAGGCACCTGAATACGTCATCAACGTTTCGCATCGATTGCTGCAGATGAAACAGCAGCAGAATTTATGACGTCAGAGCGTTTCAACAGATTTCCTATGTCGCAACTCAATCGTGTTATGACGCGATGGGTTCCTTGTTTGTGTCTTTCAAACGCTTCCGCTGACAGTTCGATGACGTCATCACCCGTCATAATGGAATTCTTAAATTGCCACTAGGATTACCAATGTCAATGTCACCACATTCCAAAGTGACTTAGTAATGACCTATTAAGAACCTGGATTTAGATTAGTAGCTAACTAATGCATCTCCATCAGGGGCGTACCCAGCCATAAATTCCAGGAGTAGGGGGGCAAAAAAATACTTCCTGCTGGTAGATCTCTGAAAAAAAGTCTTCAATAATCGATGTCTAAAAAAATTCTTTGGTATCACTAAACTGCCCCCCGTTGCCCATCTTGGGTAAAAATAGACGTAAATTGCTACCATAACACAGGTACATGAAATATTTCGGGGTTTTCCCCCCTTTGGCTATGCCCCTGTTCACCACACACAGATGGCTTATAGCCTTATGTGAAAAACTGCTTTTAAATGATATCGATTAAAGCTGTTATTTTGTATCTCGGAGACTGGGGTTTCATGCTTGGGTTATACCAAGGGGCGTTGTCAGGGGGAGCACTGCCCCCTTCTCTTTTTCACACATGAAGACCGTTTTCAGAGATCGACCACTTAGGGCGAATGGAGACGATGCCCTCGTTGTCCAAATCCGGCCCTGTCTCCTCCCTAAATTTTTTATTGGCTTCGCCCTCGGTCACGCCAGACCTTGAAAGTGGTTTTTGCAGTGGTTTCGGTTCGGCGTACAGATGTGAAAAAAGGCCAAGTTTGTCTTGTGCGGGTAAGACTTAATTCGTCTCAGAAATGCGGGACTGCTTGAGAAGGATAAATATATTTTAGACATCGCGCAATGCATAATAGTCCAAGCCAGTAGCTTATTTGGGGGGGCATTGTGCTATGCCTTCCCCTTTCGATTATTTTTTAGTAAAAAAAAATCAAATGTTAGTCACTGAAATATACAAGACTCTTTTGATGGTTTTAGCAGTTATGCCCCATTAAACTTTCTCGCTACGCCGCTAATCCAAACGCCATGTGCTGAACGACGTCAAACTCTGGTCATCTAGCCATTTGCCCAGGAACAAGCGATTGTAAGCTCTAGTCTCACGTAGCGACAAAACCGGCAAGGTTGGCGATCGTCGTCGCTTTTTCGTCTGCGAGCGTTTTTCACAGATTGATCACACGAAATAAGTCGTTGCAGTCACGCCTACACGACTACGTCGTAACTGATCGCAAAACGTTAAAAAACTAGATTCAAACTTCTTGAAACTTGGTCTCCATTTTCTTGATTTTAGCGAATTCAGTGTTTGTATCAATCATGGCTGCAGCTTCCCAATTTAACCTGACATGTCGGCGTATGCGATTATGCCTTCAGCTTGAACAAGATCATGTAGCTCTCTCATTCAAAGACATTAACCGCTCATCGACTTCGAAAGTCAGTTCGCCGATCGCGTGAGTCGTAAGTGGTTACGCGAGCCGTTCGTAAAACCACATACGACCAATGCCCACCACTTACGATTTGTGCCAACCATTTTATGCATATTTCAGCCATCGTAGCCAGGGAGTCCAACCGAACCGGAGTTTTATAAACTGGTTTTACGCTATTTTTGTCGAACCTTAACCGAACCCGAACCGTGTTTTTCAAAATCGCAAAGAGCGAACCGGAACTGAACCGAATAATGTGAGTACTTGCGTACTTTAACCGAACCGATTGAAAAAGCGGTCAGAGCATAGTAACAATTTAATTATCTCGATATTGGCTTTAATACAAGTATTTTATGCATGATATTGGCCTGTCAATGCGAAGAAAAATTGCTTTGTTCGTTTCATTGTTTAAATTGTGTTACTAGAATTATACCATCTTTTACTGCAAACCTGAACCGGAACTTTATGAACCGGTTTTGAAATATTTTTTACTGGAGCGAACCCAAGCCGAAGCGTTTCAATTTATCTGAACCTTAACCGGAACTGAACCGAAATTTGAAACTGCTGTTGAACCCAAACCGAACCGGACCCGGAAAAATTAAACGGTTCGACTCCCTGATCGTAGCGTTACAGTTTGCGCTTTGAAGCAGAAGGTTCAATTTCAAAACCACAACATCTGTCAAACTTATAACCAGTGGCATAGCGAAAAATTTTAAAAGAGGTGGAGGATTTTAAATGACAAAAGCCTCAAAAGAGTGTGGCATAATTCAGTCAATTAGCAATATTTGATCTTTTTTTACTAAAAAGGCAAAGTCAAAAGGGAGAGGTGTAGCAGGGGCGTATAAAGAGGGCCATACTTTCAAATTATTGTCATGCATCCAAATCCTATTCCGGTCCAAATCCGGCAAAATCACCGAAATCCGGTCCAGTTGCATTCTTATCCAAATCCGTGCATATCTCTGTTGGGCAGCAAATTCAATCACCACATGCAGCAGCAGAGAGAAGAATTTATTGCGATTAAAAAAACTAGCGCAACATTTTTTATAATTTGTGAGATAAAAATGAAAATTCTAGTAAAAACAATCACTTCATGTGTTTGGTACGCCAATAAAATTAATACTGCACCAAAAATATAATACAAAACTACGTAAGAAATGTTTGATATTGTTGGGAAAAGCTGTTGTTGTAGCAAATGGATTGTTTCAATGCATGCTTCAGTCGTTTTTCATATATGATGGGATAATCCACTTCAACTTGTGACGCTGCAGTGGTTTGTGAATTCAACTGTCAAGCACAGTCAAGTATTTTTCTTCCACAATCTTTGGCAAAATTTTGTGTCTGAAATAACAAAGACAGATTATTTCAGACGGACCTACCGGTTGGCGTAGTGGATACAGACATTTCTATCGATACTGGAGATCTGGGGTTCAATTCTCCGGGACGGTCAAATCGGACACAGTGTCGCCAACGGCTCGTCACTGCCGCGACGTTTCTTCGGAGCTGTGTTATCCATGCGCTAAGCTGCAAAGATGGACGCCGCTGCTCGTTACTTCCTTCGACGTAATACCGCGAGTGTAATGAAAGTTTGGTTTGATGTTTTTTGAAGCGGAGATCTGAAATATGCATTTTTGCCAACTTGCGACAAGCGGTAACACGACAATGTTTTTCGCGCCTCGATTGCTTTTCCCATTTTCCAACCATGCAACATTCTGAAGATTTCCGTTACATCATAACCACGTGTCGCTTACTGCGTGTTGTCGCCTATCGCGTGTCGACACGCACACCTTTGCTCAATTCAAGCATCAACGACAAACATACCGCATTTCCGATGCACCCTATTGATCAGATTCTTTCCCTATGTGTGGGCGAAATGGCGTAGCAAAAACGCTCCTTTGTATGGGCTCAGGTGCGGAATCTTCGAACCTGAAGTGTTTAGCTGACAAATGGTCGAACCTGCAGTTCCTTTATATGGGCTCAGATTCCGAATTTTCGAATCCGAATTTTCGAACCCGAAGTCAAATTTTCGAACCCGAAGTCAGATTCCGACATTTCGCCCATACAATGGGAAGCATGCTGATCAATAAGGTGTCCGATGAATTTGTTCAAGAAATATACTCAACAAAATAAAAAGAGTTCTTTGCTCTTGGTAGACAACAGCGTGGGGCAATTGAGAGACTGGGTTCGATACTAGGTTGAGCAAGCACACTGCTGCCAATGACTTGCCGTCGCGGCAGATTTCTATGTTCGTAGCTGTGCTGCCTATAGACGTAAAGTTGCGAAAACACACATCTCAAACTAGTGAAAAGTCTTGGCGTTGAATTATTAACAATGCATGTGAAGAAGATTTTTCTCCTCAGTAAGTGTTTCAACCCTTACCTGATAGGTAAAAGAAGAAGAAACACAATGGGGAACACCATTTTCATGTACACAAGGTCGACGAATCCGAACACACATAAGACGAATAGCTGCACCACTTGACAAAACGTGAACAGATGAAGCTTCCTCTGAGGAACTTTTCTCACGTAATGGTTGGGAGGATAAGAACTCTAAATATCAAAAATTGTGTTAACTAACATTCATTGAGTAATAAAAGTTAAGGTAAGGTTCAACGCACTCTGCCAGAGGAAGCTGGGCATTGCTTTACCTTGTACTCAGTTCCCAAAACCAGCGCGTTGAGCACTCTATTCAATTCTACTTTGTTGTATTGATTAATACAGTGCTGCCGTTTCTTCTCAAAAGATAATAACTACAAATTTTTCAAAAATGTTTTTTTAGAGTTTTCGACTCAAAAACTGATGTTTTATCATCTGTGTAAAAAGCAAACTCTTAGCTTATTCAGTTTCTTAAATATTAAGGGGTAATAACTACTGTACAGTACACGCAAAAAAAAAGTTTCGCTAATTTTTTGTTAAATTTTTTTTTGGTGGTATTAACTACTATTGTAATTGTCATGTTTTTTGTGACGTCATAAAATCACAAAGCAGATTTCTTATGGTTTTTTATAACGTCATAAAAAAAATTCAAGCACCAATATTTTCACGAAAACAGAACACCTGCAAACGTGTAGACCTTTTCTTTGCACCTCACCGATTAGTATAACTGAGCTAAACTTCAGTAATAGATTGTTGTGAATAATTGAGGATCAGTCACATCAAAAGTGGGGAATGAAAAAAAAAAGGTTGGGAACCGCTGGGTTAATAGATTGATGCTCCATTAGTATTTCAGGTAACAGGATTTCCAAGCCGCTAAATCTTGCCCCATAGTCGGTAAATATAATAGATACGCCGTACTCCATTTCAACTATCGTCGTTAAATCGATCAAGTGAAGTAACGGACACCAAAAATTTTTAGAAACACGGTAAGTACAAAGTCACAGGAAAAAAGAAAATGCGTCAGAACATAAAAAACGTAAGTTGCAATATCAATTCTTTGCCAGTTATAAGGTATGTAGCAAAAATTTTAAGATAGATAGACAAAATAATTTTAATTTCGAAACTGTACGACAGCATCAAGGCCATGCAGTTCTTGATGATGATTGGTTTTTCAGCTCGCCGACTGGCCAATCAGCGTCGCTGACTATAGCCAATTAGCAAGTTTTGGCCTCTTTTCACTTTTCTCTCCAGTAAATGTAACGCATGTTTAGTTTTTTAGCAATACGAGGACAAAGTGGCAGACAAAAACTTTAACAGTAAAATAAAAAAAAATAAAATAACTGAGGTTATTTTCAAATTATATTGAACGGAAAATTTAACAGTAATTGAGGGAGACTGCGAAGTGAGCTTGCGCTCTTCGAGTCAGCAGCCACCCGTTACATGCGTCAAATGCGATCGGCTCCAGCCGTGAATCGAACCCGTCACGTAGGATCTGTCACCTGCGCGCGGTACCGCTAGGCCATGTCGCTGACTATTTTAACCCTGTTATGCTATTGTGCTTACCCCTTCCGTAAAAAGTAGCAACATTCTATCGAACATTTGATTGCCACTAAATGATGATATGCTGAGATAGAGAAATACACCCTGCAAAAAATACTGAGATTCAATAACAACTCTACCAATTGAAAAGAAAAACAAAAAAATCAAATCTTCATTACACTTGCGCTATTACGCCGAAGCGTGTAACGAGTGGAGGGCACATCTACACGGCTTAGCGCCTGGGCACTGGACAGCACAGAAACATCGCAGCGGTGGCGAGCCGTTGGCGATGCTTGTCCAATTTGATCGGTCCGGGTATCGAGCCCGAGACCTCCTGCACCGATAGCGGTGCCTTTAACCACTACGTCAGCCGGCCAATAAAAGGAAAAACAGCAGCAACTCAAACCACATGAGTTTTCAGTACAACAATTAAATTTTTGATTTGTCTTAATTATGACATTAAAAATTGATTATGATGCAGAAAGTTCGTGGGCCTTTGGAGCCGTTTAGACTGGGCATGTGGATTGGGTGAGAGCTTACCTCCAAAACTGCTACAGGGATATACTGCAAAACAGGAATGATGAGAAGAGACAATCCGATTAAAATATGAGAGAAAATTGTCGTCAATCGAGTCTCTCGAACTTTGACAACTCTAAAAAATAGTGTTAATATGAATGCAATTGCGTCGCAAGTGAATGAATTTAACGAAGCAAAAATCGTGTCTATTATCGAAAATAATCAAAATATTCTGATAAAGTTTGAAAATCTTTATAATCAAAATATTCTGATGAAGTTTGAAAACCTTTTTTCCGCATTCCTATTTCGTTTAAGTAATTTTATGTAATTTGTTTTCTGTGGTGAAAGCAGCTGAATTTACTTCAAATTTTCATTATAACTTACTCCCGATAATTCGCCGAAGTGTGCAACGAGGTGGCGGGGCCCATCTCCGCAGTTTAGCGCCTGGGCAACGCAACGTCGAAAAAGCATTGCAGTGGTGGCGAGCCGTTGACGACACTGTGTCCAATTTGACCGGCCCGGGAATCGAACACCCAGACCTCCCGAGCCAATAGCGATGTCTTGAACCAATCAGCTAACGGGCCGTCACCATCATAAATATAAAATAAGCCTCAATCTTGAAATTTTGACACAAAACAGGGGAGTGAATTGTAATTTTCACGTATTAATAGCTTGCAGATTGCAGCCTACTACAGTAAGTTTTAACAGTTTGCCTTCAAATTCTTTGATTGGCTTGTACTAGTGATTTTTTGTGCAGTGAGAAACGGTGCACCTCGACTTCTTACAAAATATTATTGAACCAAACTTACTCCTCATAGGCAGTTCCAACGTTTGTCACTGAATATTCCACGTCAGCAAGAGCTTTAAGATGGAGAGGGGAATGGGGGATAGCACCATGGACCCACGGAAGAGCAAAAAATGACAAAGGAAGATTTAGCACCCCAACTATCAACAAATCCCAGTGATAAGCAGACCCTTTTTTTAACCTAAAAGTAGAAGTTTAATAGAATCATGACAGTGCTGGTCTACAACAAAGCAAGTGGTAAATGGCATAGCAAACATTTCCAAACAAAAACAATTGATAATTAGCTTTTAATTGATAGTAAGCTCGCTTAGAAGTAGCCAGCCATCTTTATGCGACTAAAAAAGGGAATCCCACTAAGCGCCTTTTCCCAACGGCACAAGTGCTTTTGCCGGCTTGTTCTCCACTTTGTCCTTTTAGCGCTGAACGTCAAGCAGGGAAGGTTTCGCTGTTAAAAAAGTCATTGGTTTGACAAGATTCGAAATCAAACCCCAAATCAACCGCTCCAGAGGCAGACGCTTTATCCTCTACACTAATGGCTCTTAACCTTTCCATTCTCGTTCCCTGAGACTCCTACTCTTAAAGATATTGGCCAGATGCTAATAAGTCATAAACTCTGATGTTATTTATTTTCTTTTTAAACGGATAGTTATGTTTTGCTAAATTAGTCAGTAAATAATAAACAGCTGAGTTCATTTTCAAATTACATTGAACTGAAAATTCAACAAATTGAGGAAGACTACAAAGTGAGCTTGCGCTCTTCGAGTCAGCAGCCTTCGAAATACATGTGAAATGCGATCGGCTCCAGCCATAAATCTAACTTTTACTTAGGACCTGTAACCTGCGCGTGGTATCGCCAGTCGCCGACAATCATTTTTAGAAGGTTACCCTTTTTCATATATTGATTT
This sequence comes from Trididemnum miniatum, assembly GCA_964006365.1. Classification (NCBI taxonomy): domain Eukaryota; kingdom Metazoa; phylum Chordata; class Ascidiacea; order Aplousobranchia; family Didemnidae; genus Trididemnum; species Trididemnum miniatum. The sequence continues at coordinate 11,619,623 of OZ023251.1, read as the reverse complement.
CTGCCTGCCCACATGTCCAATTTTTGCGGTATTTCGGCCCGCGGTTCTAGCTTCCAGTTTCTGCATCATAATCATGTTTTAATAATGACATCAGAAAATTTATTATGACGCAGAAACTAGAACCAACAAGCGCGGGTCTGAATCCAACAACTATTAGACATGTGGACAGGGTATTTATCTGTTTATGGGTGATTAGACTCGGACTGTTCTTACTTGTTTTTGGGTGCGTTTATCAAAGATGCAGCAATGTTTTGATCAACATAGAACAAACAGCTTAGACTCAAGCCCAGCCCAATTGCTCCGATATGAGCTAAAACCGGTAAATTTGCGATATCGGGAAATAGAAAGTCCGGAACATTAGGAGAATCGACGAATTGCTCAGCTGAAGTCACATAAGAGAGAATTAATTAAATAAATGACGACCGGTGAGCTCAATTGTTAAGACATTGCTAACGGTGCGAAAGATCTTGCTGCGTTCGATTCCCGGATCGGTCAAATCGGACGAGGTGTAGCTAACGGCTCGCCACCACTTGATTTTGGTATTCAACTTGACTTTCAACGCTGAGTTACAAAAGATATTGCAAAGTAAGCTTACGCTCTTCGAGTCAGCAGCCACCGAAAAATGCGCCCAGTACGATCGATTCCAGGCAAGACTCGATTAAAATCGATCCAAGTTTTTGCGCAAGATTCTTTCTTTTCGCGCGATACCGCTAGTATAGGTCATGTACAACCTCTTCTTTGTCTTGCGGAAGCGCTTTACAGTTTTAAATACAGAGCATGGCGTACTCTAAAATACGCCATGATACATAATAATCAAAATGGCAAAATCAGCGAAACACGTAAAAATGCAAATCAAAAATAGCGCAAATACACACAAATTTTGTGACATGCCAATGCAAACGACATTAAATTTTACTTAAACTTTTTGTTTCAGGTCCGTGCATTCCAGTCAAGTTGTCAATAAATCACAAAACTTACAAGGTATGGCTCTGAACAGGTAGGAACCAACGAAAGAAAGCGATATTACTGCAATTGGAAGCGCGGAGTCTGCAAGAATCTCTCGTTTTGTTGCAGAGAGAAAATGTCTAAAAGAAGAATGCAAATTACTTATACGAGTTTTATTGGCAATGTGAAGAGCACATTTCTACTTTAAGCGTTAAATTCCGCGCAATTGTTATGTGCAATATCGGCATTGTTTGAATTCTAAGCCGGTTATAATGACCTATAGACAAAAAAAGCCAAAAATATTAATATCTATCTACAGCAAATTCTACTTAAACAACCTCTGTAAATAAATACTTTTTTGCGAAGCTGGCCAATAATAAGACCCACAAAGGAATATCTTAATATTTTCAACCAAGGCCTCAGCAAACCTAGCTTGATTTCTAGTTTGTATGGTATTCATACAATATATATAGACAGACGGTATAAGTTCGTTAAACCAAGGTCCAACTTCCTTCGGCGAGTGCACGATAATAGTCAATAGTTAGAGTTTCCACTAAAAACAAAATAAAATCATAGAATCGGCTCTTCAGGTGGTACAAAGTCAATCTTATTTTAAGATAAATTTTACACCACTTGAAGTGCCGACAACGGCGGAACAGGTTGTAATGGTTTGATAGACGGTACATCGCAGATTTAAACCAACAATGCATTTGCAAAAGCATTGCATTTGGTTAAAGCTCGCCGCCCTTTCGTCAATCTACCATCATTTTTAAGTATTCAGCTACTTCATGGGCTAATTCAGGAGATTTAGCTTGGGGGAGCAAACAAAAAACTGCTCATCTTGAGTTTTTTGAGTCTAAAAGTGCCCAAGTACCAGCACATTAGTGTGAGTATCAAAATTTTTAGTGTGCGTGGGCATAAATCTCCTTGACAATTGAACTTACGATTCATCAAAGCTGAGGAGGGTAATCCCCACCCACAGTGTTGCCAACATTAAAAAGAGAAAAAGAATTGAATTTTCGGGTCGATAGTAATATTCATCATATGGCGTTGACGTGTTAGCGGTGTATTGTTCGGTAGTAACCATTGATGACGTCATGTTAGAGTCGTCCGATCTTTCTGTAAATTGCAAGAACAATCAGTTCTTAAAGATACGGACCGACCGTAAAGCATAAAATAGAAAATTCAGTAGTGCGTTTGCGCTTTTCAAATTATTTCTTTCCCTAAATTTGCATTGAATTCGATCGGTCCTAGCCGGTAATCGAGCCCGTCGCCTGAATTTGCAACCTACGAGTGCGGCCATGTTCCTTCTGCAACGGCGAAACAGGCTGTAATGGTTCTTCTGCATCTGAGGAGCAATATTGTCAAAATGTCAGATTTTTTCTTCAAAAAAAAAAATATCTTGCTTCCAAACTTTTTTGATTTTGTCAAAATGTTTATTCTCGATTAACGTTCAGTGCTATAAGTAGTCTTACTGGTGCACCTTGGCTACGCGGTAAAATTTGACTGGAAAGTTATATAGTTCTGTTACGTACCATAAAGATTAAATTCCCTTGAGTATACAAATCAGGGATGATTGGCCAGGTCAATAATTCTGAGGAATAAATGCATATTTCATCTGATTGTAGCTGATGAGACCTAATAGTCCTAAAACAGCGCTGTCCGCTCTGTGGAACTGAGAACTGCTTTGCGACTCACCACTAGTGCATTTGATCTTAACTGACAAGTGGCGTTATGAAATCAAAACTCTTACCGAAAATCCCCGCGGTCACATTCGCCACCGTTGATAATTCTGAACGAAAGTGATAATTCCTTTTGAAATCTGAAATCAAAACAATCGGTCAGCCCCAATGATGGAACTCAACTTTTAATGATGGAACTCAACTTTTTTGTCAGTCGGTTCCATTGCAAAAGTTTTATTTTTAACCGATTCTGTTGCAACTAAAGGAACAAGTATAAACAGCAATGTGGCCGGTTCGCTGATCTAATAAAATTTCGTGAGACGGTTCTACGAAACCGGTGCGAAACGACTGAATCCTGTAACTGGTCAGGCCAATTTAAACAAATCACTGCATTGTTTCTCAATGTTATGCATATTCTAAAAAGCTTCACACGCTTGAGGCTAAACTGAATCTTTTCAAAAAATAATACTTCTCTTTTTGCTTTACAACAAAAGTTCGTTTTCCTTCTTCAACTTTTTTTTTCTTCCTTAATTTTTCGTTGTTAACTTCAAAAGTTTCGCCTAAATTTTCTAAAAGTATAGCTTACTTGCAATCGTTTCTTTTATTGCATCAGCCGCGAAAGCTAAAGCAATGAAAAATTCAAAAATTTCCTCCGTCGATCTGAAAAACAAATGGCAACACCTTAAGATTTTTATGAAAACTCAAATAATTTTTAGCGACAATGTTTTTAGAAATGATTTCTCTCATTTTTAGGCCTAATGAAGACCTTGGTAGCCTACTATTTTCTAAGATTTGTGACAACAGTGTTTCGAAAATATTCAAAAAAAACTAAATCTTCTCACACTCGCGATATTACACCGAAGCGTGTAACGAGTAGCGAAGCTCATCTCTGCGGCTTAGCGCCTGGGCAGCACAACTTCGAACAAACATTGCGGCAAAGGCGAGCCGTTGGCGTCGCAGTGTCCGATTTGACCGACCCGGGAGTCGAACTCAACATTTCTCGCGTCAATGCGAATGTCTTCAACCACGATCGACGCTAGCATTTAAAGCAGATGCAACAGCTGCTCATGCAAAAACAAAATAGCATGTTGATTAAAAACAATTGTGTCCTTGCGCGAGCATCAAACTCGAGACACCAAATTTTTTAATTAGTAAAGCTATGTCCAAAAGGCCAACGTACCTTGACGAATATTTCATCAATTTACTGAGGTTGAAAAGACCTTCAAGCATCAGAAAGATAGAATTCCAGATACCAGTCATTGTGTACATTGCTCGAAAATCAAGCTCAAATGTGTCGCTTACAAGCTTAATGACTGAAAAAATTCGATAGTTTTTGCTTTCACTTGCAACTCGAAAATTGTGTCAAAAATCAAACTCAACTCTTCATTATACTCGCGGTATCCATTATACTCATTTAACAAGAGTGTGACTTTGGTCATATTTTTGAGGGAGATTGCAGCCCACACTTCTACAAAGATGGTGAAAAGTGACCTTTCACTTTTCTATTTGACTACCATGCATTCTACTAATCAAATCTTTATTATGCTCTTGATATTACACTGCAGCGTGTAACGAGTGGCGAGACCAAACTCCGCGGCTTAGCGCCTCTGCAACACAACTCCAAAAAATTGTCAAAGCGGCGGCGAGCCGTTGGCGACAACTGTGCCGATTTGACCGGCCCGGTAATCGAACTTCAAACTTCCCGCACCGAAAGCATGCGCTTAGCAATTGAGCTAACCGGCCGATACATTACAATGTACCATAATATCTTATACCAAAATAAACAAAAAATATAAATGAGGTTATTTTCATTTTTTCATGAAGAATCCGCAACTTTTGCGCAGACCCGCTGCGCCTTGTCGCTAACGAATCCAGTAAAAATAATCTTGGAGACTTACCTTTCACATACAAAGCTATCGGAGCGGTTGTGACTAATATGAGCATAGGCTGCCCCCCAAGAAAAGCAAATAAAAGACCGGCCATCGTTTGAGCAATGATGCATGACCTCACTCCTGAAACAAGAAATTAGTTATAGGATGCCGGTACAACAAAAATGAGACGAAAATAGCTCAATGAGGAAAAATAATGCTGCAGTAAATCTCAAAACTGGACGATTCGACGACATGCTGTAGATTCAGGAGTCATCAATCAGCAGTGTAAGCAAGACAGTACAAAACCGAAAAAAAAAGTTTTTACTATTCTTGTTAGAGTAATTGTGACGTCATAAAGTATGAGCATTTTAAAAATTACCTCATTATAGAAGTCTTAAATCTTATAAGCAACAACAGCTATAGCTGTTTACAGTTTAAGCACAGCTGCTGAGCAAAGGTAAACAAAGTTTTTGTCGCACTAAATATGGTATAAATTATGAAAATAAGAAAAGGAATAAATTATGAAAATACAGTAAGTAACACTTACCTATTATTCCATCAGTTTGCTTTTCATAAACGGTACCAAAAGCAATATCAGGGAGCAAACAGGCAAAATAAAGAAAGAAAACGGTCGATATCATTTTCTGGGGAGTATTTTTTCCAACAATGCCTGTAAAAAATAAGCTAAATGAACACCATGAAAAATAAACGCAAACAAGGCATTAAAACTGACTTCACAAAAAAAATCAAATCTTTATGACTTTCGCGGCATTACGCCGAAGCGTGTGACGAGTGGTAAGGTCCATCTCCGCGGCTTAGCGCCTGGGCAACACAGCTACGAAGAAACGTCGCACCGGTGGCGACTGGCGAGCCATTCGCGACATTGTGTCCGATTTGGCCAACCCGGTAATTGAATGCAGCAAGACCTACTGCACCGATAGCGTGCGCTGAACTACTTATCGGCCGGTTGACGTCAAAAGAAACACTTCAAAATTCGGCAGTCAAAGCCTAAACCGAACCACAGCGTCTTCAAACCATTTAAAACTACCCGAAAGGGAAGTTCAAGAATATTTGTTATTACACCAACCAAAAACATACAATTTTTAACGATCGAATAAACAAACCAAGATACGTAAATTGGTAACCACTCAATCTACTGACAACCACCGTTTCGGCCTTATGAGGAATGAATTATTACTAGAAATGGGTCTGCAAAATACTTGGAAGCCTTCGAGTTGATTAATATCTTTAATAAAACGAAATTACAGACACACCACAAAAAAGAAGTGTGTAAACCATTGAACTAAATACTTTGATGACGCCTGTAATTATTTTGTTTGTGACCTGATAACGTTGCTAGAGGCGCTTGCTTTTGGTATTGTGCTGCGGGGAGATTTTGTGTGCAATTATGCTGTGATCCGCTTATTGTGTAATTGTACTGTGACTTAAAGTGTAATGTAATTGACTGCGCCGCACATTCCCTAATAGTAATAATAATTCGAGATTGCAGCCGTACAGTCAAGAGCTTCGCTCTGACACCAAGCATTAACTTGTGTACTTTTGTCAGATGAATTGTGGTGATGTTTTAAGTTAATTTAAGCTGTAATAAAATCTCATGTTGATTATAGTTCAACCATCACCCTGCATTTTAACGTATACTCTGATTTCATGCTAAAAAATTGCTCAAAGTGCATTTACCGATACGCGACACCCGACGTGCGACAAAAACTATAACATAAGTGAATGTAGAAGATTTTCGCAGGTTTTTGCGTGATCGCTAAGCAGTAAAATAAAACAAACAAGGTGCGATAAAAAATTGTCGTTTGTCGTGCATCGGTAAACGCACCTTCAACAGGAAATAATAAAAAAAAAATGTTGACTTTAATTTTACTCACCATCTCTAAAATCGGACCAATAGTGAGGGAGCCTACGTTTGAGATCATCATATACACCTCTTCCAAAATGAAAACAAGAATAATCCTAGAAAGAATTCAAGTGTAAAATAACCTGAAACAACTTGGCCTAGCGTTACCGCGCAGGTGACAAGATACTACGTGACGGGGTTCACTTCGAGGCTGGAGCCGATCGCATTTGACATATACACCGGGTGGCTGCTGACCAGAAGAGCGCGAGCTCATTTCGCAGTCTCCCTCAAGCGCTGCTAAATTTTCAGTTCAACATAATTTGAAAATAACCTCAGTTATTTATTTACTTAAAAGTACATTGCGGAACGTCAGTTTGCTGATGGATTAAACAATCAATACAACACGACCAATGAAATGCCAAAACACTTCTTGCAAAATGAAATAGACATAACCAAAGATGAAATTCAGCCGGTTGCACCGGTGCTATAAGAAAGTCTCACGGAATTTTGTTCGATCAGCGAACCGGCCAGCATTACTGTTTATACTTGTATCATTAGTTGAAACAGAACCGGCTGAAAATAGAATTTTTCTTACAGAAGCAGCTCACAAAACTTTTGAAACCTACAACTGGTCATCGCTGAGGAAAAGCATTAACGGCACACTGCTGAAATTTTTTGAGGTGTGCTTGAGCGTTTTTATACTGCATTTTTGCCACAAACTACAGTACTTACAAACTTTTCAAGTTAAAAAAAACAAAAACAGAAAACAATGCAATAATAAAAACGTACACATCAAAAGAAATTAATCTTACATGGGCGCCATCTTCATCCAAGTCTTCAGCTGTCACTTTCTCATCTTCAAATTTAGCGACATTTTTATACTTTTCATACTGAAGCACAAAAGCGTCTTTAAATTCCGTTTCCGAAGCAGCTTCTACCAGGCTGTGACGAAAAGATGAGTTCATCATCATTGTGGAAAATGTCCGACCAATTTCCACTGCATTTTTGGTAAATTTCTAAAATTGCAAGTGCTTAAACAACAGCTAGAAGATGAAATATGGTGAATATTTAAGTATTTTAAAGCGTTACTTTACTATTGCAGTCATAATTTTTCGTAAAAAATGTAACTTCCCATCGGCCAGTCGACGTAGTGGTCACAGATATAATTGCTATCTGCATGACAAGTTTAGGGTTCGATTCCCTACCCGGTCAAATCGGACGCAGTATCACCAACGGTTCGCCACCGCTGCGACGTTTCTTCGGAACTGTGTTGCCCAAGCGCTAAGCCGGGTAAATGGACCCACCACTCGTTACACGCTTCGGCGTAATACCACGAGTGTAAGAATGTTTGATTTTGATTTTTTTACATCAATTTCCAGCAGCCCGCCCACTTTACTCAAAGAAGTATGCCGTTTTACGTGCATCAAGACAAAGCGCTATACCCAAAGTGCAAATGCATGTAATACAGAGTGAAACTTTCTTGAGAAGAATATTTTTAAATGGCTGATCAGGCAATGCAGCATCAGGCCAGCAATGAGCACAAGGCCAGCAAAGCTTTAAATTCTAAGTGGGCCCAAGTGAAAATCTGGGGGTCCTCAGAAGAAATGTAATACGGTATTCAACATACATCTTATTTGCAATTTGCGCAAACATAGGGTTCTCTTGCAAGCATCTTTACGAATAGAGGTCCCAGTCAGTAATTGCCTTATCTAAGAGGGATCTTGTGCAAAGCAAAGTAGAAGCATAACGCAAAATATACTTCTCATTTTTTGGAACAATAAATTATGCATGGAGGCTTTTTAACGTAATAAATCATGTGGTGGGGTGTACATTTGCACAATTATAAGGTCAAAACTGGTCCCAGGGATTGAAAAAGTAAAAAAAATAATGCAGATAATTTCTGGATTTAATTGGTTACCTCTTTCTTTGGTGCAATGACGGCGATGACGAAATGAACTTCTTCATTTCTGAAGCCTAGATTCAAAGGATGGCGTAATCTTGCAATACCAACATGGCTTCTTTTCAACATTGGAAGAGAGCATCTGAATTCAACAATTACACAACATTGACAAAAAGGTGCAAAAGAGTAGCATAACAATCAAATTTTCCTTATGCTCGCGGTAATTCGCAGAAGCGTATAACGAGTGGCGGGCTCCATCTCCGCGGTTTAGCGTTTGGGCAACACAGCTACGAAGAGCCGTCGCAGCGGTGGCGAGCCGTTGGCACATTGTGTTCGAATTGTCCCTGCTCGCGAATTGGAGATCTTCCGTGCTGACAGCGATGTTTTTGTTCCACTGCAGAAAACCGGGCAGTCTCAAATTCTCAATGACTGTTAACGATTGTTAGCCAAAAATGTTTAAAGCTCTGTTTTGCTAAGTGGCAACACCACTGATGTAAAATCGTCAGTGGACGCCAGTATGATAGATATAATTCTAAACTCACACAGCTGTGACCCATGACTGTTCACATTCTGCACCTTCAGCTTTATATCGGATTCCCTCAATTGTTTCTCGAAGATTGTCCACCGAGGCTCCTGTAGTAATCAATAAGCAAACATAGAAATATGTCATCGAGAAGTTACAGCTCACCATGAATATTTTGTAAATTGAATATACTCTTTAAATTTAAACCAAAATATTTAACTAAGAGTTGTCCCTTCCTAGCTCAGCAGCAAACAACCACAAAATAATTGCTAGGTTAAATCAAAATGCAAAACAAGCAAAACGTAAAAGGCAAAAAGTTTAACTAACAGATCACATTGGAGGCCTTTAACAAGGGCAAATTGAATGAACTGAAAACTGCACAGTAACTTCCAGCTTAAACAGTTAAGCACTGCCTTGAATGCACCGCTGATGATGACAGCTGAACTTATGTTGTCGAAACGTCCGGTTACAAAAATTACTGCGGCTTCGTTCTTCCGCCTATTTTCGTGCCATAGGCCTACAGTGTTCGTATAAAACTTCATTATTTCTACTGGGATGCCAGCCAATTTTAAAAGCTAGACATCAAAGGTGAGGTCTACAATATAAAAGCTGGTGAAAGATACCCGAGCAGGCTAATGTGCCGCTGGAGGGTTTTAATAACATTGAAAGCATTTTATAACTACCAATCTTACCGAAAGACTGTCCTTGATTTAGAGTAAAAAAAGCTTTTTCAGCTTCAGCAGTAATTGCCTCATCTACTTCCAAGTCTTTCTGCAACTTCTCCATCAGTCCTCCGATAATTTTGTCAAGACCTGCGTTAATTGATACTTTTTCTAAAAGGTCTGGACATTTGCAGAAAATGAATCAAATTTTGGCTTTTTCTCCCAGTTGAATAAAGTTTGCAAGACCCAAGGTTCGATATTTTCTCGACTGATTTTCAGTTTACAGGTGCGCTTTACATTGTTTCCGTAACAGCATCAATTCGATAACGAAAAATCAGTTAAGCTCTAAAAAACAAATTTCGATTCTTTTTTGGCACCATGGCATAATACTCAGCTTAGCGCACAAACTTGTAGCGTTTACAGTAGTATCAGAAAGGAGCCGAAAAACTCGCCTAAGTATTAGCTATTTCTTGACTGTGTTGTTTGTAACTAAATTTAGATTACCCTAATACATACAGCTGCCACCTATCGATATATGATGGGCATCTTCGAGATCCTGGCTCCATTAGAAAAATTTCTGGAGAAATCGAAACTATGGCCCAACGCAGAATCAATACGAAATGACAACTTCCGCGATGAAATTCGTTGGTAGACGCAGAATTCCAACCTATGTTTACAAATCTAGAGGCACATGATAAACCGCAAATAGCTTCGTTTTAGCAAAATCTGCATAATAATAATCTTTTAGTAAAAATAATAATAATAATAATAAAAATCTGCATAATAATAATAAAATCTGCATACTTGTATGTGTGACGTCAAGCATGACGACAGGTGAAACGAGAAACTTCTCCAAATCGCGATTCGCTCGAATATCGCTTCTGAAGTCTTTGATGGGCATCGTCTACAACAAATTGAATAAATTCAAAAAGGATTAGGATAACGCAATAATCAGTGTTTGTTTTTTATTTGAATAATCAACGAATTCACAGGGTTTAAACGGCTGTAGCTTTCGCAATAGAGAATCGAGGTTCCCATTCGGACAATCAGGATTGAGAAAATGGACGATGAGCCGCCCACTAGCAGGGTAGTGGCAAGTAATTGACGGAATAAAGTCGTCCTCATATGGGAGGTTAAGGTCAGGACGGGCCAGATATACTGCCTCCAAGCCGCATTATCTCATTGCTGATAGAATAGCTAGTAAACAAACAAAGCCTATCAGTCATGATGAAATAATGCAGTTTTTAGAGCCGAAGCCAGTCAAAAAAATGATAGAGATAATATTACTAAGAAAATGGAAAAACAGGGTCTTTACCTTTCTGATTTTCAGTACTAGTTCTCTGTGGCAAAATTCATCATCGTCATCTTCTGCAAACATATCATACGTTTGTTACTGCCCCTGGTAGCAGCCACTGTTTCGACCTATATCCGCTGTCATTAGAAGGAACTATAACTGGAATGCTTATCCAAAAAATCAATTTAAGGATCTGGAAAGGTTTTTTTGTTTGTGGTACTTACCACAGGATTACCACATTTTGACTGCGCAAAAGGAAGACAGATATTTTCAAGCCGAAAGCGCACGAATTCGAAGAGCAAAAAAAAAGGTCATCGCGTCCGGAGATGACCAATTTTCTGCTCGAAATCAAGTGAAGAGCAAAAAAAAAGGTCATCACGTCCGCAGGCCGTAGTTTGCCCGGCCCTGAGCTGAAACTTCTCAAAATTTTTATGTTTCTCCAACAAATGCCGAAAAGAAGGAGATTGTCCTCGGAGGACAAACTATTTTTCATTTTAAAAGAGGACATGTCTTCCAAAAATAGGACGTATGGTAATCCTAACTTACCTTGAAGCAAAAATTTTCATCCTTACCAAAGTGATCAAATCACGGACTAGTTTAATGATGCTATGCTTGGCCATGCCCATTCCATTGCCCAGTACCAAGGCGTGTGATGCGTTAACTCAGATTTTCGAGTAGATGGAGCGTGTACCTCTGAAGAGGTAGATCAGGGTAATATTCCGAGTCGAGTCGAATCAAAGACTCAAAACAAACGAACCCAAAATAGTCCACTTATAGTCTACCACTATAGTAGACAAATGATCAGCAACTCATAAAGGGAGATTGTTAGCGTAATTTCGCGGCTTTTTGCGACAAGAGAATAAATGGGCGTCTTTAGGGAAAAGAATCAGTAGAGAAAATCTTGATAATTGAACATATTTTTACTACGTCACTATGAGCTTAAAGTTCAAACTTTTTCAAGTCAAGTTCACAAACCTGGAGTAGACCCTTCTTTTTTCGACCGCCTTCGGTTATAACTGAGAGTTCGGCGATGATTGTGCTGTGACCCTTGAGAGTGCTTTGATCGTTGTGATGTACTTCTTGAAAGATTTGGTTTGTTGTACTCCGACAAACTTTCCGCCAATCGTTCAGCACTTACTATATCGTCGAAGTTTATACTCGGCTTAACTTCCAACAAACTGGCTCTAAAAGTTTTTAGATTGTAGTAGAACATGACGGAGTAAGTAGCTTAGGAACAGTGGCATAGTTAGGGGGCACTGGGGTATTAGCCCCCCCTTCCTGACGCGTGAAGAGAGTTTTAGAGGTCGTTCTCTAAGAGTGAATAAAAACAGGGCCTTTCTTTGTCTAAATCCGGTTCTGTCTCCTTTTCGCTGGCCTCGTACGTCCCTGCCTATAGACCTACTTAAAGTTAATACAGTAGAGAAATGAGATAATGCAATGATATTGATCCAAACAGCCTAACGTTTGGTGCTCCGACAGCAGCCAAACTCAAATTTAGACTTGACCAAAAAGATCGGTTAGGATTTGGCTAATCCGTACAGTGTGTGCGATGCATTCACGTGTTCCAAAAAGGTGTCCCACAAAGATGTTCAAAGGTATAATGTGTGCATCTTTCGGAAGCACCCAGTTTTTTGTGCAACTCGACGTAAGGTGCGTCACCAAACCCAGTATTGCCCGGAACTAGGCCAAACGATATCATTTATCACCACAAAATTGACAATACTCGAGATTCGGAGTTGACAACATGGTTAGGTTGTCCGGAGGGCTAACAATCATGGATGTATAAAGCTAGAGTTTATTCATGTACCGGTAATATTAAAAAAATATGAAACCTGTATTAAATTCGCGACATTACGCCGAAGCGTGTGACGAGTAGCGAGGTCCATCTTCACGGCTTAGTGCCTGGCTGACACAGCTCCAAAGAAACGTCGCAATTACGGTGGCGACCCATTGGCGACACTGTGTAGAATTTGACCGGCCCGGGAATCGAGCCCCAGACCGACCGGTTGTCTTTACCACTACGCCAACCGGCTGGCATACGTAATATTCTATATTTAATTACTCATTATTATCTTCATGGTTGTCATTGATGCCTTCTACGATGAAGCTGGTCTGGGCCATTGGATGATCATTGACGTCATGGTCTGGTGACGTCACAAAAACTTTGATATCTTCCATTGCATGATTGTCGAATGAAACATGGCTAAGATCTAGAAAAAAGTATAAGAATCTAAACAGCATTTTGAATTCAAAATAATTTTGATTTCGCGGTTTTATGCATAAGCTATACAAACCAGCAACCCACCGATATATCTCCAGTTGTAAGGTTTGCATTTTTTGCCCCTGTATGCCCGCCAGGATACTCAATTGGGAGCGTTAAAAATGTAAATTGAGTTCTACAGTACGAGAAAAGATTATGGGGTAAAAGAGCCTACCTTTGGTCTTTGCTAGTTTGTATTGGGAATCGAATATTTTCCTTTAGAAAAAATGATGCTATACTACATGCAAAACACAGAGATTGCAGGAGAGCGAAAATGTGCATATATATATAAATCAAGGGGTGCAAAACTGACGCTATATGGAGTAGTGGAAGTGTGAAAACAAATCACAAAACACTTGTATAGACCACTACCGCAATATACGGTAATTTGCATTTACCTTATAGATTTTACATACTTTTTGGAAGTTTTTTTGGTGATGTCATATTGTACTTCTTACGTCAGGTCAACGGAGGAAAGGTTCTTTTTCTTCTTTCGTTTAAATTCGATTCTTTTTTTAGTTTTAGTCAAGTAACAAGATGGCTGCATAAGCGAATAAAAGCTGAAAACACAACAAAATAATCACAAAACATTCAAAAATAAACCTTGAATAAAAGTCAACCGTTTGGTGTAGAGGTCAAAGGCAACGCTAAGGGTGCGGGAGGTTTGGGTTTGATTTCTGATCCGGTCAAATCGGACACAGTGGTTCGCTAGTGCTGTGACGTTTCTTTGGAACTGCGTTGCCCCGACGCTAAGCCGCGAAGATGGACCAGGTCACCCGTTACATATTTCGGCGTAATATCGCGAGTATAATGAAGATTTGAATTTTTTTGCTTTGATATTTAAAAAAAATTTAAATTTAAGTTTTATATATACACCATTTATTATTCTTAGTAGGCTAAATACCTTTTTAATGGTTTCTTCAACGTTGGCTAGGTTATTTCAAAAATTTAAAAAATCAAATAGACTTGAGGTACCGGTAAATTTTAACGTAAATTACTGACACTTATATTAATTTAATAATACTCCTATTTAATACCTGCAAGAGGCATATTATGACGTTAAGGTATAAAAAAAAAAAAAACTGTGCTATTAACTAAGAAATACATCAAAGTTTGGAGCATAAAATTTCAATATTTTTTCAGTTTTAAAATCAAAAAAGTATTTTATTTCATAAAACGTTTCGAATTAAAACAAAATCATCTTTAACGGGAAACAGAAAGTAGACTTGAACCGAAAAAAATAAACGACAAATTGCTGAATAAATCAATACCAAATTTTGTGACAAAGCCTTTACGAATAAGCAAGTACAGTATTGTAGTAATATTTTGTCGAGGAATAGCCGCGCTTTGACTAACTTTCCCGACACTAAATCAACTCTTGCAAAGATACGCAAGTAAATGCAAAGGAGTGTTTACCCATTCGCGGCAATGCGACTACCATTGCAAGCTGTACTGTACTGGCCTGCGACTACCTGCGGAGAGGGCGATACAAAATTTTGCTCGGCTGGGTCAGGCAAGCTGATTGTTCAATAATGTCGTAACAATCCACCTTGCATTGTCTCATTCCCGCCGTCGAGGTGATCTCACACATTTTTTTGATAGGGGACGATGAAGTGATAAAAATTATTCAGGTCAATTCCTTGACATTGCGTGGTTTATGCCGCGTTGCCGCACTTAAGTTCAACGTCAAAATGAAATAAACAAAAAAATTACGTTGTCGTGTTGCCGCGTATCGGTAGACACGCCTCAAGATTTCTTTTTGCTTTCTTAGTAGGGACAAATCATTTTTATAAACCACTCGCTAGTTGTCTAACTTGTCTTTGACAGGATTTGCGGTTTTATTAAGCTTATTTCGGTAAAATACTACCTTTCTCTTTTTTTTGTAATTACGTCCAATTTCGATTTCCAAGTTGCATACGATTTTAGTTCAAATTGAAACGTCTCTATGCATTTGTTTGTAATACATTGGTTTTAGTGTTTTTAATCAAATAGACCCAAAATTGTCTACAGCAATTACGACCAAGGGCGTCCGCTATAAAGGAGTTACACAGAGACAGTGGCTTTGTGGGGAACTATGCAGGGGCGGATTCGGAAAATTTTGGTGGGGGGGGATGCAGTTTTGAATTAGGTTGAATGTTAACTGAATGCAAAGATGTTAAACCCGAAAAAGAGCGTAAATAAGCTCTTTTAAGGAAATTTGTCCAGGTGATGGGACTAGGGAAGTATTTTGAGAATTTTTTGGCACCAAATTTTGACATTTTTTAAGCGTGCTTTTTGTGGCAAAGTTAAATTTGAAGCAAATAGGAAAACAAAAATGATTCTAGGAGGGTCCGGGCATGGCATGGTCCTCTGTTTTTGAAAATTTACATACTGTAAAGGGCATTTTAACGCTTTTCGAACAATTTGTGACGCAAATGTTGTTCTTTTGCCCCTAATTGGTCCTTCACCAAATATATTGCATTTTGTTCGCACATTTTGGATTTATGCGTGGCTAAAGGTCTGTTTGCACTAAATGCGATTTTAATCCGATTTGTTGTCGTACGAAATTTTATCCATTTTTTGACGTAAGAAGTTGGTAAAAATTTCTTCCACACAACTCGAAACCCTAACTTTTTATCGGTTATTTTGTAAAGCACCTTACGATTGTTCTCTAAAATGCCGTGCAAAGTGACGTAGTTTACGTCATAACTTGTAACTGTTTTGTGGCCTACGTCACCTTACGTACGAAAAGTCGCATCGCATTCTGTGTAAACACACTTTAAGCAGTGCTTGAGTTGTGAAAACACTTATGGGGGGATGGTATAGGCCAGAAGTGGGCAAGCCGAGGGCCGCACTGAGTGGAAAAGCAAAGTAATAAAGGTCCTCACGACCGCAGATGTCCTATTTTCCACTCGAATGAAAGTGAATGAAAAAAAAAGGTCATCACGTCCGCAAAAGTCCCATACTTCACGCAAAATCAGAGAGGAACAAGGTTTACATTTCTGTAAATGCCCGCGGGCCGTATGAAATGATCTTACCGTATAGTTTGCCCACCCCTGGTATAAGCTTTTTTCGCAGATGCAAAGGAGAGATGGTCATTATTTATAGGGGGATGGTTTATGCTAAAATGTTTTATGGGGGGATGGCATCCCCCCGCATCCCTCCTCAACTCAAGTACTGACCTTAAGGCGTAAGAATTATAGTTGAATCGAACAGGTTTGAAATTATGGAAAAATTTTATTTATCAAAAACATTGTTGAAATTGGCTGGTGGGGGGATGCATCCCCCCCCCAACCTCCTTGATCCGCCATTGGAACCATGCCCCTCCTTTACGACCAAGCCTGATCAGAAGTCTGCTTAAATATTTTTGTAAAATAACTTAGTACTTGTAATTGTTGGCATTAGTGGTGTAGCGAGAAATGAAAAAAAAAGGAGGGGGGGTGGGGGTAGGTATAAACCGCAAAAACCATCGATAGAGTCTGGCATATTTCAGTCACTTAGCAACGTCTAATATTTTTTACTAAAAGGTAAAGTCAAAAGGGGGGCATTACACAATGGCTCCCCTAAATACGCTCCTGGCGCTGCAGATAACCTTGCCTGATGTCTGATCTTAGCTTTACTACTTTGCTAAAACTTAAAATTTTACGATGCTGGTGGCTTACATAGTTTTCATATTTACGTCTTGTAAGTTGCATTCTAATATATTTTAATCCTCAAATGTTTTTACCTAGTTTTTGCTAATTTTTTCAAAACTATCCGCAGGTTTTTCTTCGGTGAACATGGTGTTGCGAACTTCGTCAGCTGTAAATGCAGCCAAATCCGATTATTTTGCAACTTTAAGCTCGTTTACTACTCTACTCGCTTAAGACTGAAACGGTCGTTGGAAATGCACTTTACGTCACATATAACAGTAATCACCTGCGTAGGCTTGAATCAGTGAAATAAGGAAGTGACAACAAAGCCGCAAGTGTGACGAACAATCTCGCGCTCAAGTCAAACTATTCTGCAGCTCTAGCGTACGAAGTCCTACTCAAAAAAGATATATTTGCTTAACTTAGTGTGACAAATTCATTTACAACGCTATAAAGAACGTTGCCTGCAGAAATGTCTCAGGCCTGGAGGCTAAATGCTGCTTTGTCCCTGCTCGTGGTGACCTCAGCTTAGCTCCTGGCTGCTAATGCGACTATCACTGAAATTCTTGAGAACCAAAAAAAATGAAATAATTTCTTCTCCAATTCATCACTTTGATACTAAATGAAACTCCACAGCAAAACATCAAATTAAACTAAAATTTTTAACTTTGTAATCATTACCTCTGGCCGCTCTTCGTCAAAATTATTTGCTCTAATTAGTTTTCCTGTCGCTTTATTTTGTTGTACTCTGCCTAAAGCTTTTTTTCTTGCGCTAACGGCATTATTTAACAATAATAATGCTTTTAAGACGGCAAAGTGACTAACAAAAAGTTGTTTGGCTAAAAATGTGCAAAAGTAAACAAACCGCTGAGCCTATTGCTCCAAATTCTGAACGAACTCTTACTAACATTACTAAAATATGCTACTACGCAGCACTTTCTAACCACTAAGTTCCAGTAGTAGCTAGCAAGAGCGTATTTAAGGGGAGGAGGCATTGGGCCATGCTCCCCCCCCCCCTTTTGACTCCGCCTTTTTGTAAACAAGAACAAAATTAGGTCTAATGGTGCCAAGTGACTGAAATATGCCAGACTCTTTTGATAGGTTTTGTAACTTAATGTCAGGGCCGGATTCACGGGGGTAGAATAAGAGGTATGCATCCTCTCACCAACCATCTTCAAACATGTTTTTATGGACACAATTTTTCCATAATTTCGAACCTCTTCGATAGCGACAAGCCTTACGCCTTGAGCACGCAGAATCGAAAATGTGCGAACAAAATGCATCATATTTGGCGAAGCACTCAGAATTAGGGTCCAAAAATTTAAACAAACTTTGCCTAAAAATTGTTTAAAAAGCACTAAAATAGCCATTACAACATGTAAATTTTCAAAAATTTTCCTGAAAAGCATGCTTTCGGACTCCCCTAGAGCTTTTCTTGTTTCTTAATCAGCTTCAAATATGTTTTGCCGAAAGAAATGCGCTTGAAAACAATGTGGAAATTATGGCCCCCCTTTCAAAATTTCTCTCTACGCCTCTGGTAACTAGGCTGTTGTACGAACGCGCACAGTAATAACTGTTATTTGAATGCGTATAATTTTTTATCTTCGGTACTACCATTTTCTTCCCAGTTAACTGTGTTTTGTTCTGTAATACTGAATGCTACACTTACACTACCGTCTCCTGTGCAACTCGTCTGTCATTTCGCGCTTTTGCAGAGTAGGAAGTGCAAAATTGTAGGTGAGAAAAAATCAGCGTTATAAAAGCAACAACAGCGTAATACATCATGTTGCAAACGATTGGCTTGTCGTTTGGCGAATTGCTTTAAGACATTATGCTAACCGTGCGGAGGTCTAGGCTTCGGTTCCAGGCAATGTTTCCACTAATTTTTTGTAGTTTGTGTGCGCAGAAACTTTGGCGAGTGCGCACTTTTTCAGAAATGACTAACGTTTGTGCAACAACCCATGAATAAAAAAAAAAGGTCATCACGTCCGCAGATGTCCAATTTTTTGTTCATCAACCCCGAACCCTGGTTAAGAAACCCTGTTTTAGCAAGTCCGAAAACAATTTTCCCCAAGTTGCCAATCGAGAACATTGCTTCATCATGATATGTTTGTGCGCAGTAAATTTATGCATGTGCGCAGTCTCTGAAAGCCGTGGCGCGCGCACACGCGCACAGCTTAGAGGGAACTCCGGTTCCAGGCCCGGTTAAATCGCCGTCGCAACGACGTTTTTTCGAAGCTATGTTGACCAGACACCGGCACTAGCCACACTGACGCAAAACGGCAGTTACAATGAAGATTTGATTATTTTTTTTGCTAACGCACTTGGCATCAAAAGAAGCATGATGTTTGGAACAGGAAAAATACTGTTAAAGCATAGGTTAAAGTAAAACCAAGTAATCTTTGCTGCTTCGCAGATCATATCCAATAGCGTATTTAAGGGGGGGCATTGGGCCATGGCCCCCCCTTTTGATTCTGCCTTTTAATAAAAAGAACAGAATTAATGGTACCAAATGACTGAAATATGCCGGACTCTTTTGATGGGTTCTATAGCTTATGGCCAGGGCCTTATACATGGGGTAGGACAAGAAGTATGCATCCTCCCGCCAGTAATTTTCAAAAATGTTTTTGATGTAAGTGATATAATTTTTTTGTAATTTCGATCTCTTTGTTAGCAATAAACCTTACGCGAAGCACGCATATGTAGTGACCTAGTCACTACAATGTGTGATGACTCGTATGATAATGTTCAGACGCTGACTAACTCCGTTATTGTTAAGTGTAAAGTAATATTGGCAACACTGCAATCTATAATTATTACGTGGCAACATTGATTAAGTCTTTTTCTTTTTCGTTGTTTTGCAGGAAAGAGCTATAGGCTAAAAAATTATGGTATTCAATTGTGTTTAAATCACCTGTTGAGAAGAATGAAGAAAAGTAAAGGAGACTAATAAGAAGGCGACAAGAATATTGTGGGAAGTGAGTCGTGCTCTACACATAATCGAAAATGTGCGAGCAAAGTGCATCATTTTGGCGAAGCGCGCAGAATTAAGGTCAAAAAATTTTAACAAAATTTGCGTGAAAACAATTCAAAAAGCACTAAAATAGCCATTAGGTCTACAGCATGTAAATGTTTCATAACGTTTCCGGGGGAACATGCCCCGGACCACCCTAGAACTTTTCATATTTCTCAATCAGCTTTAAATTTGTTTTTCCGAAAAAAATGTTCCTAAAAAAATGTGGAAATTATGGCCCCCCCTTTCAAAATTTCTCGCTACGCCACTGATCATATCATAAATAGATCATCATAAAATATCAGGTGTAAGCAACTTGCAGAAAAGGTGTAACTCTAGAAAACAAATTTGCAAGCGTGTCTAGTGCACGTTTGCATAAACAAACTTTTTGATCCGCTGTTTACAACAAAAAGCAAAACTTCTGTCACTCTTTCTGTGGTTTTTATTGACGCGTTTTTCTGGCTAATTGTCATGGGCGCCGTTTCGAAAAAAAAAAAAACTATGCGTTTTGTGAATCGTGTTCTTTGAGCTTTTATTAGACCATAATCTGTCCTATATATATAAAAGAAATATCTGACTTATATATTGCACAAATTGTACTCTAAGTCGAACCAAAAAACACACGCAAATGCAAAATAAGTCGGATAAAATCGTTTTTTTCCAAACGCGTGTTTTTTATTTCAACTTGGAGCACAATTTTTGCGATATTTAAGTCGGTTTTTCCAATGTATATGTCGTACAAGTTATGGTCTTATTAAGCTCAACAAACGTGGTTTGCTAAACCTATATATTTTTTTCGAACGGCACCCTATAAATTGTATCATAAAGGTAAAGGTACGGGACAGCGGGTGCTAAACACACATTTAGGCCACTCTTAATTGGCGGCGCATTACACATATCAATGATAAATGATTGAACGCTGTTAGAGGACATACAAAGCAACAACAGACTTACACTTAACCCTTCCCGCTTCCGGTTGTGTCGAAGCTGCGAATACTACTTTTAAAGTCTTTTGTATCACCCGACCGGGAATAAAACCCTAGTCTCCCGGCTACTAAGCGGACGCTCGTAACCGATACATCAAGCGCCGGTTAAATTGTATCATAATAAAGTAGGTACTACAAGAAATGAGACTAGCAGCAGAAATGTCCGCGGATTTGGATAAGGCAGAAGCGCATTTAAAGGGGGAGGGGGGCATTGCACCATGGCCCCAAATGTTGCCTAGTGACTGAAATATGCCAGACTCTTTAATTGATGGCATTTGTAGCTTATACCATTTCTCCCTTTTAAAATTTCTCGCTGCGCCATTATGGGAGTAGGATTTAATTGGATCAGATTTTCGTGATTTGATCAGATTGAGAGTGGTTTAGGAATTTAATCTTTTTTTACTGATTGAACGGGCCGGGCTGGATTTTGATGCATGACCACAATATCCTAATTTTGAAAGAAAAGTGCAAATTATAACAAACTGTGTAGGATTTGGATTCGATTGTACTAAAATATCGTATTTGAAATTGGATAGGATTAGGACGTCGAAATGTTAAAACGGACATCTTATCTCAATCGTAGTGGCAGATTCGCAGAATCAGGATTGCCATTTAAAGTCGCAACTTTGTGACGACAGAAGCCTTGTTTATCTGACTTGATTGGAGAATATGACTTTGTAAAACTTTTCCAGCTATACCTTCTGTTGTCAGAATTTCTGTCCCGGACTCTATCCTTAGGCTAGATTCTTAATCTCCACATTATCGTTCTCCGATAAGACGTTGTCAACCGATAAGCGAAGGGTAATTTTTTGAAAGAAATTGATAAAAACCTATAGCATCGCATACATTCATGACAACCTTGATTTAGACAAGAGTATGAAAAAATTTTACTATAGCTCTTTTTTCACCACTACTGTTGCGTCTAGCTTTGGCAATTACGTGCACATTCAACCATTGACGAACCAAATAAAAATTAACCAATTTCGGGCAAAACCATTTGTTTTTCAACCAAACACAACTCTTTCTGTTTGCTTAAAAACCAGTTCGCATGTCTCATCTTCCTCTGACGAATTCCGCTGAAGATTTTTTGACGAAAAGCTTGAAAAAACTACAATTTTCAATTTCTTTTGTAAAACTGTTTCATAGAAAGTGCTTTGATAAATTCTGAGCAATCAAAAGTGATCTACTGTATCTTTGCTTGCAAGTTCAATAATTTTACAAAGTTTTAATCAATTTTTAATTAAAAAAATATCGTACACCTTGCAAATCCAGCTTACATGACAGATAAGCGATAATTAATTAGTAACCAGGGAAACATTAAGACTAGGTTGAAATTTGATCAAAAAATGAAAACTGAACAAGTTAAGGCTAATGTACAAGGTTGCAAAGTTTGAGTTTGGTCTCTACTTACCAGGCTCGCCCGTGCACTAAACTTGCAGTAAAGGGGGCATGAGGGCGTTCTCAAAAAAAACGGTCTAGCAAGATAAAGGTTTATCCGAGAAAACTTCGGTGAATATAAAGGCCTATATGTTGGGCTAAAATTACTTTCAGGGGAAAATGCTCCCCCGGCCCTCTCGCTCCCTTGGGGATAGGCATGCTCTTGTCGCTGTGTCTATGCAGACCTATAACTGTGCAAATAAAAAGGATGATGGGATATGTTTCGATGATATAGGAGTTGTTTAGAGTGAATTTCTTGCTTTCAGGGGAATGGGACGAGAACACAACATAACCTAGATCAGGGGTACAAATCTATGTTGAGCATTGGGGGGGATGATTCAGCAAAATTGACCATTGTTTGAGATTGGGGGGATGATTTGACACACCCGCGCAGATGCCCAATGTTTAGCCCAAAATCAAGTGAAGTCAAAATAAGAAAAAAAGGTCATCACTTTCCCAGTTGATCAATTTCTTGCCCAAAATGAAGTGAATACCAAAAAAAAAGGTCATCACGTTCGCTGACGTGGGGCATGAAAATATTGGGGGGGATACATCCCCCTAGATTTCCACCCATGGCCTAGATAACCCAGCATTGTAGATGCAATTGGAAATAATGCAAAGTTACATGAAAAGTCTCATCAGCCATGTTTTACACTGCCAATCCAGGTTAAGCTCATTCCAGAGAGTAAGATAGGGTTGCACTGGGGACCTGTAGTAATGATTTTGGCTAACTCAATGCGGGTTACATCCAGTGGCGTAGCCAGCCCAAAATTTCGGGGAGGGGGCAAAACTTCATTGGCTTGTCCAGTGGTGCACCCAACATTCGGCAAAGGGGGGTCACAACCGAAGGTATGGGGGCGAAGCCTCCAGCTGCCGCAGGCTAAAGGGCTCTGGGGGCAGAGCCCCCAGCCGCCATGTTTTTTTTTTTGGTTTTAACAAGAAAAACACTCATTTCAGCGTAGCTTTTTTGTCGAAAAAGGACACACGAGTACCCCCGAGAAGTCTTAATCCGCCCCTGCTTGCGTTGTTAGTAGATTTAGCCTACGTTATAGCATTAGTATCTTTGTTTGTAGGCTAGTGGTAACTGAAAATATTTAGGGGCGCAATTGCCCTCTTTGCCCCCACTGGCTACATCTTAAGCGCTTGGTTGTTTATGGCTGGTCTCCTAATAATAAGAGGAACAATCTAGAAAAAAAATGAAGTAGAGAGATGAAGGATTTATGCATTATCAGATTATAATTAGGTTTACAATATTTTCACTGTACAAAAAGAGGACAGGTTTAGCCAGCATCGCGTTCCCCTAAAAAAAGGCTTCTCACGTCGGAGCGAAAACTTCCCAATATTTAACATGATGATGCGTTAATATACTGAAAGCATGAATGGACATGTTTTCACTGTCTACAGGGGCGTGCATTTGAAAAGGGGGGCCGCAATATCCTCTTTCCGTTTCCACTAAAAATATCGCTGAAGACCAAAAAAAAGGTCTACACGTCTTTCGACTTCCGATTTACCCCCCAAAATCAAGTGAAGACCAAAAGAAAAAAGGTCTTCATGTCTTTCGTCGTCCAATTTACCCCCAAAATCAAGTGAAGACCAAAAAAGAGGTCATCGCGTCCTCAGATGTCCTGTTTCCACTGAGTGGAGATATATATCAGCTTATATTTCAGCGGGAGAGGGTAGGGGAGGCAGGCGACCTCAGCCCCCTCCCCCCCCCCCCTGGATACGCCCCTGGTCTACAAAGCCGAAATGGAGAACATTTGGGCATTATTAAACGTCATCAAGGGACAAATTATTTTTCATAAAAAAGGACATGTCCTCCAAAAAGTGAACGTAAGGTAGCCTAAACCTTATTGTACTAGTCCTTCCAGTCTGGGATGAGTCTAGCTTGGATTAGCTGTGCAAAGCAAGGCTGACAAAACTTTTTTTGTAGTCGAAACTCCAAATATGAAAATGCACCTAGCAACTTTTTCATCAAAGTTTAGATGGTTTGGATGCATTTAGTAGCGTAAGCTGAGAGCACCTTACAGCTCAGATGGCCGAGTGGTAAGAGCGTCCGCCTCGGGAGCTGTAGACTTGGGTTTGATTCCGAGTCGAGCCAAACCAATGACTTTAAATTTGGTATTCACAGCTTCCCTGCTTAACGCTCAGCATTAAAGGGACAGTGTGAAGAACAAGCCGGCAATTCGGTAAATTTGCTTATTGTGCCGTTAGGAAAGGTACTTAGTGGGATTTTCCCATCTTGGTGTGGTAGACAGATGGCTGGCAACTCCTAAGCGAGCTCGTGTAGCGCATTGACCGCTTTCTCGTGATAGGGGGATAAATAAGCAACAAAATACAACCTTTGCGCTTCTTTCAACACGCGCGCACAACTGAACGGTCGTAATCGCTCAGAATTGAATAAAGAATTCATGTTTTACTCCAGAAAAATACTTCTTCAAATCTCTACCGCTTTCCCACAGAAAAATTTCAGGGACTTAGGCTACTCCCTACCGATAGGCTTTTTGGCAATGGCGGGAATAAGAAACAAAACTTTTAAAAAAATCCATCAGATATCTAGTAACAAGGGCCCAATTGAAGCAAAAGCTCTAAACTTTCCTAATTATCTGCTCGGTATTGCTGTTCGACTTTACCAGTGTAAGACTTTTGCTGTTCGACTTTTCCAACGTGAAATTTTCCAACTTACCAGTACTATGGTCTCTGAAAGATGTCCGTCTTTTCTGATAGTTTTATCGCTAACTAGCCTTTCATTTCCTTACTTACTGCTGCCACAACTTCGACTTGTTTCAAAAACAATCTTAAAAAAACAGGTCTACTTACGGGAAGTTGCAGTGAGGTAATGATCATGTGAGAAATACAGCCTACATAGTTATACAGGCTTACGTCACATCCTTTCACTACAAACGAAAAGGTAGCAAAAACAGAAGTCTATTGTATTACATCATCAATCTCGTGGCGTCATCAAGTATTTCTCACTTGATCTCGTGGGACGTGCACGTACCACGACGCAAGTAAGCCTACTGAAAGAATTGTACGTCTACAATTGTGCGACCTATTCGTAATTAACAAGATTTCTTAACATAGAGGACAATTATGGACGTCATTACGCATAGCCCTGTTGGCTATTAGCAGGCTTCTTCGGGGGGTAAATATGTCGCTAATTTGAAATACTTCTGCTTTAAACAGGAACTGCGGGCCTATAGCGAAAGTTACACTTCCAGATTCATTAGATTGTTTTCGCGTAAAACTCTCTTAGGATATGTCATTTGAATTCCGCACATTGTGCAAAATGCAAATTACCTAGCTGACCGATCGACATAAATAACACGATTAAACCGGATACCTTGAGGCAACTTGGTCTTAGCGAGCCTTAACTACGAAATACAGCTAATGTTGATCATTGTACAATTGTTTGAGAATTCAACGAGAAATGAACAAGTTTTGTTTATTTACAACTTAGTTAAACTTGAAACAAAACAATAAAATTACAAACTAAAAAATTTTGTGAGCGCTTTTGAAAATCCAATTCCATTATAATTGAAATTATAAAGAAGAGCGAGGGTTAGAATGGATATAATAAGCCAAAACGTCATCATCAGAGTCACGGCGCTTCCTGGTAAGAACAGTGGGGCGTAATCCGCAATCACCGATTTCATGCCGCTGCAATAATAAAAATATTACGTCTGTAAAAAACGGGTCTTCAAAAAATCAAATCTTAGTTAGCCTACACCAGCAGTATTACGCCGAAGCGCGTAACAGTGGGGTCCACAGAGCTCCGCAAAACGTTGCAGCGGAGACGAGTCATTCGTGAAAAAACCTGTGCATTATTAATTTAACTTATTAATTTACCTGAATCCAGCTTTAAGTCCGTTTTTTTTTTCAAAATTTTGTTTCGGTCATTTGACCGATTTTAGCTAATCTCGCACAATTTTTTTCGGTCAAATCGATTTTTTTTTTTTCGGTTTATTGTTGACTAGGTTCAAAAACCATATTTTCCAACACTTCCTTGAACTATGAAGTTTTAAAATAAGATACGTACGAGTACGACCACTAAAATGGGAAAGTAGAAAGCTTTGTGCGGTAAAAACAATTAATTTGAGTATGAAAAACAGACAGACTTACCCTGTCCACAAGACCAATTTTAGGGCCGAACCAAGAACTGTGGGCCCAAAGCCCTCTAAAATTGGACATGTGGACGGGTATTTACGTCATTACCTGTAATAACAACTATTATTATCAACTGAAGAAAAAGGCAATCATCCTCCAAAGCTCTTGGAAATAAATTATTATTATTCAATGACAGCGCCACTTAGAATTATTGCAAGCAAACAAGTACTCTGTTCACGTGTCCAACAGGAGTGGACCCAGAAAATTTTGGTGGGGGGATGCGGTTCTGAAGTAGGTTGAATGTTAACCAAATACGAAGACGTTTAGACCCAGGAAAGGGCGTCAATAAGCCCTTTGCAAACGTTTCACCTCAGCGGCGTATTCTGAACTTCTTAAGGGAGGCAGAACCAAATCTCAACAATTTTAAGCGCATTTTTTCGCGGCAAACTTAATTTGAAGCAAATTGAGGAGCTAAAATGGTTCTAGGGGGAACGGGGGCATGCTCCCCCGGAAAATTTTTGAAAATATAGATACTGTAATAGCTATTTTTGGGCCTTTGGAACAATTTTTAGACAAATTTTTTATTTAATTTATTTTGCCTCCAACTCTGAGTCCTTCACAAAATTTAATATGTGCATTTTCTTCGCACATTTTTCATTTATGCGTGCTAAAGGCGTAAGGATCGTTGTTATCAAAGAAATTCAAAATTACGGAAAAATTGTAATCATCAAAAATATCGTCGAAAATGGCTGGTGGGAGGGGGACCCAGGACCCTCCCTGGATTCGCCTCTGATGTCCAGTTCAAGTGGTTCCGAAGGCACATGAGCTTTCTGCATCAGAATCAAATTTTGGTGTCATAATTTAAAAAAGTGATCAAGACATCAAAAATTTAATTGTGATGCAGAAAGTAGAAGCAAGAACCGTGGACCTAAAGCTCACAAAAATTGGACATGTGGTCAGGGTAAATGTAACGATAAAGTGGACAAATACAGAACGAAATTAGGAAGTACGAACAACACAAAAAACGCGTACGAAAATAAGAACCGAACAAATCGTACTTAAAACTTCTTACGTAACAATTTCCTTTTGTTGTTCAGGATTCGCATTAATATGCCCATGCCTCCATAATACAGTATTAATTGTTTTACGAAAATATTAAAAGGCTAAATAGACTGTTGTTCACCCCCCAAAGAAGGCCAGACTAAAATGTTCGCGCAGATAAAACTAACAGTTTGTTTTTATTGCATTGGTGAATGACCTTCATTGAGGCGAAGGCGTCCGATAAATTTTAGCAACAGCATATACATAAAATAATGTTCGCCTCCATATTTATTAAGAAGTGTCAAACACGATCTAAAATATAAAATGCTAAAAATATTAGAAATTGTTTTCGGTCGCTATGACCGAACTGGCCAAAAAACATTCGGTCATTGCCAAAAAAAATTGGTCAATGACCGAAACAAAACAAACCTAGCTGTCTAAAATGCAAATTTACAAAACCCTAGAGTTTCGTGTAACTCCGGTTGAAAACCACGGAGCTAAACACTAATGATCTCTACGTTTTTGATGAAAGGTTGTCAAGCCAAAAGATTTTACTACATGGATTGGCTCGAGAGCTATCTTTTGCAAATCTTATATATTTCACAGCTATACAAATGCTTTAGAAGCATTCATTTTGAATGCCGCTATCTCAAAGAGAACCACTTTTTCAAGCACATACTTACAAATGATTATGATGGACCAGCAATGTGACAGTAACAAAATCAACAATCATGTTACCAGGGAACATGTAGCAAGCCGCCAAACCACCCAGTAACCCCACAGATGCAACGCGATACTGCAACCAGCCAGTGCTTGAATTTCCTAAACAAAGCATATCTATCAAGTGTTGGCAGAGTCGCTACATACTGTACCTACAAACGTACAAAACGTTACTTAAAGCAAATCACTGGCAGCACCGGCACAGCCAGAAGGAAAAAATGGAATCGCGGTTAAAATATTTTTTTAACCTAAGCGTGATCATTGATTAAATTCCAGTAAAGGGAGGGGGAGGGTAATTAATTTGTTAAATGATCAATTTAATCATACTGATCACCTTTTTGTACATAAGCACGGGCTGTAATGAGAATAATGTCCGCTGTGTCAATAACTTGCCATAATGTTTTGCCATTGCTTTGAACAGACTACCCTTAATGCTTCACACAACCGAACAAAACAATTGATTAATTGCCATCACTTTCTATGTACTTACTGTCTCAAGATCAAAAAATCAATGTAAAAAATCCCCCCTTCCTTTTTTTTCATTTATGGCTGCGCCGGTGACTGGCAGCAATGACATTACTCAAAAATTTAACCACTAAATGATCAAACCCAGTAGCTTCCAAACTCAAGAGCATTGTTAACCTTGCTTTTTTTTTTTCATAGCGCTTTGAGATCCTACGGTTATTTTTGGGCCCAGATAAAAAGCGGTACAAATACCGGTATCGGTATTCAAATACCGGTACTTTGTTTCCATTAATATTACTACTAAAACAAAAAACATACTACCAATATAACTTTACGTACAGCTTTAAATTTGAAATGGCGGTATTTGGTACAAGGCCTAGCTACCAAGTTTTATTTAGTCCATATCAAGTAAAAATATTTAATGCAGGAGTGTACATAGTTCGGTTATTACTTCAATATAAATAATTTCTTCACCATTAAAAAACTGGCTCTACGGCAAAACAACCATTTCATTCAGACTACAGGATAAATGGTAGGCCTTGAAAACTAACTAAATAAACGCTGTAAAAACCGATTCTACAACTAGTTTCGTGGTTTGACCGGTCATCAGGTAGACTCAGGTTTTATTTCAATAATTTAGACTCCAGTAATTACTAAATTATTTCTTAATAATTATTTCAATATCAATAATAATTATTTTTTAATAATCATTTCAATAATTATAAGTAGACTAAATTATTTCAATAATTTTGACTCCAGTAATTGATTTACTTTCAGTGATGGATAGGCTCTGATGTCTCAATAAAAACTCTTTGTCAGGACTCTGTTGGACACATTTATTAGAAGTTGAAAATCTACATGACGATGTAACAGCAAAAGCATTCCATTTTGATAGTAGCTTCAGATTTTGGTGCTCTAAATAAAAAACAACAATGAAACAGTATACCGTGTAGAACTACTCACACAAAAAGCAACATCATAACAATAAGTTTTTTGTGTATAAATTTTTGATGTCACAATTAAATTTTTGATGACATCATCACTTATTTTTACTTATGACATCAAAAATTTAATTACGATGCAAAACAGAGAAAGCCAGTGGGCTTGTTCAATTTTAGCTGACCCAAACCAAACATGTGGACAGGGTAAATGAATTTTATAGATTAGCATTAAGTTAAGCTGAGAGCTAAGTGTATCTAGTTATCAACTTACTGTTGGCACAGATATATTGCAATACTTTTAATCCAGTTACAGTCATGCTTGTTTAATCAAGCTAGCAAATGCAACAAAAATGGAGAATTACTGGCTAAGACTAGGTCAATAACAATGGTACCAACAACTTCCAAAGCACTGAATTTATTACAGCAGAGTTACTAAACCAGCTGGTATTGTATGCTGAAATATTGAAATAGAATTACAAAGAGAAATACCTAAACTGCTAAATAATGCTTTTTACCAGTGACTATTGAACCCAAAACCAGTGCCACATTGACCTGTTGACTAATCAATCCAACAATACCAGTAATTAGAATTTAAATAAACTAAGAAATGTGGATCAATGGACAGATAGATCAGAGCCAATGCAATGCAAAGAGGCCATGGGCGATATTGCTAAAACCTGCAGGAGCGCAAGGATTGCCATTGCAAGTGAGTTAGGAGCACAAGGACAGCTAGCGGCGCTAATGAATTAGTACTAAGAATAAGGTTTTGGTTAGGGCTCTTAGTAATAACTCACTAGCGCCCCTAGCGGTCCTTGTGCTACTAACTCACTAGCAAAGGAGGTCCTCAGGTCCTTGTGCTCGTGCAGATTTTAGTAGGACCTGCCATGGGTGCCAAAACCAGGCAGACGCATCCCCCTAGAAGACTTCCAGAGGAAAGGGGGGACACTTTTTAGGTGAAAAACGTCTAGCTTTAATCAATATCATACAACGTTGGCCTATGTACGGCCGATTAAAAAATAATTCAGTTGTCGAGCAAGTTTATCTTACAGATCATTAAATTTTACGTTGAATAATCATGATTGTACAAGCATAAATCAAAATGTGCGAACAAAATGCATCATTGTATTATATTTGGTGAAGGGCTTAAAATTAAGAGTAAGAAATTTAAGGCAGTGGCTATTTGTACATGACCATACAAGTAGTGTCTGGAGTTATTTGTATGTGCGAGTCATATAACCAATAGACCATGACGAGCATTGGTATATAAACACCATTACTTGCTAGATTGCCCCGACTTCTCTATAGCTCAGTGACTTACAGCGCAGTGTAAGTAGGGAAGCGCTGCGCTAGTTTTGGGTTTGATTTTGATGGCGGCTTTGGTTTGTTTGGCTTCAATTTAATTCCCATTGTGACATGTGGTCAACTATTGGGTTTGTGAAAACACTGTAATAGACTCGACTAGAATAAGATGGTATATAAGTTACCGTACTTTACATGCAATGATCAACTCTCACATACAAATAACTCCGTAAGTTAATTGTACAGGCCCGTACAAATAGCCACTGCCAAAATTTAAACAAAATTTTCCTAAAAAAATTGTACAAAAAGCATTAAAATGGCTATTACTCTACCTAAACTGTAAATTTTCAAAAAATTTTTAGGGTAACATTCCCCTATACCGGTAGCTTCCAAGAGCTTTTTTTGTTCCTCAATTTGCCTCAAAGTACCGGTACCTCTGCTGCAAAAAATGTCAAAACGTGGTTTCCTTTCACTGCCCCTGAAGAAAATTCTGAATACGCCCCTCACACGAAACATTTTCAAAGAGCTTATTTACACCCTTTTCCAGGTCCAAATGTCTAACATCTTTGCATTTAGTTAACATTCAACCTAATTTAAACCTTATCCCCCATCAAAATATTCTGGGTCCACTCCTGGAGATGAGAAGTCAAAATTTTTGATAGTTAATAGGTCGTTTCAATAAAAATCAGTACCGACATAAAACAAGAGCATGCTGACAGGCTGAGCTGGCTAGCAATGGGATGCAGGCAATTGCTTCGCCTTGCAAGCATATGTTTTGTCTGTAGATTGTTTTACAAATTTGTCAACTCCTTGTGAGATATTAGGCCTACTAGTCAACTCCTTGTTTTAATGCAAATTTTCGATAAGATCTAGCTCTCACTTTTTTCATCAGTTTCGTGCCTTTATTGTCCATGAATTTTGCATCTAGGCTAGTTCACTCGACTTTTTAATTTTTTGTTAGGGAGAATCTCCACAGATCCAAGGGCTCAGTTCTTACCAGTTACCGGTACTGTACCACACCGCTCCAAAAAAACACAATATACCGGTATATACCAGTATAGTTTACCCTACCAGTATTTGACAAAATTCCTAACTCCGCCTTAGACAGTTTGAAGCCATTTACCCCCGTAAAATTTCGTTTTGCCACCCCTGAAAGAGGCTAACAAACTCTAATCCTGGTACACAGTAGGCTACGACAGTAAACTACACAAGTCTACCAATCCTGCAGCTCGTATCTGCACCTACCGGCAGGCCTAGTCATTATCAGTCAGAGCAATCAAGGTAGCCTGACTGCTTTTTATTTCCACGTAATGCTTGATCAAGGCATTACACTAACGTTTACACAATAAGCTGATTTTTTTTTTTTTTTACCGATACCGTACTGAACTAGCGAACCGGTAGTTGCGCTTTTTTTATTAAAACACCGACATCGGCTTTTTAACGATAGCATTAGCATAAAACCAGGGCGTTGAACCGAACCGGAACGTAAACTAACACCCGCATTAACCGCTTCCTTTCATTGCACCAAAACCGAACCACAACCTTTATAATAAATCTCATATGTTGCTCATATATTTAATCTCTCTTTAAGTAGTGGTAAATTTATTGATGCTTTTAAAGTAGCTAAAGTAATACCTGTGTTTAAAAAAGGTTCCACTTATGACGTTAATAACTACAGACCCATAAGTCTGTTGTCAGTATTGTCAAAAATTTAGGAAAAGATAGTATATAAAAGTCTTGTTAGCTTCTTGATTAAACAGAATTTCTTCCACAAAAATCAATTTGGTTTTAGGAAAAAATGTTTGACCAGTCATGCTACTACGTTGTTAGTTGAAAATATTACAGCTGCATTTGAAAAAAAGCAATGTATGGTTAGAGTATTTTTAGATTTATCCAAAGCGTTTGATACTATTGATCATAAAATACTTTTACAAAAATTGATGCATTACGGGGTAAGAGGACTGCCTTTGGAATGGTTTTCTAGCTATTTAAATGATCCCACGCAACAAGTTTTATGCAACAACCAATTGTCCGGTACTTTAAAAATAAACTGTGGTGTACCACAAGGCTCTATTCTTGGACCGTTACTGTTTCTAATTTACGTAAATGATTTCAGTTCATGTATAACTAAAGGTAAGACCATAATGTTTGCTGATAATACAAATTTGTTTTTCAGTGAAAATTGCTATGAGTGAGTGTTTCAAGTCGCAAACGCTGAGTTGAAAAGTGTTGATAACTGGCTCACAGCAAATAAACTTTCGCTTAATATTAATAAAACTAATTATATTGTGTTCCGCACTCCGCATAGCAAACTCCCTGATCAACATACTCTTCAATTGCGAAAAAACATATCAAGAGAGTCGCTTCTCTAAAATTTTTGGGCATTATAGTGCATGAACATTTATCCTGGAAACCTCACATGGAAGCGCTGTTGAAAAAAATTAGAATTACTTGTAGCGTTGCAAACAAGATTCGAAATCATCTCAGTCAACGCATCTTACTGTTGCTGTATAATTCAACGATAAAAAGCCATCTTCAATATTGCATTATGACTTGGTGTAATGGAAATAAAAGGATGATTAAACACCTTCAAACTGCTGTTAATAAGATTATTAGATTAATATTTGGTCTAAACGGCAGTTATAGTGTAAAAGATGTGATGCAAAAGCATAGTATTTTTTCTATAAATCAGTTAGAAGTATTAGAAACAGCCAGCTTTATATATAAATATTTGCACGGTGACTTGCCCGAAACTTTTCAAAATCTTCTTGATGATAACTTTTTGGACGGTAGCAACTCTCGTCAAACAAGAAGTCAGTCTAAACTTTTCCCTCGCTTGTGCCGAATCGAATTAACAAAACAGTCGCTAAAATATAATAGCCAGCTGACTTGGAATTCCTTTCCAACACCCATACGGAAAATTAAATCGTACAATTCATTTAAAAAAGAGATAAAAAACAGGTTTGCCTACCATCCAGTTAAATTCCGATTTCCTGTAATACCTTTAGTATAGAGCCTATTCAATAAAAAAGTTAAATCGGATAATTATACCAATACAGATTTCAGCTGTTAGTTTTTGTTGTTACAGGTTCCACCTCTTCAAGTATCCTGCTCCAAGAGTATTTCAAGATCCTATTGTTCACTTCCATGTCAATTAGTGTACTTTCTATCGTTTTTTTAATCGATATTAGTATTTTTTAAAAACAAAATCAATTTTGCTTGGCGCATAATTGTAAGGATTTGAATAATTTCACTGATTAGAGTTGTGTTACTTATCAATAGCCGCTCAGAAGTATAGGTTAAAATTGATTGATGTCGCTGTGACTAAGCAAAATGAAGTTGTCTTGGGTACTGACATAAAACGGCATCCGGCGACAGGGATTCGTTCCTTGAGACGTAATGGAGCTATCTCTTAACTGTTGCTGCTCCCGGATCACCCTTGGGCAAGGTGTAACATCTGTTAGCCTCCTTATCTGGGGTTACAGGTTAGAAGTTACTAGAAGTTGTTGGCATAAAAATTTCTTTTTTCTTTTCTTTTTTGTTTTGTGTGTGTGTGCATTATATTTGTTGATTTCAAAAAATACGGCGCTTGCGAGAGGTTATGCTAAGGTGCAGCGACCACGCATTTCTTTTATTCTATGAAATAATTTTTTGTTAACTGAAGCATGTTTCAACGTATATCGTTTTGCCGTTGTTACCTATTTTTCGACCATTGCTTTTGTCAGCTGTTTTTGTTTGTGTTAGCTTGGTCGTGAAATGAAATAAACTACTACTACTACTACTACTACTACAACTATAATTTAATAGACGTGAGCCTAACCCGAACCTGAACCCAAGGTCATCAAAACTCTAGAGCCTTAACCGGATGGAAACCGATTAAAATAATTTTTGTTCAACCCAAACCCAGACCGGAGCGCGTTTTTTACACTGCGCTTTAAACTTTGGACTAAAAAAGCATTCGCTTCGTTAAATCGTGTGTTCTTAAAAAGATTTTTTTTGAGAATGATTGTTATGGTGGCTACATAATAGCGGTTAAAGACATCTGAAGTTAATCTGAGGTTATTTCTGCCGCTGAGAACATCGCTTATGAGCTACACTAGCTTCATAAAAAGTAGGTTATAGTCAGCCTCAATACAATACCGTACGTATTTTTTTTTAAATGCGCCTCTAGCTCTGTACCAGAACGTAAATGGAATTGGTCGACGGTTTCAAATTCTTATACCCAAACCGAATTTGAAACCTTAAATTTTTGCTTCTGCGAACCAGAGCCGAATCTGAACTCGATAATTTATAGTATTTTTAATTTTAACCAAAACTAAACCTGCAAAATCAAACGACGAAAAACCTAAACCGGAGCTAAACCGCTACAAATAAATTTTGAGGAACCTGAACCTAAACCGGAGCGATATTTCAAGCGGTTCGATGCTCTGCACAAAACGTG
The DNA here is from genome assembly GCA_964006365.1 of Trididemnum miniatum. Classification (NCBI taxonomy): domain Eukaryota; kingdom Metazoa; phylum Chordata; class Ascidiacea; order Aplousobranchia; family Didemnidae; genus Trididemnum; species Trididemnum miniatum. The sequence continues at coordinate 11,584,564 of OZ023251.1, read as the reverse complement.
AAAAAGTAACAATTAGGCCATAGAAATGTTTTGAAGATCTTCAAAGCAAAGAATCGAACCGGTAATTTTTCCAGTTAAGGTTCGGTTTGGGTTCAACAACAGTTTTCAATTTCGATTCAGTTCCGGTTAAGGTTCAAATAAATTGAAACGGTTCAGATTGGGTGCCCTTCAGTAAAAAATATTTCAAAACCGGTTTATAAAGTTCCGGTTCAGGTTCGCACTAAAAATTGATATAATTCCAGAAACACAATTTAAAAAATGAAACGCACAAAACTTTTTTTCTTCGCATTGACAGTCCAATATAATGCATAAAATAGGCCTACTTGTAGTAAAGCTAATTTGGAGATAATTAAATTGTTACTATGCTCTGACACCGGCGGCCCATTCAATCCACAGATAGCGTTAAATTAGTGTTAAAGCGTTTTGTTTAGTCTGCAACGTGTGTAGCCTACCACGGGACCGGGTATATCAAGTGTAAAAGACTTCTTCACCATGCATAAATTACTTGCGTAAGTGACTATATGAATTCGAACCAGCTTCCAAGTGACGCGAGTGACTTCTCGGAGCGGGCCTATTTTTCAATCGGTTCAGATTCGGTTAAGGTTCGCAAGTAGTCACATTATTCGATTCAGTTCCGGTTCGCTCGTTACGATTTTGAAAAATACGGTTTCCCAAAGGGGCCATGGCCCCCCCTGAAAATATAAATCAAATAACAAATTATCGTTAACAAAATAAAAGTTTGAAACTTTTTGCGCCTCTGGTGTATTTAATCGTTGTTGACTTCAATTAGCTGTGTTGGTGGGGTAAGGGAGATCGGGCGTGGTTTTACAAATTCTTATGCTTCTAAATTTTATAAACATCGCCTAGCGCCAAAGTATTTTATATACATCGCCAAAGGCCTAAGTTTTTCTGCAAGTCCCAAGCGAGTGATGTACAGACAACACGTTGTGGTAATTGGAAGAAATAAAAGTCCCGCTGAGTGCTCTGTTGTTATAGTACGATGCACAGTTGCACACTGCTGCCAAAACATTGCTTGTTTGATCAAAAAGTTAACCTACCGATGAGAGTATTTTCCTTAAAATTCCTTAACTGCGCGATGCGTCACAATTAAAGTTGAATCATCTTCAAGCTTTTCTCCATAAAATTGTACCAAATCAATAAAACCGCATTTCTCAGTTTTGCGTAGAAATTTGTATAATAGCGACAAGTGTAGATCACCATTCACGAATGACAAAATGTCGAATCTAAACAGGTAAACAACTTTCAACAAGTGAAATGATGTACCGGGTATACGTTCATACACAGTGCTCGAGTAGTAAAAACACTTATGGGGGATGATACTACTTTTTACGCAGACGTAAGGAGGGATAGTCACTGTACTCAGTACTTGCAAGGGAATGGTTTACGCCAAATGCTTTATGGGGGAATGGTGTCGTTTTTTGGGGGGATGGTACCCCCCGCATCCCCCCTCAACTCGAGTACTGTTCATACATGATGATAGATTAATGTGTCTGGGACAACAGCGTAGGCCTAGTGCCTAGGCGCAAGCACTGCGCAGGGAAGGGGAGCACGGTGCCATGGCCTCCCCTTGATCCTGTAATAATTTGCTAAAACCTAACTTTCAGACTAATTTCTCAAACTAATAATGGTCGCCGCCTCCTTTCACTTATTTATTAGCCAAGCTTCTGTTTTTAGACATAAATTAAGCTGCGAAAAATATTTCCAGATTTTCCATAGTGACTGCACTCACTGCATGCCTTTTTTCGACAAAAAAGTGTGCTAAAATAAGTATTTTTATATGAAAGCCGTAAAAATTCGTTAACGGCTGGGGGCTATGCCCCCAGACCACCTTATTGCCTCTGGCGGCTTAAAGTTTCACTTTCAGACTTCCCGCTGTGCCCCCTTCCCTAGCCAAATTCTGGGTGCGCCACTGGCGTACTGCCTGACAATCGCTTAGCAAAAATTTACCAACAACTACCCGTTTTCGAGAAAAAGTTAAAATTTTAGCATAATTTAGCGTTCAGCTTAAACCTTAAACAGAAATTTCACAAAATTTATGTTTTCATCGATATGAGAGGAATATGCTGCATTGCTGCAATAAGTAAATGACGTCAAGGTTTAAAAGTTACAAAATTTGGCACCCCCCTCAATTTTTTTCTGGCTACGCCCTTGTCCCTGCTTCGAAGGACTGCCAGAAAGACTAAAAAAAATTAGTCCAAAATTACATCTGCATCCAACTATAATGAATTTTTTTTTTGCGATTGTTATTCTTTCATACGATCGAAGCTGGAACCGAAGTCTAGCAAGTTTTACCAAGCACGACTGGATTTGAAGTTCAAATTTATGTCGAAACCGGAGCAGGAGCCGGATTGGCCGGTTCTTTTACTAGCTAGCCAAAGCGTCCGTATACGAAGTTATGCGAACTTTGCTTTTAGCTGTAGGTTAAGCGAGTCGCAATACTCGCAAAGGGGATTGTTCGTTAAATACGCTAAATAAAACCAAACTGGGGGGTTATTACAGGATGCTCGTTAAGCGGTTTACGAGCTCGCAAACTGCTCGGTAAAAAAATTTTCCTCGCTAACGCGCTTTTCGGGATTACAGGATTTTCCGAGCTGGCGAACTCGCTCGGCAGGTAGCGAGAAAAAAAATGAGCACGTTAAGTTACCGAGCGACAATTTCCTGCACAACCAGCCATGGCAGAGCGCATTTTTTTAGGTCATAGTTTATGCACAATAGCTAGTACCTAGTGTATGACACAGCTAGAGCTTTACACAACTCTCAGGCTTGTTGTGAAATGGTAGACTCAAGTTCAAGTTTACTCATTCGTGCGAAAGAGGCTAAGGCTCATCAAGTCGCTACACTCTATCTCAAATATGACACATGTCAACAGAAAAAAATCAGATTTTCAAAAATAAAAAACAAAGACAAAGCAAAAAAGAAAAATGCAAAGCATAGTCAACATACAAATACATACAGTGATACACATCAAACTAAGACTAGTAGGCCAGCTGCTGATCACTGGTACTAGCTAGCGCCTAGTCTAGTGCTAAAACTGTTCTAGGGTGACTTATTACAAAGTTGGGATGGTTTCAACTTGATTACAGGTAAGAGTGTATGCAGTAATGGTGTCTACAGATGTACCGGTATAGGCTTGCTGTGAGGTGCTAGACTAGCAGCTGCTCTTTGCTGGCACCTAGTCTGGTGCTAAAACTGTGCTATTACGCCTATTGCAAACATGCTTTGGCTGCAGACTTAGTTAGAGAATATGTAGTGATGGTATCTTCCACCATTAACTGTGTGAGGCCATGGCCAGCAACTGCTAGCCTAGCACCTCACAACAAGCCTATGCATCAGTAGACACCATTACTGCATACACTCTTTACCTATAACCAAATCAAAACCATCCCAACTTTCGTCAGCCTTGCTACGTACAGCCAATCCAGGCTAAACTCATTCCAGACTGTAAAGACTCTGTTTTTGCATTGCTCTACCAGTACATCTCGACTTCATCTCTTTTCTAGGTTGTGCCCTATTTTTGGCAGGCGACTGGCCCCAAACAACGATACCCAATGAAAGAACCTATAACCACTAACCCACAACCAAGTTACCGTTAGCCTAACTAGCCCACATCACTAGAAGCCCCCATGGTTATAGTCGAAACATTAGGCTTTACCGAGTAGCTGCTCTTTCTGCGAGCGCAACCTGTAATCCCAACTTTGCGAGCACGTTATCTCGGCTGCCGCTCGGAGAATTTCTCCTCCGAGGAGAATTAGCGAAAGAAATCGCTCGCTAACACATAAAATCCTGTAATCACCCCCCTGGTCTATTCCTATCCCTGAGGTCGAGAATACTTATGAATCTGAACTGATTGGAAGCTTCATTTGTTATTGTAACCTTAATGAAAGAAAAAGTAATAAAATACGTGAAGTATTTCAAGCAACAGGAGTCTAAACAGAAGATGGAGTTTTTATTTTTGTCCTTCACGAAAGCCGGAGCTGGAGTCGGAGTTTGAGCGTTTGGAGCTGCATTTGAACTTTTATTGCAGATGTCAGTACATTACAAAAAATAAGACAAAGACACAAAAAAGAAAAAAAACAGTAACGTTACAATCCATTCACTGATACCTACAGGGAGCTGCGAAGTAACCACGAAGAGGGTCTTCGAGTCAGCAGTCCCTGATTATATTACAAAAGTTACATTACTCATTATTATTAATAATATTTTTTTTATTTAACAATAACCTCTGGAATCGGAGTTTCGAAAAAGAGACTTCGAAAGTCCGGACACCTCTGGTTCAACATATATTAAGCCATTTTGAATGTATACAGTGGATAAGTTATAGCCTACGCTTTGTTAAATGTGTTAACGCGACAAAACAAGACATATACTAACAAACCAAACGATCGAATACTGAACATGTTAATTCGTAAATTTATAGAAGGGACAAATTTGCTAATATGTGACGTCAATTCATTATTCCTTTTCGCAATAGTATAGCCGGATGCTAGTGGCGTAGCAAGGGGTGGGCGGGGCGGGGGGGGGCGGCATTTTGGATAAGCTTTATGTAATTACTTTTCTTAATTATTTTGAACAACTATTACTTGGCTATATCGCTTATTTGCTAAAATAAATCATCTTACTGTGTTGTCCAGGCGCAAAGTTGCGGAAATGGGCCCCGCCATCTCGTTTACGCTTTGGTGTTCCCGCGAGTATCAAAAAGACTTGATTTTAACGTGTATTATATCACCATTGCGCACTGTTTTCTTCGTATTTGCATTATTTGTATCGCTCACACTCAGCGTGCGAATGCAGTATAGGCACTAGGCAGCACTACGCAAGTGACATGGGCGCACGCACGGGGCTACGGTGCCATGGCCCACCCCTTTGGCTCTGTAAAAAGGTGCTAAACCTAACTTTCAGTCAATCATTTTTCAAACTAATTACGGTTGCAGCCTCCTTTCACTTATTTTAGCCAAGCTTCTGTTTTTCCGAAAATGTTTTTGCATGGTGTATAGTGACTGCCAGTGGCGTAGCCACGGGGGAGGGGGTGGGTTGGGGGTTACAACCCATCCCCATTGAGCCTCAAATGACGTCATGCATAATCGAAACTGTGCGAACAAAATGCATCATTGGTGAAGCACTCAAAGTTAGGGGCCAAAAATATGACAAACTTTCCTTAAAAGTTGTTCAAATAGCACTAAAATAGCCATTGCAGTATGCAAATTTTCAAAAAATTCCAGGGTAGCATGGCCCCGGACCCCCCTAGAGTCGTTTTTGGTACTTAAGTTGTTCAAAAATAACTCTGCCGGAAAAAATACGTTTGAAAAAAGTGACGAAACTTGATTTTCTCTCCCTCAAAAAATTTCTGAGTACGCCCCTAACATGAAACATTTTTAAAAAGCTTATTTATGCCCGTTTCCGAGTTTAAACGTCAAATCAAATCTTCATTATACTCGCCGTATTACGCCGAAGCGTGTAACGAGTTGCGGGGCCCATCTCCGCGGCTTAGCGCCTGGGCTACACAGCTCCGAAGAAACATCGCAACGGTGGCGAGTCGTTGGCGACACTGTGCCGATTTGACCGGTCCGGGAATTGAACCCCAGCACCGAGAGCGAGCGCTTCGCAACTGAGCTAACGGCCGGTCTGAGTTTAAACGTCTTTGCATTAAATTAGCATTCAACCTAATTCAAAATTACATGTACCCCACTAAAACTTTTTGGATCCGCTCCTGTATACAATTTATAATCTCAGATAACTGAGTGGTATAGAGGGTCTGTCTCTTGAGCTGTAGACTCGGGTTTGATTCCGAGTCGGGTCAAACCAATGACTTTAAATTTGGTATTCACAGCTTTCCTGCTTAACGCTCAGCATTAAAGGGACAGTGTGAAGAACAAGCCGGCAAGTTTACTTGTTGTGCCGTTGGGAAAGGCACTTAGCGGGATTCCCCCATCGTGGTGTGGTAGACAGATGGCTGGCAACTCCTAAGCGAGCTCGTATAGCGCTTTGATCGCTGTCTCGTGATAGGAGGATAGGCTAAATATGCAACTAACTAAGTATAATCAAATTTAAAGTCATTCTTAACCCCCAATTGCAAAATCCTGGCTACGCTAGTGGTGACTGCACTCACTGCATGCCCTTTTCCGATATAAAGTGTGTTAAAAAGAGCGTTTTTTTATGTGAAAACCGTAAAAATTCGTTGGCGGCTGGGGGCTACGCCACCCAGACCCCCATAGCCTCCAGCAGCTGGGGGCTTCGCCCCCACACCCCCGGTTATTCTCCCCCCTTTGCCCAAATCCTGGGTACACCACTGAATTTAGGGGTGGCAATTTCTTGAACCGCCCCGGGCGGCAGAACCTTTAGCTACGCCACTACCGGATGCTCTTATGCAATTAAGCATAATTGAAATATTGTAACACGTTGGGTTGGGTTTTGGTGTGTTTACACCTATAAATCAAAATTCTTGCACATAAATATAATCCAATTATAAAATAAAATTCACTTTCCTTTTATTCTAAAATCCAAACAGCTTATGTTTATTATTACAAATCAAATTAATATCGCTTTTTGTTGAACTAACCCAAATACATTGTTTCAAAATTGGTTAAGAGTTCTACAGTTAAGCATTCGCAAAATAAATGAAGCAAAATTTCGGTTTCTTTCTTGCAAAATACACAAAAATCGCTGTCAATCATTTCAAATCTTTGCTGTGGCGTACGCAGAATATTTCTGAGGGGGAGCGCGCTAAGCAGTGGCGCATCTAGGATTTGGAAAGGGGGAGGGCACAAGCGGGGGTCTGGAAGCAAAGCCCCCAGCCTCCGGAAGCTAAAGGGGTGTGGGGGCGTAGCCCCCGGCCGCCGACGAATTTTTGTGGTTTTCACATAAAAAAACACTTTCACATAAAAAAACACTTTCACATAAATGGTTTTCACATAAAAAACACATTTTAGCTCACTTTTTAATTGAAAAAGAGCATGCAGTGAGTGCAGTCACTACAGACAATGCAAAAATATTTTCGCGGCAAGTGTCTAAAAGCAGAGGCTTGAATAGTTTGTGAAATAATAGACTGAAAGTTAGGTTTTAGCACCTTATTACAGGGCCTAAGGGGGGGGGGGCATGGCACCGTGCTCTCCCCTGCGTGCGCCTATGGCGTGAAGAAATTTTTTCACATTAAGGTACGATTTTTCTAGCAGTATCTAAGCGACACAGGCTTTTAACATGCATCGAAGAAGGCCTGAAGGGGGGGCGCACGCATAGGAGCCCCCCCCCCTACCTACACTACTGAATCCTTGTAACTGTTTGTTTGTGGCAATAGCTTTTAAATTCAATCTGCAGTAATTTAAAAAGACCTTAATGTAATTTCGTATGTTGAACAATAGTTACTTTTATAAATTTGCGACCAGTTAATATGATCATTGTCAAGATCTAAGTCTAAATCATAAGTCCTGACACCATTTTCACAACACAGATTTTCGACCTTGTTAGTTTACGTATGATTTTTGTGACGACATACTGAATAATATATTGCCGCTAGGTGTGCTCTGGACTTGCAACAAGTTTTCAAGTCGACGTTGATAAAAGTTTGAGTAACAGTTTCTTCGCATCATTATTGCACAACAGGTAATCCGAGCGCGGTTGAGACGGCTTATCGACTAACTAGAAGGTAGAGCGTTGTTCGTCGAGTTTTAGCTTCACCTATATTCACTTTGAAAATTCACTCTTAAAACTGGATACAACTCATGTCTCAATGTTTTTCGTCATTGGAAAAAAAATTACGTATTTGATATTAAGGATGACAAATTTTTCATTTGTCTGCCATTCGGAAAAGCCTTTGCAGTTTTTTTTTGCATCTTTAGTTTTTTATGGTTTGTAAGTTGATTTTGTAAATTGCTAAATACATACTTTATTTTATTCTCCGCTCCAGTTTAAATTGCATTTAATTTTGTTTTTATTCATTTTTGCTTAGGGGTTTTTGTTACTCCTTTGCTTTTTTTGATCGCTCCGGCCCTGTCATCGAGTCACGTCCATTGTGAGCGAGCCAATTCGGCTCGCGAAGCGGTAAAGTCGCTCCTTTTATTCATTATTTAACGAAATTGGGAGCGTCTAGACGACATATCACGTGACCTCTCGCTCGAGTGCATACGACGAGATGGCTTTATCTGTTAGTTGTTGGTTTTGTCGAGCTGTCGAAAACTCGAAATGACCGAGTTAACGAAATTTCAATGACGAAATACTTGATCTTATATGCTTTGAATCAAGCAACAATGACGAAATACTTGATCTTATATGCTTTGAATCAAGCAATATCGCTGGTCACGAACCAACAAAGGAAACGTATATTTGAAGCTATTCCACAAAACTTTCATTTTATTACAAATATTCTAGCTGAAGCCCCTGTGTGATATATTTTTAATTAAAATTGTAATAATTAAGTGAAAAAGTTATAATTTACAACCCGGCTTAATTTTTGTAAAGAATATTGTTTATGCAAAATACTTTTAATTTCCACAAAATTTCAAAATATAACCTATAAACGCGCAGAAAATTGTTGATCGTAGCATCAGCACAAAGCCAGTAGAGCCTTCAAAATAGAACAAATTTTTAAAGAAACAGATTTTTGGGTTTTCCAAGGGTACAATCAAATTTTAGCATGATTGAAATTGGTGAAAACGCATGTTTTAAAAATTTTGGTCATAATGCCACAGCTCCTGCTGTCAGTTAAATTATTGCTAAACGTCTAATTTATTTTCCCTTCTTTGAGTACAAAATGCATTCTGACGTCACTGACCAACAAAGACTAAACAATTGCCATGCTTCAATTAAAACATTTTTTTCTTGAGTGACGTTTTAAGCGCTCGCAGACTACGACAAATATTAGTTTTCGTACCGGTGATGACCAGCATGGCTTACCCGGCAAACCTTGACGTCACATACAAACGCCAGCTAGCCTACGCTTCTCAGAGAAGAGAAACAAACAGTTAGTTTCTTTTTGAACGTGAGAAATAAATAAGGGAGACAAATACAAGAGCGCGCGCTGGAGCACTTCGCTTGCTCTGCTGAAAAGCGTTTTTTAGATTCGTAATTGAAGGTGGAGATGGAGCGTCTTGCTGTGCAGACAGTTCAATAAAAGTAGAAATGACACGAAAAAAAGATAAGGCTTGTTCTGATGTGGATAGGCAGAGGGTTCGTGAGTAGCGTGCAGCTATTTTCGTTCTCTAACCTTTGCGGCAAAGTGCCAAATATCAACGCGAACTCCAAAGTTTTGCCTCGTTTTTTGCAGACGTCTTGATCAAGGTTAAGCATGACTAAACTACGTAATGCGATAGTTAAATGGAAATGTATAGTTTGCTGTAATTTGAAGTAAAAGTGAATGGTTCAGCAGAAATTCAGCAAAAGTTGTGCATATGATTCAGTTTTGTTAATGTAAAGATGACTTAAATGCTTAAGTTTGAGCCAAAAAATGTATTGCGACATAGTATGAGGTTCGCTACTACCGAGTTCGCATTTTTAGTTTAGAAAGCTGCTAAACGGTAACGCTTCTGTTGCGCAAAGTTAGCCGAAAATCTGTCTTATGTCAATCAAGTTTTATGTCTGTTATTAAACAGCTTATCGTCGTAGACATAAAGTCGCGCCAAAATATATTTACTTATTTCTTTATAAGATGCCCGAACTAAATTACAAATTAGCGTTATGAGTTGGACAAAATTGTACTAGATAACCTTAAACGACCGTCAATTAAGTAGCGCAGAGTCAAAATTTTTTATAAACTTGTGCCGATATTTTCAGCTTTTTGCTCATCGATAAAATTCAGTTTGCTAAGAAAACAAAAAATGCTACAAGACGTTCATTTATGTTAACCCAGGGCTGGGCAATTTGCGGCCCGCGAGACCATTTCATGCGGTCCGCCGGCAGTTACAGAAATATAAACTCTTACCGGGATCAAACCGAAGACCTTCTTTTTTTATGCTTTTCATTAATTTTCAGTGGGTTAAGGGTCATCTGAGGGCGTGTAGACCTTTTTTTGTCCACAATTAGGTGTGTGCAAAACTGCCTGTGGCCCATTTTTGGTTGCAAAGTTGACTTTTTTTAGCTATGTTTTCATCACTTGTGATTGGAAAGTGAAAGTGATTTCGTTCCATCGCAATGGTCATTTCTAGATTTTGACTTCTAGAATGAGATAGCAAGTAGCAAACGTTATCTTTGCTGCTGCCAACCTTAGTACGTTTGAAATTTGCGCTGACATAAATTTTGAACGAAAGAACGTTTAGCCGTAGGTGAATACCGCCATAGTGCGCAGCGTAGAATGTGGTGGTAAAAGCAAAGTGTTTTAAATTAAATTATCAATATACTGACTGAAACTTATTACTTTATAGAGGCAGAATTGAGTCTCCAATGATTTAACTGGTTTTGATTAAAACAGAATTCAAGATGATACGGCTTATAACGAAAAATTTTTAAAATGGGAGGAGAAAGTGGGTAGCTGAGGAGGGGGGCACTGCTCCCTTCCCCTTTTCCACGAGATTAATCACTAAAAAGGATGAAAACATGGCCTCTCCTTGTCTGAAGTGGTCCCTGCCCCTCGCCCAAGTTTTTCACTGGCTAGGCTCTTTGGAGAAGGCGAGTTTTGTATAGCTGAAGTTTTAGAAAGATGAATATGGTTGCATCACCGTTTCATGTTTTGAGGATTTATGTCACATGTATAAAGGAATGGAAAACTATAGCACAGCGTCCCTTCTCCTAAATAGCGGTTTACCATTTTTTTTAACTCTACCCAGTTTGACAAACAAGTTTAATGATATTTAAATGTTATAGTGACGCTGAAGTAACGACTGGAAGTCAAACTGAGAACTTTTAATCTGCGGAAGTCCCGTTGGCTTATCAATTATGCCGTACCGATGCCTGGTTAACTAGTAAGACTAGCGAGTAGCAACTACAGATGCTAACTCTGTAGAGCCACAGTGAAATCATACAATAGTTTTACTTTTTTTTTGCGTCAGTTATGTAATGAAAGCGTGCGTTATCTTCATTATCTCTGGGTCTTAAATAAATTCGCGCATTTAAAATACACCATTACAGATTGCTTTTCGCCACGCTGCTTCCTTTAGGAAAGTTTCAAATGACACAACAACTAATTATACTCTGTAACTCCTACTCGAATGGTTATAGCTCAGTTTACCGTTTATGGACAATGATTAAAAGAAGTGGAAGCTCTAGGAGGTGGCATTGACTAATCCAGTATAGAAATATTACTGAAACTTCGAGCTGTGCGATTCAAGCATCGGGTTTGGACGTCTGTAGCAAAAAGTTGAATATCAAGCTCATAGGTCATGTTAAACGTTTGAAGAACGGTATTTACTGCAGTTTACTTGTCGGCTTAACTTCAATGGCAGTTCAGAGAAGTAAAGTTTTTTCGAGGGACTGCCAGACTGGTTGGAAGCTAAGGGCAGTTAAGTTGATAATTACGAAGCCAACTCTTTCGCACGCAATAATTTTTCTCTTCAATTCAAATGTGCATATCGCAAGGCCACAAATTTTTACAAAAACAACGTATTTTTTATTGATAAAAATCAGAGGTGTAACCAGCGAAAAGTTGGGGGGGAAGCAGATTTAGACAATTAGAGACTCCGTTTTCATTCGCTCTAGGCGACCCTTTTCTAAAAAAAGGCTTTATACGTCAAAGGGGTGGTTGCCCAGTCCCCCCTGACTCTGCCACTGATATGAATATGTATGCAAGAGCATGGAATACTGTGAAATTTTGTGAAATAGTTTTCTTGCGAGGTTACGTCTAACTTCCAGTTACTGGTGCATCATGAAACAAAGCTGTGAGAGATGATGGGTGGCGTTTTTTGCATTCCCATTTCGCCTGCCGCCTCCCTTGACCTAAGCAACACACAATTATTTTTCAGCAAAAAATATGTGTATCGGCTTTTGAGATTTCTAGTAGGCAAACCGAAATCAGCAATTTTTTCGGCGTCCATGAATGCTCTTACATCAATGTTGGATTTGATTGGTTAAAATTTTCAACACTTATTTTTTGTAATATAACAGATGCCTCTGTTAGTATCTCCGACTTTTTAAAGATTTTTTATGTCTAAAATAATCAAAGAATGTGGCGAAGTTGTACATTGGGTCTGCAATTGCTCATTGTTGACGATATAGCCTTGCGGTATCTTTCGTAGATTAAGATCTTGAGTTACGGGTACCTTTCCCGATTTCGTTCTTCACAGATACTTCGGCAGCTGCTTACTGGGTGAGTGCAACTCCGTTTAGGTCATTAACAGGCCTTCATAATGACTTTTCTCATTAATTTTATTTGGAAACACTGTAATTTTACGATAATTCTCCTGGATTTGAAATGAAAAAGTCTTATTGCATCATGGAGAAAAAATTGTGAAGTCAGAATGAAAAATTTTGATAAAAATGTACTGTAGAAAGTGGTTATTGTATCAGAACGTATCTTATCTAATATGAAATAACGCGAAATGACGTCATAGTGAAATCAGAATGCAGCACGTTTTTTGCGTACTGTTGCAGTTGTCACTTTTCGTGCATTGATGTCTCTTGAAACTTGGCAGCATTTTGCAATTTCGCAGTCATGCATTTACGCACGCACGTTTTACGCATGCGCAAGAATGGTTATCGAAAGTATTACTGCTTTTTGTTGATATGAATTAGCGCATAAACACTTAACATCAGCGTTAATTGAATTTTGTTATTGCTTTTTTGCATGAGAACAACAAATTACGATAAGATCCACCCCCACTCAGGTGAGAGGTGCTTAGTACCCATGTAATAAACAAACGAAGTGGTTTCATGCCATAACGCAGTTAATGCAAATTATTAACTGAATAAGGCACGTCTGCAATTTACCTTAAATTTTTGGCAAACCGCTATCCAGTAAAATTCACCTCAAGCGGCCATTTCTTTTAATTGCCATCTTCCTGAGCTAAAAATAGTGGCATATTAAATAAAATTAGGTGGGCTACATCCAAGACAAAAAAAATCCTCATGATACTCGCGTTATTAGGCCATAGCGTGTAACGAGTGAAGGGCCCATCTCCGCGGCTTAGCGCCTGAGCAAGCAGCTCCAAGGTAATTTTGCTAAATAAAGTAGGCCTACTCAATCGGTACATTATAATGTTGTACATATCGTCTCAAAATAAGTAGTACCATACTTAAAAATCAAGTACGGTGTGTCTAGTCATCATATCGTTGCGCAGTGTTTCGTGTTTCCTCGCTTTTATTGCAAATCTTCGCAACTCAGACGACACGACCAAAAAAACTTCGTACTTCAACAAACCTAATACCTTGACACTTTTGACTAACCCAGTGATCGAACCTTAACCCTATTCTTTAGAAACATGCATATCTTTTTCATTCTCAAAGTGTATTTATTAAAGTTAATTTTTTTCTTAGGGAGTTAGACCCACTAGTCTACCACGGCAGTTTAACTGCGCGGATCTGTACAACGATGGCATAGATGGAGAAACAGTTGCGGTATATCGTCCGAACTGTCAGTTTAAAGTTGAGAGTGGGCCCGATTTTTTAACCCCAGTCTACCGCATTTTTTAGCCGACTTGAAATCGACCTCTCAAAATGGAGGCCCAGACTCCCAACAAGTTTCAACTTCTATACAGTCGCCTATATTTTGATTCTTGGAATTTTTTTTAATTGCGGACTTCAGTAAAAAGTATATACCTTTTATTAACACAAAGTCAGTTGATTTTCAGTTTCATATGGGTGAAAAACCATAGCTTTCTCCAAGTGCTCTAAAAAGAAAGGATCATTTCGTAAAGAGCAATAAATTGCTGTAAAAATAATTTAATTATTCTGTACTTGAACTGAACTGTAAGTCGTTGTTTTCAAGAGAAGAGACTACCTTGCGCAAATTTTTGGATAGGATTCAGCTTTCTATACACCATGGTCGTAGCAGCACGTTACAGTAGATAGTCTGAACTACTGGCCTATGTCGTTGAGTAGCGTAACAAGTACTCTTTGCAACATCCTTGCAAAATAATTGAATAGCTCTAAACGCATGCATCGTTTAGTTACTGCCTTACCCCTCGAAATTATGTTTAATGTGCTGTTGATGAGCGTAACTTTGACCATCTCAGTGTAACCAAATTTATTGAATACAAAATAATTTTTAAAATGTAATTTATATTATAATCTATTTGTTATGAAGTGCTTTAAACCATGAAAATTTGTCACGACCTCTCGGTGTGAAACCCCTGATTCGATCTTAATTTCACTGTAAGACCCAATTTAGCCAAGGCCGGCTTTTTGCATATAAGTTATCAGTAATTCGCCTTTAATTTATACTTTTACAGCCTTCGGCTGAATTTAAACGTTGAAATTTTATTCAATTTTTGTAAACTGTCTATGCTAATATATATGTGAGCCAAATTGCTATGTAGTCAAAGCACCTGAGGCTATAGGAGAGACAGGGCCTCAACTATTTATCCATATTTAGTTGGCAACACAGTATTAACTTCAAATGTTTTTTTTACCTTTTATGACGTGACAAAAGTTACGGTGCAAAAATTTAAAAATTGCAAAGCAAATTGAGATTGATCAATTAATAATAATTATCACGTAATAATCGGTATATGTTAATACGCAAACTTTATTTTTAATTATTACCGAAGAATGACAACGCATAAGAATAATAATGACCATGATGAGGCTTAAAAACATACGCAAGGTACGAAACGTATAATTAATGACGTTGACAGTTAAAATTCTGCACTCCTTGCTGAAGCAGCGCTTGTAGTGGTTAGGCCTATAACAGTGAGTCATTTGCAAGAAACCAGTCCATGCTTCACAGGAAAAAAAGCTTTTCAAAAATTTATGCAGTTTGTGCTATTTCAGCACCTAAATATTTGTTTGCAACATCAGCCAGCAAAAGATTTGTGAAGCCAATTCGAGGAAATGAATTTGTAAAACCAATAATGAAGGTTGTGTCCTGAAGAATGTCAGTTTAAGCATTTGGTTACAGAAAGTTGACAGTCCGTACAACCAGTAGTAAGTTTGGGTTAACTTTAACTGCTCATTGCAAACCTCTACACAGCTTATGCATACCATCATTACTATCAGCGTCAATCCCCACATTCTGTATTTTGAGAGGGAGAGGCCGGTGCGAATGCCCCGTGGCCTACGCTAGTCTAGGAGCTCACGTAGAGGGTGAGCGACCTTTTTAGAGGATGCCTTTTAATCATGGCTATTTCCATTACTTGCCCACGTGCCAAAAAATCTCTACCGCGGCACAGTTCATTCTCCTCTGTACTCCTCCGTCCCAATGTACTGAAGGAATTGTTTTGATGAATTGAAATTAGTTGACTTATTTAGATTAGAGACTGCTAAATTCATATACAAGTTCATGCGCAATAAACTTCCTTCCTCCTTTTCCAACTATTTTGTAAAAACCTTCAACATTTCCACCCAAATTACAAGAACTTGATCTAATAGAAGTAATCTTTATATGTCGAAATTTTCTTCAACCAGATTACAGAGATGCATAAAGTATGACGGTGTCAAAACATGGAATTCTATTCCGTCTGAAATTCAAAATTTATCTTTCACTAAATTTATAACTGAATACAAATCTTACCTAATTTCCTACTATAAGTAGGTCCTGTCGGTTCACTAACTTGTAATTTGCTCAGGTAATGTAAAATTTATCGCAACGATTGTTTTGATCATAAAACACAATTTAGCCTTTTTTAAAAGTTTATGCTATGGAAGACAGCTTGACTCGATGACCGCAAGGGCTGTTCGCAGTCTCCCTGCCAATGTTGAACACTATTTCTTTTCATTATTACTTACTGCGCATGTGGCTGAAATAAATCTTGTTGTTGTTGAAGGTTACGAGCTATTGTTCTTCATCTAGCATTTCCCCAGGTTCTCCTTGTGACGTTGCCAGGAAATGGTTTGGGGCACTGGCCTCCCTCTTTTTGACAAAGCATAATTTGTAATAAATAAAATTCCACTAAAATACCGCTATCTTCGTACTCTTTGGTCTATTGGAATTTCCGCCACATCTTTAAATTTTCCGCTGGCCCCTGGTTTCACTCTTATTCTTCAATAGTTTTCCATCAATCTGTTCTGCCTTTAAATTTATTCTACCTGGGTTGTTTTCCATACTAGAACAGGTCCAGGTGGTTTTCACCTTACTGCAAACAATTGGGTTAGATAAAACGTGCTTAACGTAGCACAAGATTGATTGGAATTCGACTAAGCTGCAGTCTCTATTTCTCTAACAATATGGCCCGCATACTTGGAAAAAATTTAAAGTAGCCTATTTCTAGTGATATGTAAAGGTTGAGAAGCCTACGCACAAACTCCAACATTTACGAAAATGTGGCATGATAGGCTCACCGCAAAATTGCCTGACTTGCTTCAATTTCGAGCAAATAGAAGAACGGAATCCAAATTTTTTTATATTTCTTTGAAAAAAATGATAAACTTTCATCCTTGCGCTGGTACTCGCTGCCGCATGATGCGCGCATTACGCACGAAACATAAAGCTTGTAACAATTATTCTTGGTTGATCTGGTCTTACAGTAATTAATCATTTATGGGACCAAAGTTTCGGGTAGAGGATTACTAGCAGTGACGTAGTCAAAAAGGTCAGAGGGGAACTACCCTCAATTTTTGACGTATGAAGACATTTTCAGAGATCGATCACTAACAGCGAAGAAAATGGGGCCTCTCATTGTCTAAATTCGGCCCTGCCCCCTCTAAATTTTTCGCTTGCTGCATTCCTGATTAATAGTGCTGTATTATCAGTTATACGTTAAAAATTGCACTGACGTAAACAGTGAAATTAGAAGTTATGACACCGATTGGTGTAGACACTGTAGAGGCTGATTCGATTTGAAAAAGATTTTTATTTAGATTTCTTTCACGAAATGTCAGTTTTCAAACTCAACTTCCTGTTATTTCATTGTGAAAACGTTTAAACGTCATATCAATACCACCGCATTGGTCTCCAAAATATTAAGTGAAAAACTAAAAGTTTTTGAACGCTATAGCGAGCACTGTTCGTTGGTGCGAAATTTGAAAAACTGAAAAATTTCGGCCAAAATTTCCAATTTTTCATTTTGCTTGCCGATTGAAATGGTGGTTTTTGGCAGAATTTGAATCAAAGTGTTTAATATTTTGATGCAAAATTGAAGTTATGTAGCCAACTCTGATCGCTCAACTTTGAGGCAAAAATTGGATCAAACTTTCTGTAAACTCCCTGAATCTTTGGGTAAATTTTTCATTAAAATTTATAGGGCAAATATGCACTTTCTAAAAACTTAAAAGGTTAGATATTGTTTAAGAAAACTGTTTATGTTTGTATTTAACAGTTGGTGTTGGTGAATTCTTTATTATTTCACCTTCGACAGCAAAAATGTGGCAGAAGCTTTTCCATATTGCTTATATCTCTACAATATCTTTTTTCGACCAACATATGCCCTACTTATTGATTACAAGTTATCAAGCGAATTAGTGAGAAAGCCTAGCCCAGCAGTCAGCAATTGTTACAAAATGGAGAATTAGGTTAATAGTGCGCCAAAACCCAACGTGCATTGTAAGGAGAAAGTAAGCGCGATACTGCAATCTTAACGCAGTGAACGAAATCTTTGCCAGTTTGAACTCTGCTATTTTGATTTCGTTCATTTTATTGTCAAATGGTAATTCTCAATTTCATTTTGGCAGTTTTACTCAATTTCAGTAGACCATCATATAGTAGCATTAAGACATGTTTTAAAGTAGTTGGTTATTCATTTCGTTTTCTTAAATTTGATTTATTTGTTGTTACAAGATCATAAATTCAAACAAATTTACATCAAAGCTAAAAATGAACCTATTAAGATCTGTTTTTCTTATTTGAAAAGCGTGCAGTCGATTTAATTTGAACCAAATTTAAGCCAACTTGTTGCTATTTGCTTTGTTTCATAATAAAAAAAAACAATTACTTAATGTGCGGCATTTTCAAAAAATAATAAGCTCTTTGTTACAAAACATTTAAACTAATTTATTTACTTTTAATGCTTTTGGAGTTGTTCCTCGTGCTGCTTGCTTGCTTGCCTCTTTTATATTTTTTGGGCGCAGCGCGGGAATTTGTCTATGACGTCATAGCGATGTTTCGAAATCGCGTGATTTTGTTCCACGTAAAATTTTTTCAAAAACGAGAGAAGGTTAGGCTGACAGGACCGGTAGCTTAACGTGCACAAGCGGCAAATGGAATTTTTATGACAGTTCTAAAAATAAACATGGACCTATGAATAGCTTATTTCTCGTCGATAGAGTTAGCATTTTCATAAGCGCTAATTTCTGCTTGATATTCCGTAATTTTGATTTTTTGGAGAATAAACAAAAATTCGACGAGTAATAAGAAACAGAGAAAAACAGTGTTAGTAACACATTTAATTCTTAAGTTTACGTGTAAATTTCGCGTTCGCTGAGCTATCTTCGTATTCGCATCAACCAATCAGCCCACGTCAGTTTTTAAGATTATATTTCAAATAATTCATAATTTTTTGTTCTGAAACAAGGTGTTGAATTGAAAAATCTTGCTTACTCTAGCTTGGTTAGTTCAAAAGTTATTTATGTGTTAATTGTAAGCTAGTCAGTCAATTTAGCCTGATCAATTACGCAACAGTTAAAGTTTAGCCTACTACGTTGAGTCAGATTTTGTAATAGTTTACCTAACCGCGCGAATTAGGCTACTTTCAGTGAATTAAAAATCGTCGAAAATTACCAATGTGAAATAATTTTACCGGTCACCAGGACGGCTATTAGCTTAGCTTAACTGTGTTAAGAATTTCAGTTGCATAATTCGTATAATCGAAATTCGAAAACGAGTAAAATGCCCAAAAATTCAATTAATTTTGCCTCTTTGTACAACGTTACTGATTATAATAAGTCATAATAACTGAAACCAAAGAAAATGGCGTCAGTGTTTCAAAATACAAATTTTCTAGACAACCACTAAATGCCCTTTAAAATTCAAACGCTTTTTGTTGCTTTTTGTTGACAGTATAGTATACAACAGCCTTACTGAATATGCATACTCGTGAATGCACGAGTAAATAAGCTCTTATGTTATCAGTCAATGTCTTTTTTTTGTGCCTTGAACAAGCACATTGAAACCTGAAAGCTGTAGCAGAGCATGAATAATTGATTAATCCCATACTACATTTCAATACACATGCATATAGCAAGTCTACATTCATTTTGTAATATTAATATATTTATCAAATCAAATCTTTATTACACTTAAACCGAAGCGTGTAACGAGTGGCGAAGCCCATCTCCACGGCTTATCACCTTGGCAACACGCTCCGAAGAATCGTCGCAGCAGTGGCGAACCGTAGGCGATACTGCGTTCGATTTGACCAGCCCGGGAATTAAACCCTAGACCTCGTGCACCGATAGCGTGTGTGTAACAATTGAGCTATCGGGCATTCTCAGTAGGCGTATAATTTATAAATATTTTTGTGTATTTTACTCCATTTTCATTTTGAATATGCTTCGATTTTGTGAGCTTCTAGGCTTGGCATCAGTCGGCTCATCCGGGTTAGTGAATTTAATAAAGTCAAAGTTCATGGCCAAAGATGCGACATTTGAATTAACATTTTCATTATTTCGCAACAGAGGGTAATGTGGGAGAGGGAACTGGGCTATAAATTGCTGCGTCATATTGACTTATAACAATCAGCAAATTTCAAAATTATAGAATTGTAATCCAAAGCAACCAAAATTCAAGTTCTCATATTCGTTAATAACCGATTCAAAAAGTGTCAGGCATTGTCAATAAATCATTAGGTAAGCACTTACGCACTAATTTGGAATAGGTTGATTATCATAACTTCTTGAGTACAGACACTGGGTTGGGACGAATGAGGTGCATGTTGTTTACTGCCCTTAACCCGCAACTACTTTCAGTTTCTACTAAAAACAGAGTTTTGTGTCTCAATTTTCTTCATTGTTTTGAGCGGTTTACTTCTTAAAGCAGCAGCGCTCATTGAGGATGATAACAGCAGATCACATGACATTTTAGACATCAGCTTTATCCATCTCTATAATGTTAAGTATTTTCGTGTGGGTAGATAGATCATTTCGACTAGATCATTTTATTGCACAGGTACATCGTGCGCTGAAAAAGTGTGAATACTTCTTTAAATAAACAATTATGTCACCTTGCTTCTGGCTCCCTTGAAAAAGAAATATGTTGAAAAAAGATATGAATCATACTGTAGCTTCAGACGATCTAATTATAGCTTAATTTCAATTCATAAACCTTGGTACATGGGACGACTTTCCCGGTTACACCAAACCCTTCTCTCCTTTGCCCTGGCTAATAAAGGTTATTCACTGGAAGCAACGCCATTTTCATAGCTTCGTCAATTAAAAATTTTGGCCATTTATAATAAGTCGAGAAGACTTACTTGTCATTTTACAATGAAAAAAGTCGCAGAGGAGGCTTTCATTTGAGCTTTGGAATTGAAAGTTTTGTTTACCAAATGGAAAGTGGTTGGGTGGTCAGAGGCGTGAAAATCAGATTTTGGGGAGGAGGTCAACAAAACGAAAAAAGAGTATTGGTTCAACGTCAAAATTCCATTCAGCAATTTTACCTTAATGCCCAAACCCAGGACAGGCTTCTTGCCCTCATATACGTAACTGATCAGCAGTGTTTGCAGTTTCCTGAATATTTTTTGAGCTTTTTGTGTGCTACAAATTTTACTCTATTTTCTGGGGATTAAATTTATTCTTTTTGTTAGTTGGTTCATCGATATGCAAATAAGACTTCCTTTTTCTATACAAAACGATTCAAATTAAGCAAATCGTTCAGCATATTAATATTTATGCTAAATAAACACTAAAAGTGCATTGTTTGGCATCGCATAATTTTGCATTATAGCCGTAGTTTAATCACTTTTTGCATATAATTGAGTTACAGTAGTTGAAGACCAATGTATTTTCGGAGAATTATTTAGCACCTCGTCGTTTTTTTTCCTCCAATTTTCAGCAGTAAGATTTGAGTGAGGCAGCAAAACTGGTTTACTGTGCTTGGGAGCAGAGTGTAGTTTGTTGACATGACGCATCTTCGAAAAGTTTTAACGAACTGTGATAATTTATTGTGAATTTTAACAACATTAAAAGTTGTCACATAATCAACCAAAAATCTTTTAGTTACAGATACTATAATTAGGGGTATATTTCCATAGATCTTAAGTAAAAAACTTGTTAATAATGTGGCATGGAAAGTATTTATGCAAAAAATCCCTCGTTTTACGTGAAAGGTAAGTTTGGTTTAACCTATTAATATCTTAAAACTGCGAGAGCCTTTAACTATATTCTTTTTTGCATCATAATTAAAATTAATATATAATATTATGGGGTCATTTTTCATTTTGACTTCATAATTGGGAAAGTAGCAATAAAATTTTAAGAAGCTCATTCACAAAAAACATCGCCTGCGTCATGATCATCCTTGGGGGATTCTCTGCAGAAAAGTTAAGAGGTTTTAGGTTTCGAATCTCAATTTTTGCTGAGTCATAATCGACTTTTTAAAAGTATTCATAGTTAAGAAAACGTTATCTAGCATTAAGGTGGATTTTCATGCAAAGAAGGGCACTGCAACGTTAGTTATCATAGATTTTATGATGCTCTCTAGTTATTTATTTTTTTTCTGACTTACTTTACGGCTTGGCGAAGGATGCAATTGGGAGTTAGTTTGTAATTTTTGCACCATGGCATAAAACCAGGCTCAACGTGACTTATAGCGTTGACACGGGAACCAAAAGTGAGCTAAACGTTCTCCCAAATATTTTTTGCTGTTTCTTGGCTCGGTTATTTGTAATTAAAATTTTATGCGATTGATACATATGGGTTTTGGAAATTCGCAAAGAGATGAAGCCTAAAGACTTCATGTTGACCAATTTTTTATGTTTGAAACACATGTCAGGGCTTGTGAGTTCCCACCAAAAGCCCAAAACTATGTACGGCCACGCCCTAGATCAAAAATTTATTTGGTTATAGAGTTGTATTTCCATATTTGGCAAGGTACATTTTCACACTGCCCTACATTTTAGGGTCGTGGGTCCTCTAGAATTTGACCCGGTCAGTAATTGTGGACAGGAAGTTTGACGTCATTTGAAAATTGAAAGAGGTTTTATATGCGACGGATGACCTTAAAAAATTGGAAATGATTATAAAATGGCAAAAAGATCTATAGATAAGTGCCAGATGGGGTCAGTTGTGGCTTGGCTTTTTGGTATGATTGACTGCTGCAGTAGCAGTTATGTTGTCGCATTTCAGAGAACTGCATGTTGTTTAATGATAGCATCAATTAGATCTAGTTAAAGAAGTTTGAATGCCTGATGAAGCCACATATGTTGCAACCCGAAATGTTTTTAACTTCAATGTTGTACTGACTAAGTAGGCGTATGAAAATAAGCTGTATCAGATAAAAACAAAATGATTGAAAGCTGAGATATTGTTGCAAATTCACTTGCTTTTGACAGCGCTTGTTACAGTTGTGTGATAACCTACTATCGGTCTTGGATTTTTCTTTGATTAGATACTTATCCAGTTCACATGTCCAATTTTTGTAGGCTTTACCCCCGCGGTTGTTGCTGAGTCATCATGCTTAATTCTGCATCATAATCAATTTTTGATGTCAATAATAAAAAAGTGATTATGACATCAAGAAATTGTTTATAATGCAGAAATTAAGCATGGTGAATCAGCAAGAACCGCGAGCCCACAGTCCACTAAAATTGGACATGCGGACAGGGTAATTGTAGGTTTTGTCGAAATATAGCAGGTTTTGGAATCGTTTACCAAGAATCTGTTTTGGCGACCTTTGAAGTCGGTTTGTATTTTGTACTAACTGTTCTTGTCTTTCGAAACTGCGTTGCTTCATGCACTGACTGTAATTCTAATTGTGCATCGTGGGAAGGCAAGATATTCTCGCTTCGAGGATTTAAGTGACGTATCATTATCACGGAATCGATGCAGAAGAATCTGTCTTGAACAAAAGCCTACCAAATTTGGGAACCTGGGCGCTCCCTAATTTGTTCTTTATAATTAAAATAAGGGTAACCGAAGTTAGCCTACCAAAGTGGTCATCAGTCCACACTGTGATGTTGTCCTTGTCTTTGGTAGCGTTTTTTAAGAAAAAAATTTGGATTCGTTCAGTTTTCGACATTTTTGTTCCATTTACAGCATCAAATATTGTTAATTCTCGAAATAGTTGTTGAGTTGTGTACAGAAGCGTGTTTAGCGGTTGGGGGCATTGTGCCATGCCCTCCCCTTTTGACTTGGTCTTTGTAACAAAACAATGTTGCGAAGTCACTGAAATACGCCAGACTCTTTTGATGGCTTTTGCTGTTTATACCCCCTTTTGAAATTTCTAGCTACGCCGCTGCTTGTTTAAGCGGATCAAAATTTGAAAATACTTTTAGCAAAACATGGAATTAATGAATAGCTTTCAGCAATTTTGCATTTATAGCTCTCGATAAAATGTTAACGATTTTCATCTAATTAAATTGAAAACTGTGTTGAAAGATAAATGGATCGTTAAATAAGCTCAACCTCATCAGTTCAGGTGTCTGCTGTCTTTCCTAGAAAAATCAACCGTAAAATTCAAATTGTTTCTGTCGTCTCCCACAGACTATTTTTCTGTCTAGAGCTTTTTTGTGTGACCCAGTTCTTGATTGAGCAAGCTCAGCATTTGAAAGACGGTTTTACTTTAGGTTGCCTTACTAGTAGTATACAGTATTTATTGTGAATTATTTAATACAACCTCCTGCAGCGTAATGTACCAGCATCTCTTAATTTTAGGTTAATTTTGAGACAATTTTTTTACTGTGCATGCATAGGAATATTTCATAGCGGCACCAGAAGGCTAAATGTGGTTGCAAAATAAGTGTTTTCCCGTCGATTTATTCGTTTCGATGACACGATATTCCATATTTCCAAAACTATATGCGTACCAAATACTAAAAATACGTAGCCTTCTGTTTTTTAAAGTTATGTTTTGCAGAAGACGTTTTTATCCACTTTTTCTTTTGTGTTTTAACGATTTATTAACTTAAAAGCAAATTTTTCAATTAAATATGAGAGGGGTAATGAGAAAATTAAATGTTAATACCCTTCGAAACTTTTAATCGCTTTTTTGATGAGAAAGTTGATCCTAAATATAGCCTAAATTAAAGGTTTTGTTGATTATCGTCAAGTATTTTGTCGCGCTAATTTTTTTTTTCGTTTTTTTTTATTACCTAGATTATAATAGAATCTCAAATTCGTAGCTGAAGCTGCTGGCAAAAATTTTGTGCAGTGACAAACCAATGTTATAGTAGTATGATAATTTTAAACCAAAGTGTCTGGCTATCTATAGACGCTAAACTTGAGGAGGGAATCCTGAAAGGGAGTGATCGCATACTGCCAACAGAAATCCTAGAATTGTCCCTGACTAAGCCGCTAGCGAAGTCTCACCAATTTTAACACAAACCGCGTGAATAATAAAGCAAAAAATAAGACTTTTTTCGTTGTTTTGTGAAGGAAACTAATCTTCCAAAGAGCAAGCAAGGGTACGGAAATATTACAGGTCTACTGTTGTCTGCGCGGAAGAATTTTATTTCAGCATAAGCTCAATAAGGAGTTTTTCACTGATGCTGAGTCCCTAGTAAAATAACTTCAAATCTAAGCTTGTAAATCATTGTACGGCCTGATCGACAATATATTCCCTGTCCCACCGGTACAAAACGGATGTTTAACAAGCAGACCAAGTTACCGGTTAGCGTTAGGTAACGTGCAACGGCAGCCAAATCGGCTGAGAAAGCAAAATTAATTGACAAGTTTAAACTCAGACCTTTACCGCATAAATCGTGTATGCATTCCGTTTTATTGCATTAACTTATAAATACTTCCTGTCTTCGGCGACCGGAAATTAATTATCCAAATGCGATGAAAATGTGTTTTTGCATTTCTTTTTGCGGTTAAAATTACACCCATAATGACTTTGCTATTTTACCGGAAGAAAATTTTGAAAAGTGCTTCTAATATCCCGTAGTCGCTCAGAATTGGCTCCAGCGCCTATATGGCCCTAATTATCAAATGGATGCTTTGTAATATTGTTTGTTTCTAGACTAGTTAAAATATGCTAATTAATGGTTATATTAAGCAAAACTATATTCTATAATCACTATAGTGTCTTGAAAATATGTAAATTATTATTCAATATGTTAAATGCTTATGCAACGATATATTATGAATATATTTTGCATTATTTAAAGTTTACGACAAAATAGTAGTTCAAAATAAAACATTGTTATAATTAGAAATAGTCTAAGGCACTACTTTATCCAAAATGGCAATATTTCAGAAGTTAGCTTTCAGCCTTTTTAATCACGAGATCCAGGTTTGATTCCTAGATCCGCTATATTTAACACAGTGCCACTAACGTTCAGCTACTTGCAAATTTTGGAAACGCTGATGTCTCGAAATTACCGTAATAAAATTCACTAACTTTTAATGCGCTTGACTTAAAAATCAGTAGATTTTTTTATAGACTTTATTTTTTAATTACATGGACTGGTGCTTATGTTGCTTCCTTGATAGCCAACGGTAAACTAGATTCAAACCATCGTAACATAGCGCGGCAAAGGAGGCGCCAGAAAAATTTTCAGGCAAAGCACTGTGATTTTTTCCCTGGGCGGTCAAGGGGACATACCTAGCAAACAGGGACGTAGGGAGTCGAAAATTCTGGGGAGTCAAATTACTATGGGCAAACGATTACGTTTTTTTTATAAGAACGATTTAAGCATTATTTCGATTAAGATTTGTCTAAACCAAAAAAAAAGGAAGGCAGTGTCCCTGCGCCCACTTTCTTTTGTGGCTCTGCCATTGTTAGCAAATTAAAGTTTTTGCGCGTAAAGCTTTCTATCGTTTTTTCAATTTTTTCCAAGCTTTTCTTCATTACTTTTTCATTTTTCTTGTCGGTAAAAAGTCTTGTTTGGAGTAATACTTCTTAGCTCAAACGCTGACCTGCTTAATCATAAATTTTCCGTTGTACTTTTTTCTAATCTTTGTCAAATTTTTAGGAATTCAAAAGAAATGACGTCGCGGGAATTTCTGGCGTCAGCAAACGTATTAATGACGTAAGTGGCTTTCTTTGCTTCGAAAATGTTGACTTCAAGTTAAATAAAGAATAAATTTTGCTCTTCAAAAAAATCATGTTTGTGAGTTTTGCGACGTAACAGTTAGGTCATTGTGTCGGAAAATAATAAACACAATTACCCAGTCCACGTGTCCGATTTACGTGGGCATAATCAGGATTTCGGTTCTTCGTTCTAGTCTCTACGTCATAATCAATTTTTTGATGTCATTGTTAAAAAAGTCATTATGACATCAAAAAATTGGGTGTGATGCAGAAACTGGAACCAAGGATTCCGGGTCTAAAGCCCACGTAAACGGGCCATGTGGACAGGGTATTTATCTTCGTGTTATGAGCTTTTTAAAACACCCAAAAATTATCATTTCTTTTCAAACTTTTGTGTTTATAATGCCTAAAAGAAAATGTGCCTCTCAAGTTTCTCCTAAATTTACATTTGGTTTTAGCTATTCCCTAAATATAGTTAGTTTTCTGTAATTACAGTAAATGTTATTTCGAATATCCACATTTGCAAGACGTTGCCACAACCATGTGATGTGCTGATCCAAGGAGGGTAAACCCCCTAAATACGTCGGGATGCATATCAATACGTTGATACTTCGATACTTCTGCGCACATAGACCTACAAGGTAAGCAGTCACGAGATTCTTAGCCCTCCTTAGAAATGTCTAACCCGTCCCTGCGGATAACGCTTTGGCAAAAAAAGTAGCCTCATTTTGATGCTACAGAAAGCTTTCAAAAAATGCTGGAGAAGCAAAACTTTTACTAGAGCTAATGACCCCTCCATCCCTCGCTTTTTAACTCCGTGGTAGATTTGACAATTAACTTAGTTATTCGAATCGAATGAGCAGCCTTCTTATACCTTTCAATTAGTAGCTTAAAAATAACTTGTAAACATCTTTGCTACTGGATAAGCTGTACAAGAATAAGCTTAATTTGCATTGCTATACGGAAATAACAGCGCGCACTTTGGTTAAGTGTTACTGTGGATTTAATTGATGTAGTAAGTCATTAAAAATGATGCTGTAAGCAAAAATAGTATTATTCTGCCAAGGAATTCCATTTTAAAGGGATGCTATGCACTTGTGGTGTTGTATTTGTAGTGTAATGTTACGTTAGAAGTGCACAATCGCACCAAATTTGTCCTGTGTG
Organism: Trididemnum miniatum; assembly: GCA_964006365.1. NCBI lineage: Eukaryota > Metazoa > Chordata > Ascidiacea > Aplousobranchia > Didemnidae > Trididemnum > Trididemnum miniatum. Next base: position 11,557,242 of record OZ023251.1, on the reverse strand, counting down.
CCCTGCGTCATTCAGTTTTTTAAGCCCATGTACCGCGATTAGCTATTTCGTCTAGCCTGTTTTCATGTCCTTAAGATATATTTAAAGTTTTACGAAGTAGGCCATTACTTGAAGGAAAATTTTTAGAAAAACAAAACCTCATGTATTTGATCAGACGTTACGAACCGCTGGGATGATTTAGGCCGCGTGCGGTCTGGAAAAGCGGAATTTATTTGATTTGGCGTCATCAGCTCTTAACAACTCTGACGGAACAATGTCTAAGTTTTTTCCGAAGTTCGACTCTTAACTATGACGTCATTTTAAAAATGATATAAGTCGGTCACGTGGAATTCGAGAAGAAAGTTATCCGAGCGTGACGTTTCATTACAGGCTTACAACGTTTGGTAATTTATCATTCAGCATATTAAATAATCCGGGGATTTCCGAGCCCTTATTTCAAACTAATTAAAATTATTCATCTGTCTTAATTTGTTCTTTTCACCCGAAAAAATCTTCCAAAACATAATAAATCAATTGATAATTCAAGATTGAAATCAATCAGATTGTGCGAAATACCGCCCTTCATTTTCGCATGACAACTTTAGTTGATACGATATTTTTCAATTAAATAACTGAGGTTAAATAACTAACTCAGGTTATTATTATTACTTATTGTTTTATTATTATTAGGTAATTATTGAAACATCAGAGTGTGGACTGCCCAATGACCACTTTGGTAGGCTAACTTCGGTTACCCTTGTATTAATTATAAAGAACAAATTAGGGAGCGCCCATGTTCCCAAGTTTGGTAGGCTTTTGGTCAAGATAGACTCTTCTGCATCGATTCCGTGATAATGATACGTCACTTAAATCCTCGAAGCGAGAATATCTTGCCTTCCCACGATGCACAATTAGAGTTACAGTCAGTGCATGAAGCAACGCAGTTTCGAAAGTAACGGGATCTAAGACTTAAAGATTAGGAGAGGGTAGATGGCAAGAAAGCATCGCAAAAATAGCAACGCAGGGAACAGAGTAGCAATCCACGACTGGTTTCGCTCTTATTTTGAGCTCATCAGGTGAATATAGCTGGAAAATGGTGCAAAAATGGCACCGAAGTGAAGGGATTTGAGAAAAAGTAGAAGATTGAGAATAACAGGTAATACAGCACACCGTTTCCTGCGAACCGCATTAGTTGTTCCGTGGGAAAGTTCAAAGTGGAAACAACAGGTTTCATAGAGATGAAGGAAAAATTTCTTCAATACATCAGTTGCCAACGTTGATGTTTTTTTTCGTTTTTTCGATGATGACGAAACAATGGATTCAATTTCGATGACAATCACAAATCCAAATTACCTAAATGGGCATCATTTCGCTTACGTTGGCAACTAATGTGTTGAAGAAATTTTTCCTTCATCTCTATGAAACCTGTTGTTTCCACTTTGAACTTTCCCAAGGAACAACTAATGCGGTTCGCAGGAAACGGTGTGCTGTATTACTTGTTATTCACGATCTTCTACTTTTTCTCAAATCCCTTCACTTCGGTGCCATTTTTGCACCATTTTCCAGCTATATTCACCTGATGAGCTCAAAATAAGAGCGAAACCGGTCGTGGATTGCTACTCTGTTCCCTGCGTTGCTATTTTTGTGGTGCTTTCTTGCCATCTACCCTCTCCTAATCTTTAAGTCTTAGATCCCGTTACTTTCGAAACTGCGTTGCTTCATGCACTGACTGTAACTCTAATTGTGCATCGTGGGAAGGCAAGATATTCTCGCTTCGAGGATTTAAGTGACGTATCATTATCACGGAATCGATGCAGAAGAGCCTATGTTGATCAAAAGCCTACCAAACTCGGGAACATGGGCGCTCCCTAATTTGTTCTTTATAGGTAATTATTATTACTTATTTTAAGGTTATTAAAATACCTGTAACTTAGGTTATTTTCAAATTGTATTGAACTGAAAACTCAACAGTAATTGAGGGAGACTGCGAAGTGAGCTTGCGCTTTTCGAGTCTGCAGCCACCCAGTATGTATCTCAAATGCGATCGGCTCCAGCCGTAAATTAAACCCGTTTCGTAGGATCGGTAGGTAACCTGCGCGCGCTGCGGATAGGCCATGTCGCTGACCAAGTGATTAAATTTTGCTAGTTACAAAACTTAGGCTTTGATATTTTAAATATCAATGTGGTCCCAATTAGTGGCGTAACCAGTGAGGGGGGCATCGCCACCTAGTTTGGCGTGTTAAGGCCTTTTTTCAAGATCGATCGCTACCGGCAAATGAAAACGGGAACTCTTTTTATATCCAAATCCAGCCCTGGCACACCCCAATTTTTCCCTGGTTTCGTCCCTGGTCGCAACTTTTAGCAGCAAACTTTTTATGGACCAAAAGTCTCTATGCAGTTTGTAGCTAACAACGTTGATGTAATGATTTTTCATAATGGTGACATTAAAGCGATTATGACGTAATAATCCGATGGGTTTTTGGCCAGTGATTAATGAGTTTGATTACTGCATGGTTATGGGGTGACTGCTTCTCATTCCACTCTGCATTCCTGCTCTATGCTATTTACATCGACCGACCAGTTAGCGTAGTGGTTTAAAAGCATGGCTATCCTATGTTCGATTCACGGGCAGGTCAAGTCGCCACCGCTGCGACGTTTTTTCAAAGCTCATTTGCCGATGCACCAAGTCGCGGAGATGGGTCCCGCTACTCGTAACACGCTTTGACGTCACACCGCGAGTATAACATTTATTTTGATTTTTTTTTTATTGGTAAATCATCAATACGTTTTTTTCGAATTTAAAAAGTACTCGATTTTGCTTTGTTTAATTCTTACGATGGTGACTATATGTTACAGTGTGTAGTACGTACACAGTCAAAAATCTGATCAGAGTTAATTTGAAACCATGCCCGCATCTCACTGGCATAACTCTACTAAACCGGATACTTCTACGAAGATTAATTAGCAAGACTTACAAATTTTATAACTTAATAGGTTCTGAGAGCGTTTTGTGTTAGTGAAGAAATATCCCTTGCATCCTTTATGCGTCAACGATATTCATAAAAATTTCCGTGAACATAAGATAAGTTTCGGTGGTCTTAGAACTGTCATAATATGTTGATTACACCGCCAAATTCCGGTTTTTTAATGCCCAATTATAGCAGGTGGATGACTTCTTCGGGAACCAATCTTCTGACTTAATGAAGCTGAATTCACTCCGGCGATGAATGTCTTCTTGAAGCACGTGCTTACTATGTAAGTTTAGGTCAAAAAAGTCTCGAAAAATGAAGCAATGGTCTATACTTGACATTAACAGGAAAAAAAGCCTTTACAGTTTACAGTTCATTGACACTCAAGAATAAACTGAAAAGCCTATAGCAAAACCTAGGACAATTTTTGAGTGGAAAGTACTTGGCTGTAGGAGCCCTCTTTTAACATGAGAGCCCTCTTATTAAATATCTCGTCGCGGCCCTTGTAACTCTTTGTTTGACTCCACTTTACCGTATGTACATCGAGTGCCAAGTAGTTCATGTCTAGCCTCGCCTTGAATAAACATTGGACGATGTGATTCTTTCAAAGCTGTTATATCTGCGGCTTATGGCATCATATTTAGTATTGTTTCATTCAAAAGACCTTTGTTTTATAACAAATTAACGGCGAAACAAATTAACGAAGAAACTTTGATTCTGGGACGAGTCAAACTTTTCTGCCTAGGGCGAATATCTAAGAATGATGCCCCAGAAAAAAAAAAGACTTTAAAAGGCCTCCTTTAAAAAAGGGTCTTTGAAGAGGCGTCTTCTAAGAATTAGGTCGTCCAACCCTACCTGCTGCCCGGGGCGTGTGCCTTCTTCGACTCATTCCTCGCTAGGCAAGCCGCTGGTTTAAATTTAGAGTACTAACGCATTTTTTCATACTGAAGTCACTGCCTTGCTGGCATATTTGGACTCACTTAATTTTTGAAGTCTGTATAACACCGGTTTGTTTTAGTAGAATCTAACTTTTTTAGATTTTAGCTTGACAGTTTTTACCGTATCATTGGGTAATTTTGATTTCTTTTCAATCAAATGCAAAAAAGTTTTCCTAAACTTGCACTTTCTTGATGTCGTGGAGCAATTATGTAGAATTTGTACAAAATGATTTATGTTCAATGCGCATTAAGAATTTTTTTTAATTGATATCGATTTTTGATGTCATTACGAAAAACTTTATCCACTTCTCCTTATCCTTATCCGGTTTATAAATTACGTCATTTGTGTTTGGTTTGGAATTAGAATTGTGTAATATGACGTCATCATGGGATATTCCCGCGAAAGATCGATATGGTGTCAGGGCGAAATAGATCTTTTTTGCACATACCTTAAGTTGATACACCCTCTTCTGCTGTTGTATTTGATAACTAGAGTAGCTAAGTAGTTGGAGGCGCTGCTTTTATAGCAAGTCATGTAGAACAAACACTATTTTTTTGAATTATCTGAATAACTAACTATTTGTTTGATTAGAAGTTATCAAAACAGATTTAAATCTGCTCTGAAATTCTGTACCACCAAAAAGCTTTTTGTAATAAAAGTTACGCATCATGCTGCAGTAGATCAAGAGTTAGCCTTTATTCAGTTACGTCACAATCAAGAAAATCTATCTAAGCTCATACCAGATTCGAATAACGGTAGAAGTTGCTCTAAAGTAACAGTTTAGAGATAAGACAGTTTTATGGCTTAATTCAAATTTTTAAAATTATTATTAGAGTAATGTAAAATATTGTGACCAGCATTAACGTAATGGTTAGAAACATTGCTCTGGGCGCTGGAAGTCTGGGGTTCCATTCCTGGGCCGGTCAAATCCTACACAGTCACACTGTCCACATATCCAATTTTAGTGGGCTGAAAGCCCGCTGCCTTTCCGCATTATAATCAAATATTTGACGTCATGATTAAAATAAGTGATTATGACATCAAAAATTTAATTATGATGCAGAATGCCTGTGGACTGGCCCAGTAAAATTGGTCAAGTGGACAGGATAAATGTCATCAATGGCTACCCACCGCTGTGACATTCTCTCGGAGCTGTATTGCCCGGGCGCTGAGCGGCGGAGATGGACCCCACCACTCTCTACTCGCTTTGGCATAATACGTAATTTGATTTGATAATTAATCTACTGCGTCACAGCAAAACAATGTTCGATTTTCGTAGTTTTATTTTCTCATTATAGCAACTTATGATGCATAAATAGACGGAAAAGAGAACAAGCAAAACCTCCATTAGTGTTTTACTTGCTTTGATTTCTTTTAAGAGCTCCGGTAGGGTAAAGTTGGTGAGGAACTTGGAGAGAAAATAACGCTATTTCAACACTTTTAACTATTATGTTCAAGAAATCACTCCAGCGGCGTAGCCAGGGGAAGCACCGGGGCACTGCCGCTTTTTTGATGCATGAAAACCTTTTTTAGAGGTTGTTTACTAAGAGCGAATGAAAGCAGGACCTCTCATTGTGTAAATTCAGCGTTGCCCCCCCTTCCCTAAATTTTTCGCTGGCTACGTCCGTGATCACTTCCAGTGATTAAATAAATGATCAGCAATAGTAAGAGTTGAAGCTAAAGCCATTTATTTCGAGAATTACATTATTATGTGTTTTAACTGCTTTTTGATGAGTTAGAAAGAATAATGACATTATAGACGGCGCCATTGAAATTCATTTTTGTATATTGCTCAAAAGCAAAGGTTGTTTACATTCGCCATTGGTGCATCAAAGAATTTTTGTGTCGTCACTGATGACCTGTAAGAAAGAATACCAAAAAACTCTTCATTATACTCTAGTGGTATTACGCCGAGGCGATGAACCCCATCTCCGCTGCGTAGAGCCTGGGCAACACATCTTCGAAGAAACGTCGCAGCGGTGGCGAGCCGTTGGCGACAGTGTCCGATTTGACCGGACCGGGAATCAAATCCATGACCTCCCACAGGGGTAGTCATGTTTTTAACCACTACGCCAAATGATGACGTCATTGTGATGAAATTTAATCTTGTGTATTGGTCCTAAGCTAAAAATAAATACGGAATCAGGGTATTTTCAAGTTACCTTAAAGTGAAAATGCAACAGATTGAGGGAGATTGCGAGGTGAGCTTGCACTCTTGACTCAGCAGCCACCTGGTACGAAGTCAAATGCGATTGGCTTCAACGTGAATCGAACCCGTCACGTAGGATGTGTAACCTCCGCTCTGTACCGTTACGTCATGTGACTGACAATGTTTTCTTACTTCATTAGGACGTCAACTGCTCTTAGTGTTGCCAGTGGTGACCTGTTATATTATTTTTTATTTATTTTGTTGAATTTTTATCCTCCTATCACGAGAAAGTGATCAATGCGCTATAATAAGCTCGCTTTGAAGTTGCCAGCCATCTGTCTACCACACCAAGATGGGGGAATCCCGCTAAGTGCCTTTCCCAACGGCACAACAAGTAAACTTGTCGGCTTGTTCTTCACACTGTCCCTTTAATGCTAAGCGTCAAGCAGGGAAGCTGTGAATACCAATTTAAAAGTCATTGGTTTGACCCGACTCGGAATCAAACCCAAGCCTACAGCTCCAGAGGCGGACACTCTTACCACTCAGCCATCTGAGCTGTAGAATCCAATAAAATGTTTAATATTTTTAAATCGTTTGAGAATATTTAGTTAACTACACTCCTTATAATACCAAAAGTGTCAATGCTATCAAAATGTCGGTTGCCACCAGGTTATATTTTGGTTTTAATTATCCATTATTTCAGTTGCGAACACTGTTTGTTTTGCTTATAAGTTTGTTTTTAAGTAATTTTCAAAACAATTACTCTTCACAGTTAATTTTAGTGCAACTAAGCATGATTTGTTTGAATGATGATTAGGCTTCAGCTTTTTCAAAATAATCTAAAAACACCACTAGCTGCCATAACAAATTAGCAATGCGTGACAATGAGTCTAATCTACAGTGCTACTTGTATACTTTATGGACAAAAAATAAAAAATTGGGTCGCTTCAACTGGTGTATATCTATGTAATGTTGAAAATTATCACAGAAATGCCTATTCTTGAAAACTTTGCCAAATTAACATTCAGTATGAAAAAGAATTACGAAAGTTTTTACGTAAACTAGAGAAAATGGTATGACTGTTTTTGTCCCTATTGTTGTTCAATTTCATTTCAATTGCAATTATTAGGGTGGAGTAGATTGCATTTATTTTATGGTAAGGTGAAGTGTTCTCACAGCATTGACAACAGACCTTTTGGCAACGCAAAGTGCCGAGTTTGTCCATGTTGGAAGAGAGCACGGTCGTTTCAAGAGATTTAAGAATAGCATAATATCGTGGAATTTCAAGTTTTCCAACCAAAATGGCGTCGTGTAAGATGTGCATAACCATCAGCCAATCAAAAGTTTTCTGATGACGTCATCGCATTGTAGCGTCACTCATTTAAATTTAAACTTGAGCGGCAAAGTTTATCAACCGTTGCTCCGCATCGCTTAACACCGATAATTCTTGCTCAGGCAAAAACGAGTTGACAGAGACAGGCGGTTGAAATCAAGAATAGCTTGCAAACCCAGCAAGGTACAAATTTAACAGTATTTCCTGCGGTGCAAAATGTCTTTTTAAGAAATGATTTTGCTTTCGTAAGTTTGTTACTGAAAAACTTAACTCACTTTTGTAAAAAGCAGGTCTTCCTAGTATTTCGTGTTCCTTTGGACATCAAAAAGTTTAAAAATGTACCGGTACTTCAATTGCACTGTTCACATATCCAGTTTAAACAGTTCAAATTCCCATGAGCTTCCTAAACCGTAATCAAAATTTTGACACCGTGATTAAAAAAGTGATTATGACATCAAAAATTTATTATGTGATGCAGAAAATCCGTGGACGTGTGGTCAGTATAAATGTATTTTTGTCTTACATTGGACTAATTCCATGCCGCGAAAAGAATTGGGTGAAGATTTCCGTATAGGAATTCCTAGCTTGCGGCAGCGCGCGTACTGAATAACTATGTGTGACTGGGTTCAATTGCGGCAGTAGCCGATCGCTTTAACTCGTATTCCCACTGTAGCTGCTTCAAAAAGCGCAAATTGGTCTTGCAGCTTTCTCAATGCGCTGTGTTACTTTTAGTTTTTCTTGCTTTAAAAATGACTCGTTATATATATAAACAGGTATGGTATCTAAAAAAAAGTTTAATAAATTATACTTCTTCGTTAATTTACTGTACTTTGACTAAAATTAATATCACTCAAGCTAATACATTCTTACGCTTTTTATCGCCTAGATCTACCTAATTACAATTTTGCTGATTTATTGCAGTTGTTGCAACCAGAGTCATTGCCGCAGCTGTAGTGACATAGCAAGAAATTTTAAAACGGGGGCATCAACAGAGTCTGACATATGTCAGTTACTGAGCAATATTTGCTCTTTTTTACGAAAAGGCAGAGTCAAGAGAGGTGACCATGGCACATTGTCCCCCGCCTAAATAGGGTACTGCATAACTGCATCTTCGCCCGTTGGGGCTAGGGTGCAAAGAACAAGCACGGAGTACCCTTTCTTTTGTGTGCAATAGGCAGGGAACGTGCCATATTTTTCGGCTGCCCAGAGCAAGTTTCTGAGAATGATGCCCCAAGGAGTCCTTTAAAAAATCTTTAATTAGCGACATTGGGCTCTTTTGGCCCGGGGTCCGAGTGCAGTGTACAACCTGCAATCTTGGTGATTACGGCCCAGACCATTGCCGATTTGTTGGCTTGGGTATGAAAGTCAATATTTTAAAGTCTTTATTAGTTGGATTGAATGAATAAAATAAATAACAATGATTATTTTTAATTTATATTGAACTGAAAATTTAACAGCAGTTGAGAGAGACTGCGATGTGAGTTTGCGCTCTTCGAGTCAGCAGCCACCCGGTATAATGTCAAATGCGATCGGCTCCAGCCGTGAATCGAACCCGTCACGTACGAACTGTAACCTGCGTCTGGCACCGTTAGACCATGGATTGAAACATCTGGAATACGAAGGTTTCAAATGCATAATATTAAAGTATTCGAATCTGCGTGTGGGCAATATCGCTGGCGTATTACCGCCATTGTAGTGAGTTTTTGATTGTGCAAAATATTCTCATAAACAGCGCAATGCACAGAAAATACTTCGAGTATGCAACGTTCATAAATGAGTTTTGGTACCTCCCTACGACTCATTTTCTCAGGAGCACAACCGCCTGCAAAAAGCTTTTAACCGACGGCGAGTCTCTTGCAGCACAATGCTTACTCGACTGAGTATCGAACCCGTTGTACGAACCCCATGTAGCTCTTGTTTGTGCAAGCATATTACAAGTTACTTATGAATAATAGAAACAAACATACGACCCTAGTAGAAAGTTAAGTTTTGTGTAAGTGATTTTTGGCGCTGTCATGTCAGCCATTTTTTGAATTTTTGGCTAATAAACTAAACAAATTTTGTGTAATGGTTACGAAGAGAGCTTTGTTGAGCAATTTTATGAAAATGACGGTCACGGGGTCATATGTCTGGATCTGCAGGTAAATCTCGTTTGTTTCAAGTTTGATTTTACCTTGCGGCAAATCGATATTCCTCGCAAATTCGTGACAACGCGGTTTTTGCATGCTTCAGTTTTCGCTGCACATGCTTTGCAGCACCTGCAATGCTATGCTATGCATGGCTGACACAAAGAAACAATGTTGATGCGTTTTCCTTCACTCAAACAACTGCAGCAAAATGCGATTTCTTTCGCATAAAGAACTATTGTTTTGGTACAAAGAAAAGCCATTTGTTTATTCCAAAATCAATTTTTTGGCTTCGATTTTTGAATCTCGTTAAAGAAAAAGGAAATTGAAATTTGGCCTGATGTGCAGAGTGCGTAAATGATCAACTACGTGATGTTTTTGTGTTAGAAATCCGTTTTGATAGTTCGTGCGAATTTGAATGGGTTTTGAAAGAACTAACGTATTACCCGCATTTATTACATAACAACATCACAACAACTTTTTGCTAAATCACTTGAATTTATACCAGTTTTTCAAAAAACGTGCTTTAAATTGAAAGCATAATTGTTTGACCCTATGTTTACTTGGTAACGTTATGCCCACATTTTTAGGCCAACATTATTCAATCGCGCAGAATCCATTTTGCTTTCACCACACTCGATGTTACAGGTACTATGTCTACACCCATTAAAAACTTTCCAGGTCTAATGAGCACCAATTCCACTTAAGTTAATTAATTATGAGGCCTCCATTAAAATTAGAGGCTATATAGGCCTATTATAATTTTTCAGTTTGTGTCTATTTTTGCTTTGAGCATTGCTAAATATACTACCTCCCACAACCCATCTATTCACCAAGAATTGCCATCCCCCAAAAATATTACCAGTATTAATATACGCATTTTCATCGAATTATGTCCCAGGGCAAGGGCACCTTTTATGCAACGTCCACTAAAGACTTTTTTGTGGACCGTTTAAGGAAAAACCATTTTTTGAAAAATAGGCCATTGAAGACCTTTTTTTGAGATTGGCAATGGGAGCATTTATTTATCTTAGTAATTTTTTGGCAACGCTTCTGCTTACAGGTGGTGGGGGGAGGTTCTCTTGTCTTGAAGTGGCTGTGCCCCATGGGTCCCAAACAAAAACTCTTCCGTCAATTGATGTTTTTTTTTTTGCAGGAAATGAATTTCGACAACATGAGATTATACGAATATTAAATAATTTCGTTATAACTGGACAAAAGGTAATAATGTTTTGTTGTTCTTCGATTCCCACAGATAAAAACAATGTTGAATAATATTTTGCGCTGTAAACACTAGTGTCAAGATTAATATATTTAATTCAAATTACCGTATTTTCCAGGGTATAAGTCTATCCGGGAGATAAGCCGACCTAAATTTCTGGACATAAAAACTAGAATTTCAAGCCATACCCGCCGTATAAGTCGACCCCCTTTCTTCTAGACTACCCAAGGGTGGAAACCTGGCTACTTGGCCTTAGAGTGTCAGTTTTAGTTTCGGTATGTAAAAACCCAGATGTCAAGTTTCAGTTTTGGTTTGGTTTCACGGCTGTTGAAAAATAGGTTCCAGTTTCGGTTTCAGTTTTGCCTACGCACAGCTTCGGTTTCCGGGTTTCAGTTTCGGTTTTAATTTTATCCAAGAAAGCTATTTTATTTTGAATAGGAATTATTCAAATGCTCTACTTCTTAGCATTTTTGTTTCATCACGATGATAAGTAGCAGCTCAGATAGCCGAGTGAGGAGAGCAATTGCTTTAGAAGTTGTCGATTTGGGTTTAATTCCGAGTCCGGTGAAACCAAAGACTCAAAAATTAGTAGGTATTTGACGCTCAGCATTAAAAGAACTGTTCTGGTAATGTTGGTGATGACAATTTTTAAAACCCAAAACCCTAGAAAATTTTGAACAGGTTTTAGTTTCAGTTTCGGTTTTGACGTTTCAAGAAAAAACGGTTTTGGTTTAAGTTGAGGTTTTCAAAAATTGGACTAAGTAGGTGTCAGTTTCAGTTAGGGTTTCCAAAATTTCCTTCAAAACCGGGTTTTCAGGTTTAGGTTTAGGTTTGAGTTTCGATTTCCACCCTTGAGACTACCGCGCGGTTACAGTATTTCAAGATTTACTGCATTATTGCTGGTATTTTTAAGTAAGGAGTTGTTATACATATTGTTTTTAAATTTTTTAGAACTGTTTAAATCGGACAATGAGGAAGATGAATTAGGTAGATTTTAATTGTGGTGTAATATATATTTCTCAATAAAAATAATTTTTCAATGTACCCTGAAAATCTACTAGGCATCTAAGTCCATCCTGATATTTAAACAAAAATTCTAGGGGTCAACAGTTCGACTTAAACCCCGAAAAATACGGTAACCTTAATCCTGAAAACCCCATAAAAAGATTTACACTCTTTTTAAGTATATTAGGTATGAAACAGGACTGCGAACTCGAACTTGAACTCGAAAGAACTCGATCATTTTGCCGAACTCGAACTTGAACTTGAACTCGAAAAAATGTTTTTTCTGAACTCGAACTTGAACTTGAACTCACATAAAACTCTTCGAGTTCATTAGAAAGATATTTAAATATTTTTGAAAAGAAACAAAAGATCCCTGCAAAATATAGTTTGTTGTTCAAGTAGTCACAATTCGTGTAAATTGAAGTTATGATTTTACCAAAAGAAAAGCTGCATGTCGTTTATTTGTTCATGCCTTTGCGACCTATAAAGTCCAGGGCTGCAAACTCGATCTTGAACTCGCTGAACCCGGTCATTTTCACCGAACTCGAACTTGAACTTGGACTTGCAAATAGCTCTCGAACTCGGTTAAAAATCGATCGAGTTCGCTGCCCTGGTATGAAATACTGAAACTAGCTTATAAGCTGTATATTCCACTGGTGAACAAAATATCGTACAATAAGTTCCAGCGGGCTATGTTCTAGTCTAGAGGCTTGCTTGTATTTTTAATTAATCTTGTATTAAAACTTGTGGTCTACAGTGGTGACGAGGTTGAGTATTAAGTCTGAATTCGAGGAAATTTTGCCGAACATCACTCCCACCATCCTATTACAAATCCTTTCTTACAAGATGTATGTAAAAACTTTCTACAAGTTTTCCATGACCAGCTAAAGTTTCACTAAGTCGCAAATAATTAATCAAATTTACTGCAGCAAATTTACCACTTGGTTTTTCTTCCAAGATACATTTTTTGTGGGATTACAACATTAATATCCTCAGCAAAAGTGCACATATTAATTTCATGCAGACTAAAAGCCCCATGACCTTTTCAACATTCCATATCAAATTTTTAACGTTATAACAGGAAATTATTTGTGACATCAAAAATTTGAATAGGACACAAACAGCCCAAAGGGTTTTTGATCCTCAAAGAATGGTCCTGTGGACGGATAATCGGTGAACACATAGGTCAAAGAGAGCATTTTACTCACATTTGAAAATTCTTCTCGGAATATTGAACTGGTGGTTCGTGGACTTCATTCTTTGCTTTGTTCTGACCCAGAATCGAACCCGTATTTTATATTTGACTGGTCCTTTGTCACTTGGACACGCTTGCGCAATTGAATTGGGCTGACCGGCAATAAATTGAATTTGGCGGGAGTAGGAGTCAGGACGAATCGAGAAAATTTTGGTATGGGGTGATGCAATTTTAAATGAGGTTGAATGTCAACTAGGCTAAATACAAAAAATCAGATGTTTAGACCTGTAAAAAGTGTAAATAAGCCCTTTCGAAAATGTTTCATGTCAGGCTAGGAACGTATTCAGGATTTTTTTCAGGGAAGGGCATCAAAATTTAACATTTTTTAAGCGTACTTTTTTTTCGGCAGCATTTACTTGGAGCAAGTTAAGGAACAAAAAAGGCTCTATGAAGGTACGGGGGCATGCTCCGCCGAAAAATGTTTGAAAATTTTTATACTGTAATGGCCATTTCAGTGCTTTTTGAACAATTTTCGGGCAAATTTTGTGTAAATTTTTTACTCCTAATTTTGAGTACTTCATCAAATATGATGCATTTTGTTCGCACAATTTTGAGTAAGCGTGCTAGGACGTAAGGCTTGTGATTATCGAAGAGGCTCAAATTATTTGCGAAAAAATTGTATTCATTAAAAACATTTTTGAAAATGGCTGGTGGGGAGATGCATCCTCCACATCCCTTCCCCCCTTGATCTGCCCTTTAGCGGGATTGCTTTATCATTACCTGTAAGTTGGTGGGTGAGAATGTTTGACCAAATACAATTTTTCAAAAACTGAAACTGAAATTTGATATTTGATCTTGATATAGCTTTTTCAAAAACCGAAGGAGAAAATAGTTTTGCTAACTAACACGTATCTGCGACATAAATTGCTATTATTATGATTTACAGTATTTTAAGCACGCTTAACGCTATGTGGTTTTGAGAACAAATTTCATAATCTGGGTCTTACACTTTGGTTTGTGATTATTTCTAATGGTTTCCAAGATAATTTTCGGACTCCTCCTTTTGTACCTACCCATTCCCCTAATTGTTCTTCGCCAGTTGAACTATTTTGCTGGTAATTAATTCGGCACCGAAGCAAGTTATATGTATTTATGAGACAAGTAATTGCTGCTAAATGTGAAATGCTTTCTCAAAAACAGTCCATCAAGTGTGTTACCTACCAGTGGCGTAACTAGGCCTTTTTGGGGGGGCAAATGCCCAGGGTCTTTTTTAAAATGCCCTGAGTCTTTTTCCAGGTGTTTGTAATGCCTTCAAGCCAAGGTATAGTTAAAGCTGTTTTGCGATAATTTGCACACAAGTCCTTTGTTTTGATAAACTTCAATATAGGCCTACGTAAATAATTTTGCCATTAAATGGATAAAAATTGGGAATATTTGTGAAGTTTCGGTATTTTCTTTGCTTTTCAGTTTCCTTGGAACTCACTTTAGGAGACTATTGTTTGGACCAAGCGAATAGTTCTAGTCCAAATGATAGTTTGGGGGAAAACCTTTTACAGCATAATCCATGCATCAGAGCAATTCTTTTCTTGAGTTTTGACATTTTTGTTTGTTTTGTTAGTAACTATAGAGAAAAGCAAACGCCTGAACAACGTGGACCAGAATCAACTGATCAATTACGTTTCCAAATAAACAAAATCGCAGGCACAACTTCTTTCTAACAAATTTTGTTTAGGCCTATTCGTAATTCCTTAGCTGAAAGCCAGAGCGTTAATTGCTTTGTTGTGCGCTGTTTGTATTTTCGTTTAAACTTTAAACTTTCCTGAAAAACAGGCTCGCAAGTCGCAACTACAGAAGTTTTGATTGAGGAGGGGGGTGAAATACGTCCCAGTCTGCTTTTTTTTCAAAATTTTGCTTTGGTCATTTTTTTTTTCGTAAAATCGAGAGTTTATTTCTAACAAAAATAAGACACCAAGGGCGGTATACAGCTCAACTTTTGAGCACTTAACGCAATGCGTTAACTTAATGAACAAACAAAGTTAGCGCATAGCGTTAAACGCAGCAAAAGTTGAGCAGTAAGCCAGGCCCGGCCTTAGGCATAGGCAAACTAGGCAACCGCCTAGGGCCTCCGATAGGTGGGGGCCTCGCACCTGAATCATAAGAAAAAAATAAATAAACTTAAAAAGCGAAACATGACCTACTATACGAGCTTATATGTCACATTTTTGTGACGTTTCCTAACAGTCTGATTGTGGTCGATTATAGCAGCATAACATACAGAATGCAGGCAGAAGACTGATGCAGCTGCTAAGATGTAAAATACGTTAAAGCTAGTAAGCTACTAGAGTTAATTAAGTCGACTTATCTTCAAATAAAGTGAATTTTAATGGCTAAGGTAAGCACTAACGTATTAAAGATGTTTTTAAAGTGCCGGTATTAAAATGATTTGCTGAATATAAGTCAGGTAAACGTATACAAGAAAGGGATTTAAAAAGTTCTATTTTAACAGTTGGCCCAATGAAAAAAAAATAGAAATTTAAGTTTAATTTACAACAATGTCTGTTTCAAAATTTTCGAACAGTTGCTTTCTGACACAAGTAGTTCAACATTTACCTCAAGAAAAAGTTCGCATCAGCGCTCAGAAGCAGTAGAAAAGTAAATAGTTGGACACATTGCTTGGCCTAATTTTCTAAAAAGATTGGGCAAGGAAGATTAGGCTACCGATAACCAGTATATAGTCTTAACAGCGGAAAAATTAGTTTCTGCTGAATATTAATTTATTTATACAAATACCTCTCGGGTGGAACAGACTGTCGGGTCTTAATAGATGTTTTTAAACTGTGGTGAATTCGTATATACATACGAATATATTTGTGTAAATCTCAGTTAGTTTGTTGATTTAGGTATGAATAGAGATAGTTGTTAATACAAATACAAACTGCGAAATTTTTTTTGTATTTGATTTGTATTTTTCTATTTCATTTAGGGCCTGCAAGTTCACTTTGCCTAGAGCTTCCAATCATCTTAGGCCGGCCCTGAGTAAGCTATACCACCCCAACCAATAAGAAACAAAAAAGTTGTCAATACCAAAGCGAGTGGCTGAATAGTTATTTATAGCCCTATCGCGTCGTAACAGTAATTTAAGCTGGTCGAAGCTTAGCTAAAATTTGAAAAATGGTGCAAGCTTAGCGAAAATTTGACCGATTTTAGCTAAGCTTGCACCATTTTTTTCAGTCAATTCGATTTTTTTCGGTCATATTCTAACTTAAGCTTAAAAACCACATTTTCAGCGCTTTTGTGAACTATGAAATCTATTAAAGTTTTGAAACAAGATACGTACGACCACTAAAATGGGGAATTCGAAAGCATGGTGCGGTACAAACAAATAATTAGTTATGCTGGGAACTGAACAACGTATTAAAGACACTTTATGTCATTGCTTGTACAATAGCCATTATCATCACCAGAAGAAAAAAGCAATTGTTAAACTACAATAATGGCAAATTCGGTCAATGCCAAAAATATTTGGTTCTGATTTTCGCTGCATCTGGTAGAGAACGCTTTGGGTCATCAATCGTTTTTATTAGGTCTACTTGAATGAAGTTACACTCAGTGTGCTCAGTAGAGTTAAGGTTTGCAGAACTTCTTTGTTTCCCTTTTTTCCGAAACTCGGACGTTAAAAAGGAGTCTATCGACGCAATTAAATTGACCACACCATTTTGTTGCTGACTACCAAAACCGCATGTAATCTCCATGCAATATTTCATATTTTACCGTAGCTCATTGCTAGTGTTTTGATATTGGGCAATGCTCAGAGTCTCAGCTATCTCTAGTTACGCCTCTGTTACCTACTCAATTATTTTTAGATTAAATAGCCCAAAATCAACCTGTGAAAACCCAAAAAAAACTTTTCCTCTATTTACTGATTTTAGGGGCCCAAATCTGGTCCGCAAAACGGTCGAATGAAGTTCTTAAAATGCCGTAAGAAATGAGTTAAATCCACGGAGAGTTGGCAAGACGACCTGTTTTTTTTCAACAGAGGCTACCTCATTTAAAATAATTTTTCTTTCGGCCTGTATCGAGATTTATCGTCCTCCTAGGATAGGTCTGCTTGAAGTAGAAAAGCTACAGAATACACGCCGAAATGACAGACAAGTGTCCCAATCGTTTGTTACCTAAAAACCATTCGTAACTTTCAGATTACAACGCACACGTGAATTGAAAGCACATATTTACTCAGCGTGGTGTTATGGCGATAACGACAGACGCGTTTCGCATTAATGGATGCATAGTACCATCGGTACTAAAAATCATTGGTACTAGATGTTTCACGGCCTACTTGATTTACCAACACCATTTCATCAATTAAGTCCTGCCCTGTGATAATTAGCATGTCTCGCAGTTTTAGAAATCCACTTCACCTAGCCAGAAAATATATTTCCCCAAACTTCAATCATTTTATGAAAGGTCGCTATTTTCCCACCCAGAGTGACCTCACGAAAAATATTTTTCAAGCAACCAAATTGTTAACTTTTACCATAAAACAACTTAATAATGGACACTTACATATCGGACAGTATCACGTTTATTGTATCATCACACAAGGGGTTTTTTTAAAGAAAAAAATATTGCATTCACAAAGTGTACTGCATTCTTTAAAACATGTGCTAAGCCACTTCGCATTAACTGAATATACTTAGCAACAGAGTACGATGGTCCAGTTTATCTGTATAAAAATAGTTTATGCACCTTTTACAGCTGCTTTTTTTACAGGTAGTTTTCGTTGTCTCATATAAGTTTTTTTATTTTTAGTGCAGTTCGTGAGTCTGTGAATAACGTTCAAACAAAACAGCATTAGTAAGTTTGAAAGTTTAAAAAGAAGTAGGCTTTATTTGCGTTTGGGAAGTACTGCACGTACGCAAATAACACACAAAAACAATCACTCACAGCTATTGGGTTTCTGGTGAGAGGCTACGAAAAACCATGAAGCCCAACCCAAAGAGCTGAGCGGTGTTCGAGACTGCGGCATCTCACCTGACAGTGTAATTAGAGGTTCGAGACTGCAGCAAGCTACAGCGAAGGTTGTTGTAATGCACACACGGAGAGCAAGTTAAGCGTTATGCTGCTACAAAGAGCACCAAGAACGTCGAGTTTTTGCAGTTAAGTTTTTCTTTTCCTCAAAATTTCAATTTTTCCGATTTATTTCTTTAGCTTTTTTCCGTGTTTTGCCATTTTTAGCGACTTTGCGGTTTTGCGTCGTTCTTAAGGGCGAACTTGATTATTCCGTGCTCGGCTGCCACCCACTTATTTCGGCTTGTTGCAAACCGGTGACCACAAGCTCGAGTACATGGGTGTCGGAGAGGACGATCATTCTCGTGTTCTTGACCATATATTCGACGGGGAGAGTTGTGTTTAAACCGTCGGCTACTCCGTGCGTACGCTTTGGGTAAACGTTTTTGCGCGAGTAACGCTGCAAGGAATTGAACCTGCGATATGAAGTTGGCTATGTTCACGCGATATGCAGTTGCAAACTACCAGTCATTGGCGTTGCAGTGCTGCCACTGTCAAGGCCGAATAAGCGCAATTCATTGAACCGCGACGACATTTTCCAATAATCAGCTGATGTTCTACTTGTAGCGGTTCAGCAAATGAGGTAGTTGGTTGTATTGCTGCCACGCTGCTGCGGCTGTCCAACCTTCTAACTCCAATGTTGCCGCTAGATGGCGTCTGTGTAAAAAAGAAATGATAATCAGAAGTAGCCTACAAATTGGAAAAATTATTATTATCGCAGCGTTATTTAATCTTTTTTTGTTGTAAACACCCAAGTAGCACGTTCACGATTTGTGCAACATAGGCATACTGCGATCCTGGTGTGTCAAGAGCGGTAACTTTTAAACCAAGTAGCAAAAAACGAGAAAAGCGGTCTACTACGATTTAACAGCTTGTTATAATTAAGCAAAAAATTGAGGATTTTTTTCAAGTTGATGAGAAATAACCGTCGTATTTTTTCCTTCAGTCCCTGCGCACTTCTGCTCATTACGATATTATGCAAAGGGCTGCTTTTCTAAATTTCCTGTTTCCGTGAAAAGTATTGCTTCTCCAACTTTTTACATACTCTTACTATCTTCTACTTTTAGTATGTTGCTCGTTGTACACACATACATATTCAGACTTGGTTATTAGTGCTTAGTATTTTGGAGGAAACAGCCAGTTGATACGCATTTTTGTTTCCAGAGGTAGGCGTCCCTGAGACCCTAATTAACGTGAACACTTTACAGTTGACCCCTCACGTGTTAGGAGTTCAGGACATTTACCATCTTGCAATTCAACGAAAAACTGCAGAATGAGCCAAATGGCCTGGCCAGCCAGATCCCTTTTGCTCTCTGAATATACCATATCTGTGATGGGGAAAGCTCAAAAGTTTTGGACTGCGCGAGTGCTTATTTGTTAAATGTTTTTTTTTTCTTGCGTGTCCAAGGCCGAAATATATGCTTACTACTAAAAGCGTCGTCAGAAGGATACAAGGAGAACCTGTATTAAATTTGAATTGAACGTAATTTCACATGTATAAGCTACTCACAGTTGAACTAGTGAACATTGTACAAAATCAATACCACCACTGGATGACACAGTAATGGTGACGCACAGTTAAATGTAAAAGGCGACAGCTAATGACGAGGGAGCAAATTTTAATCTTTATTAAAAAAGGGTTCGGTTAATTTATAGGTCTAAATATTTGTATAAAGTAATATGGATAGTTTTGCGCGCATTTTTCTGCTGCTTATTTTTTTGTTACAGGTTTAAAAGAAAATCTACTTCACTAAGACGAAATACTTGGTTTATGGATGTTTCTTCCTCAAAACTACGGCGTCAATCTACACTTACAATGGTAACGCCTCTGTTTCATGAACTGGCGTGCTTTGACTATTCATTCCTCTTTTTAGGATAACAGGAGGCTTTAGGTTATCTCGAAGCAAACTTCCAATGAAGGTTAACGCTCATGCGCACACCCAACTGCTGTTGTACCAATTATTCTGTACCAGTGGCAACAAGAATGCATATAATCTAACTCTTTGCTTGAACTTTTTATCCGCTCTGAAAAATGCATTTTCCATTCAATCGGAATCATGTAGGTTAAAGGCATATCTTGGATGTTAGCAGTGGCGTAGTCATGGGGGATTGGGGGTTACAACCCCCCATTGAGCCTCAAATGACGTCATACTTACTTCTTTTTCTGATATTTATTTCGAAGTGCTCGATATTTTGTCATTGATAATCTGGTTTTGTATTTGTCATAATAACAAGAATTTATACGTAGCGTTGTTTCCTGAATTTCGTTCTTTGCCGTTATACTTAATGACGCAATTTTATCAGCAGGGCAGTGCCGCTCTTGTACATGCAACTGCTCTCGGCCCCTCAAACCTTCCGTAGAAAAAAGGCTAAACGATTTCAAGCAAAAATGATGCAAGTACTGTAGCTCAAAAAAGAACTAAATCGCTAACATGTGAATATCGTTTTACCAGTGTCACCAGAAAGCATTTCTTTGACTTCCCAACAGCAATCGTGCCTTAACTGCCTTCAATATCGCTGGTTTAAAACATCTCTCTTAAAATTTGAGGCCATCTGTTTGTAATTATACAACCAGGGGCGGATCCAGGGGAGAAGTGGGGTATGCTGCGTATGCATTCCCCTACCAGCCATTTTCAACAATGTTTTGGATGAATAAAATTTTTTCATAATTTCGAATCTCTTTATAGCAATATGCCTTAGTTGCCTTAAACACGCATAATCGAAGCTGTGCGAACAAAATGCATCGTATTTGGTGAAGCACTCAAAGTTAGGGGCCAAAAATATGGCAAACTTTTTTTAAAAATTGTTCAAAATACACTAAAATAGCCATTGCAGTATGCAAATTTTCAAAATTTTTCCGGGGTAGCATGCCCCTGGACCCCCCAGAGTCGTTTTTGTTACTTAAGTTGCTGAAAATTAAATCTGTGGAAAAAAACTACGCTAGAAAAGTGACGAAAGTTGGAGCCCCCTCCCTAAAAAAAGATTCTGAATAGGCCCCTGACATGAAACATTTTTAAAAAGCTTATTTACGCCCGTTTCCGGGTCTAAACGTTTTTGCATTTCGTTAACATTCAAACTGATTCAAAATTACATGTACCCCACCAAAACTTTCTGGATACGCTCCTGAGTACAACGTATGGTCAAATGTGATGTCATTCTCAAGCCCCCATTTGCAAAATCCTGGCTACGCTAGTGGCTCAGGGTCATTGTTTTTAGTAGAGTTTCCCTGTTTCCCGGATTTTCAACTTCCCGGAAAACGGGAAATTTTACAAAACTTTTTGGAATCCGGGGAATTCTCGGAATCCCGAAATTCCTCGAGATTTCCAAGATTCGGAAAATTTCCGAAACTTATTCAGTAATCGATTTCATATTTTCTTTTGTTGGTAATTTTATTGATATCCAGATGCGCAAATTACTAAAAGTATCAGCTTTTGTTTAATATCGTTGAATAAAAAACTTTCAATATATTTAGTAAATAATTATTATTTATACCGTATTGTTGTGTGTTTATTTACTATTTTGATTCGCGTTTCTTTCGTTTTCATTGAAAATGGGGTTTACTGCGACCATTCAGAAGATCTAGGGTAGGGTTTCTTGAACTGGGGTACGTGTGTCCCCTGGGCAGTGGCGCCGCCAGGAGGGCAAGAGAGGCAAGTTGCCCCCCCACTTTCGTTTTGAGCTGTTTTTCCAGTTCGTGCAAATCCGTTTAGAAAATTTTTTCGAGGGTTTACTCCCACAACCCCCCCAAACTTTTGTCGGTTTGTTGTTCCACTAATAAAATAAGCCGTGAAAATGTACTGTCTGACATGTGAATTTTTTTGTTTCAAACATAAACTGATCAGGCTTACCGTCCGGGTTGTACTGAATGCGTCAATGGCTTTTGTTACGTCACAGAGGCAAGGTAGCCTAGCAGAAATCAATTAATAGTTCTCATATGCCGGCAAAACCATTGAGTCAGTACACTGAGGAAGAAACACTAAAAAGCTAGGGTTCAGTGACGTTGCGAAATGTTACTTTAACTTTATTGTTTTTCCGCTTTTATAGGGGTAGCATTCTTACGTCTTCGTAAAATGATGAAAGTCTTTTATGCGCTAAACCCCAAAGTTTTTCCGAAATATTTGTTGCTAATAAATTAGAGGAGTAATGCTTTTCAGTGCTTAAATTTATCACAAAGTTTATTTCTTAATTACAAAGCGATAAGTAGTTATCTAGAATTTAAGTTTTATGCAACGAAAAAAAGTTTTACGAGATCCTCATTTCTTCAATAATAGGCGGCGGAACCGGGGAAGACGCGTCTCCCCCGAAAAGATTTCCAGGGGGGACGCTCTTTAGGTGAAAAAATGTCTAGCTCTAATCAGTATCGTACAATGTTGGCCTATAGCTGATGTACAATCGCAAGTTGTAATGACTATTCATTCTGATAATTTGTTTATGATGACTAGGGCGATTTTTTTGTAACCTAAAAAACTTAAAAATGTAACTTTATTTTTGTAAAAAAGTAAACAAAAAGTAACTTTATTAAACGAATAAAAGTAAAACGAAAATAGTTGCAGCCAAACATGAAAAAACGTGAAAAAGGCCCAGTTCTACCTCGTGCTTAAGTTATACTGAACACACATGTAGTGTTTTACATTTTGTGGTAGAAAGTTTCTGTCCTTCGCAAGTAATTTGTGAAGCATAGAAAAACTTCTTTCCACAGAAGCAGTTGTTGGCTGTCACCAAAGAGGCACCTTAGTGTTTATAGATTGTAAATTTATCTTTCTTGCATCAATCCAAGACAAAAAACTGGAAAAATTATACAAAAAAGCACGAAAACCAAAATGTAACCTAAAAGACAAAAAGTAACTTTTTGTAACCTTATAACTTTTTAAATACTGACCCCATAGCTGTGAAATTTTGGTTAAACGCTTTTCACGTTAATTGGAGCTAGCAAAAAAAAAGCAACTTTTGTGACCAAAAATTGCACTAATGATGACATACTGTAATCGTCCATTCGCCGGTCTTCTTGTCCTTAAAAACTAGCCATTTGAAAGTAGATAAGCTGCTACACAGAGTGGCAACTAGTTTAAGCTAGAGATGTGCAAGGGCGGATCCGGGGGGGAGATGTAGGGTATGCATCTCCCCACCAGCCGCATAAATTGAAATGTGCGAACAAAATGCATCATTGCGTCATATTTGGTGAAAGACTCAAAATTAGGGGTAAAAAGTTTAAACAGAATTTTCCTTCAAAACTGCATAAAAAGCACTAAAATAGCTATTAGGCTGTCTAAATTTTCAAAAAATATCCGGGGTAGCATTCCCTTGTATCTCCCTAGAGCTGTTTTTGTTCCTCAATTTGCCTCGAAGCAACTCCGCCGGAAAAAACTGTCAAAATGTGGTCCCCTTCCACCCCCCTGAAAAAAATTCTGACACTTGCAAAAAGCTTATTTACGCCCTTTTCCGGGTCTAAACGTCTTCGCATTTAGTTAACATTCAACCTAATTTAAAACCTCATTCTCCATCAAAATTTTCTGGGTCCGCTGCTGGAGTAGAGAGGTCAACATTTTCGATAGTTAAACGGTTGTTTTAATAAAAAGTTGTGTGAAACAACCGATAACTTTAGCATGTTGAGCTGGCTAGCTATGGGATGCACTAATGCAGGCTATCGCTTCGTCTCGAGTCAATGATGTCGAGTCCGAGTCTTTTCGTGCAATGACTCTAGTCAAGTCAATTTGCACCACAGACTCGAGTCAAGTCGAGTCAGTTTACATACAGATTCAAGTCGAGTCTCGACTGTAGTCTCAAAAGTACTTGGCCAATAAAGTTGTTAAAAATTTTAAGTTGCGGCAACTTTCACGTACAATTGACCTATACTGTAAATTAGAATTAAATATGCTCGAAATGTAGAAAAGCGCTGAATTTTTCTTGTAATGCAATCACATAAGTGTAATTAAAACATTCGCATAAAATATCGTGAACTTTGTTTCAAAAGCTCCCTAATCTTTACTACTTTTTCATTTGCGATTAATTTTTGCGCGATTTAAATTTTGACATAACTTCTCCACAAAAAGCGCTGGTTAAGCATTATTGCATCATACCAGTAAGTGTAAGCATAGAGAAAAAGCAAGATCGTATCGCAAAAAGGCAATCGAATATGGCGAGCAAAAGGAAAGAATGTTCAATTGAAAATTATTTTGAGAAGAGTAGGGACTTTTTCGTTGTGTTTGTTGTTCTATGTGTTTCTTGTTCGTACATACCATACGGTGACAAAATCGTTGGATTTTCTTAATTATATAATGCCGTGCAAGTGGCAGTTTGATTAGTATTAGGGTAACGATTAGCGAACTTAAAGATTGCCTGCCTAGATCGACAGTAAATGATTAACTCCATATTCATCCGTAAACAAAATAAATAACAATAACTTGAGGCAAAAATCGAAATACGGGAAGCAGAGCTGGCGGCAGAGCGGTTGGCTCAGGGGGCCAAGCATTTGTCAGGGGGAGAGGCAAAGTTTAAAATTAAGCACAAAAGCCGCTGTTGTCAAAAGAGTAAGCTTGTTGATTGAGGGGCCAAGCATGTCGATTAGGGGGGCAGGCCCACTGCCTCATTTTGGCGCCGGCCCTGGAGGGAAAACAGCGTGAGTCTAACGGCTTGGCCTGAGCAGATCATTTTTTTGAAGTTCTTGGCCTATTGTAATTTGCCCCCCCCCCCACCTAAATATTCCGCTGGCTACGCCCCTTGACTCAAGGTATGACTCCGAGACGAGTCAAACTGATTGCCTAGCCTAAAAATTAGCATTCACAGTTTTCCTGCTATACGTTCGACTTCGAAGTTTGTGGAATAGCCAGTGAAAATACGTTATCCGTAAAAAGCTTCAACCCCACTCGGCTGGTGGCAGTTTTAAGACCAGGGCCGGCGCAACCGTTCCCTCCAATCAGGGGGGGGGGCACGCGTTTCTGGGGTCCCACTCCGGTGCGTGGGGGCCCACTTTCGTTACCTGAAGCCTTTTTTTTTTGGTCTTTAATTCTGCATGGAGATGAAATTAAGTATTCTTTTGGGCACAAAACCTCGCGTTGAGTTCCAGGTGGGAGGGCGAGGAGCTACGATGGACTAGCATTGGCGCTGCTTAAGATTTCAGTAGCGTCTTAGCCCTCTAGGTCATCAAGCTTCATGATAAATATATTGCAATTTTCGCTATTTATTTCAGTCACCTAACAACTGCAGGCTGAATAATAGTCAGGCAAGGAAGGTAGCCTGCTCAATAACTTAATGATTATGTAATTTCAAAAGCGATAATGAAAAAAGGCAGCACTGTGTTGCCTATAGAACCAGTTTACACTGAATTAAGGTCTCCCCCTCCAAACTCCTCAGCCATCAACGAATGACGCATTAAAGCCAAGTTTACCAAGCACTGGCTGTTGTTGCTACTAATAATACCATTTTACGCCTGCCAATGCTGCCACAATGCACATTGCTGTCTTTCCTTTTTAGTGCTTGCCGATTAGGCTTCAACAAAAAAGTATAAAGAGTTTTTATGGCGTGGAGTTGCTATTTTACTGCGGAGTAATTTTATCTTCTAAGTTTGACCATTGGCCATCAGATCGAGCTGATTTTCCGAAATTTTGAAGTTTATGACCATATATTTTCAACATGAGCCGCAATAAATTGTTTCAATGGTTCTCAGAGATTCAAGATTTCTTATTGTGACCACGATGTCATCTTGTGTGGTGATGTAAATCACTTCATGCCTTCAATGTTGCCTTGTTAACATAGCGTAGTTTGTGGAATTAAGTAGACGATTTTAATCGGTCGTCCCTCTTTTAGATTCCTGTCATGCTGCACTGATGAGATTTTTCGAAACAGGTGTAGTCTTCGCAATTGCAGAGGCTGCAGTTGTCTGTATTATCACTAACAAATACCGGTAGCCTACATGACTAACTAGGGCACAAAAAATTCGACATGTCACTTTATTTCCATTAGCCACTACCAAAGATACGATACGTAAGATTTTGATTTGTTTGGTTCTTTATTCCTCTTCACCCATTACTAACAGCTTCTTCGATCTGCACTAGCTGCTTCACGACTTAACCGCTTGTGATAGCGATTTTACGATTCAGACGGAACTGTGTGATGCAATAAAAGCACTAGTTTATTGAAAAGCGAAGATAAAGACCAAAGCAAACTATGCAAGTTTCACATAGCCTTATTGTAAACTAAGAAGCAAAGACAACGAATGTCCAACTTTGAGGTTGGGCAATCGATTAGCATATTTTCATAAGCTTGTTACTACTGGGGGGCTATGGCCTGTTAAAACTGGGGGGCCATGGCTAACTCGATGCATAAGCTTGTTAAAACTGGGGGGCCATGGCCCCTTCTGGCCCCCCCCTTAGAATCACCACTGGTCGGGGGGTTAGTTGGTAACCGAAAGTAACCGTTTATTATGATGTTGCACGTACAGGTTTTAAGTGACTGGAAAAACGGTTCCGCTACTGCGAAACTCAAACTACGGTAACTGAAAGTTATGCCTAAATACTTGTTACGTACCACAAAAAGTTAAATTTCTTTTGGGGCAGGGGCGGCTCGTCTAGAGAAGCTGCGAAGCTGCAGCACCCCCAGGAAAATCTCTACAAAAATTTATGAATTTTAATTATTTTTTTCAACATTACCATTCAATGTTTATGTGCTATTGAAGTTTTCTTGAAAAAAAAAAAAAAAAAAGATGAGGGTGGACCCAATACCCCTTGTTTGAAAACAAATAATATTTTAAATTTTTGATGAAATTGCTTAAAATGGCAACACTTCTGCGAAATCTGCGGCTTCAATGGAAACATTAATTTACTCAGCGTCAACCAGAGATGTCCGGAGTCGCTTTTTTGAGACTCCGACTCCAATCCTGCTCCAAAATTACAGAATCCTACTCCAATCCTGCTCCGATTTACCTCAAAAATCAAAACTCCAACTCCTGTTTTCATTCCTGTTACTCGAAGAATTTTCGCAAACTTTGCAATCACAATGTTATCCAAACTTTAGGCCTATGTTAAATTTCATGCAAGTGAGATTACTGGTGTTTAGAGACTGTGCGCGAACCGATGCCTCACAGCGAGCATAACTTTTGACAATGTTCAGTGTACATTACAATAATAACTTAAAGAAATGGTTACTCCGGCTCCAACTCCTACTCCAGTTTTGACGTTAAACTTAACTCCGAGTCCAATCCGGCTCCGGAAAAATTTGCTTGACTCCGGCTCCTGAACATCTCTGGCGTCAACTCCCGCGCTTTCATGTTGCCATTTCAAAGCAAGTTAATACTTGACTGTTAGTTTTCTATTCGATTGACAATTTTTTGTCACTTTAGTGCAATAACAAGATCAATATTAAACCAGATTACTTTTTAAAAGTATTAAATGTTATGCTTAGTGGCTTTTTCAGTAATGCTATGAATTTTCAAAACGTACAAGGAAGCTTTGGTCAGAATGTACTTCTTTCTGCTATATTCCAATGCTGCTGCTGCAGAAGCATTTTCCGACTTTGCAGCGACAATCCAGTTACAACGGTGCTATCATAGTTACGTAATAATGGGTACAACACGTTTCTTAGCTGAATGACAGATGCCGCTACTAGACAGCATAAGATTGTGCGTGTGATGTTAAAACGTTGAACAAATTAAAGGTTGGGTTTTTGTTAGCGGAGCTGGTTTAGCTATTAAGCTGAAGAAGTGGGGTACAAAGGTAGTTGGAGCAGGTGTATGTTCAGTGATGTCTGGGAGTAAGATTATGCGTCTGCTTGAGGTCAAGTAAAATATTACCGTATAGTTTCTCAGCTAGTTTCTCAGGTACCAGCACCGGTAGCTCTAAAAAAATTTAAAATTTGAAAAATAATTTAAATGTTATATAACCTGTTAAGTGCTGGTAGTTCGATCAAACAGCTAAATTTGCAGATCTAGGCCTAGTTGAAACAGTAGAAGCTGTAATTTAGATTAAACATAAAAATCGCTTTGCTGCTTAGTTCCTACAGATGTACTTGTCCCACATGGTCCAGTGGTTTTATGAAAAAGTTCAACTGGAACTTGTATTTGTGGGCTTACCGGTACTGAATAGGGTATGGTATTCACGTGTTGCTACCGTAACTGAAATCAAATCTTCATTATACTCGCGGTATTACGCCGAAGCGTGTAACGAGTGGCGGAAACCATCTCCGCGGCTTAGCGCCTGGGCTACGCAGCTCCGAAGAAACGTAGCGTTGGCGACACTGCGCCGATTTGACCGACCAGGAATTTGCTTCACGTCGTTCTAATTATGTTACTCGTTCGGGTCGAATCTCGAAACCCCCAGAACGTCTCAGTTATGAATAAGTGTGATTTTGTGAATGCTTTATTGTTGTGTCAAAGGGGGGTGTAGCATGATCTTTAAAATCCGGTTAACTTTTGCAGATTCATAAACATGTTTTTAGACAGCTTTATCGCTTTCGTTTATATTTTTATGATGTGCTGTTATTCATGAATGAAATTATTTCAGCATTCTTGTCGAGTATCCTTTAATTGCTAATTGTTGTTATTGCCTAAAAAGTGACTAGAACATACAACGTAGAGCACGTGAAGACGGTTGCTTTACGTGTAAAAAATGTTGCTGTTTTACGTTGAATATAATTCTTGCAGCACCCCCAAGTTTTTACGTCACGAGCCGCCATTGTTTTGCGGTATATAAATCTGGAGGGGTGATTGGCTGATCAAGGACAAGAGCATTTTGAAGATTAGTGTTCCTTGTTTAGGCTTACACCTGAGTGCGGCTGATGAACTGCATTTCGGTGAAGGTTTTAAGTGACCAGAAGAACGGTTCTGCTCCTGCGAAACTGAAACTACGGTAACCGAAACTTATGCCGAAATATGGCAAAATTTCCGGTTAGCGAACTTTGAAAATCGTGGTTGTGTAACCGTTTTTCGGTGAAATAGAAGCTTCTACTGTAAAGTGGGTAGTGGTAAAAATTATGTGTAAAATTATTATCTACCGCAGTTCCGTTAAATAGTTGAGAGGGGCACAAGTTTGCTGATAACAAAGCAATTTTTTGTTAAGTAGGTTAGTTGAATCGTTTGAAAGCTTTAAAAATTGTTGCAATTTGATCAGGCGATGAACCGGAACTATTATGGCTTGATGTTATAATTCAGTCCAACTATAGGCCTAGTACGGGTAGTCTACTGTCTGACTGTGTAGTCTCAAGTTAGCCTGCCACAGTACCACAAACTGGTACTGGTACCGGTATTCTAGATTGTAAAACTAGCCATTACTAATGTATACTTGACTAGTCTTATTGTCCACCTGCCTAGGTGCTCACTTTCCGTTATCACAGTCATAGTATTAGATCACTAGGCCAAGTACCGGTACCGTACTCTGTACTGTACCAGTAGTGTAACTTTAAATGCCGGCATTCTAATTGCTGATTGTATTAACCTGCTACTGTTATGGTATGGTGCTGTAGGGGTTACCAAATGTCGGGGAATCACCAAATGCAACGGCGCGCGATCTCACTCCGATTGATCTCAGAACTTCATTTATTTAGATGGTAGGTAGCACGACACAGCAACATCGATAAGGCCTATACAGAATTTAGTTTGTCTCCGAATGAATGAATAAGAGGACAAGAGGTCTATATTAATAGAGATATCGTTTCCTGCCTGTTCGTGGGAACAGAAGTATTGTGTAATTTAACAATAATGATTTAAGCAATATAATAATAATTTAAGCGAATAGTAATAATTCAAGCAATATCCGTTTTTGGTGAATATGTATCATGTAATCCTTTGTTAACGGACATTGATATCACTACAGTGTCATTGGCAGAGGTGGGCACAGCGCCGCTGTTTTTTTAGCAGCGGTACCGTAGTTTGGGGTAACTTTGGACCACTTTTTGTTTTAGAAGGAAGATTGCAAAAAAGTCTAATGCTACATGCAGGTGAAACTTCTTTTAAATAAGGGGCTTGTGACGAGATAAAAGATATACGTTAGCGCATTCTGCAATTTCAAGACAACATTTCCGTTTTTTAAAAATAGCCTTACTGGCCAAAGTTACCCCGCTATGGGGTTACTTTGGCCGCGTATGGAAAATGCATTTAATGCCATATTTAAACACCTCTGGGGTTACTTTGGTCATCACAAACTATTCGAAAGATGCTTTATTGAAAACTAGCCATCAAAATTTGCACACGTTGCAAATAAAAAGCGTAGTTTAAGCACACAAACCACAAAAATATGAAAAGCATAAGCTCATTTGTAAACCGAAGTCACATCATTTGGCGCAACATTGTTCTTTCCCATGAAATAGTCTGGTAACAAAACAAAAAGGGTTTGTATGAGGAGAGGCTTGGCTTTAAGGATCCCGCTCAGGATCAGATCCAGACACTGAAATATCCTCTTCGCTTAATGTATCTGCGATTTCAACAAGTAGGAGCTGTGATGCTGCTCCAGCAGATGCTCTGCGATGTCGGTACTTCACTACTGGTACATCCAAGCGAAGTTCATGTTTCACTTGTTCTTCCTCACTTTCTTCTGGTCCCTCATCAACTCCTGCCTGGTCTTCTATTCTTCCCTCTTCAGAAATAGACGTACAGGTATTAGTGTTCAAGTTCTGGTTTTCATTACTCCCTTGAATACTTTTGCCAGGCACCACCTCCAATCGAAGTCTTTTCTTCGGGAGCTGATGCTTCCTCTTCTCCATCATAGCGCATTTCTTGCAAGTGGCTTATGAATACTTATGTAGCTAACAAATGTTCGGCGATAAATAATTCTTCATTTAACACAGTAGGGCGACTAGGTTTTTGAGTGTGTTCCTTTTTTAATTTATTGTATAATGTGCTCCAAGGTTCTAGGCATCACTTCTCTACAAGTTTGTTTAATAACCTGAAAATACAAAAATAAAACAAACAAATTGGATATCAGTATCACCGACTCTTAAGACAGCCGATTCTACAGGGTGACCCAAAAAAAACGGAACCCAATTCTAATTATTCTAAATACACGGGTTCCGTTTTTTTTGGGTCACCCTGTATTTACTCAAGTGGCCAAAGTTACCCCAATGAGATGGTATTTGATGGGGTAACTTTGGCCACCCCTTTTATTCCTTGCAAATTGGTTATACTCACATTTTTAAATATTTAGTAACACTGCCACCCCATAAAAGTTTAAGAAATAGCAAATAAGAACTAACCACTCTCACTCAGAAACGTCGTGGATATGAAAGTTGGAACTACACAAAACTAATGTTTCAACAGCAGCTTTCTTTGTTGAGGAAATATTCACTTTCAAATAATTACAAAAAACACAGTTACTTGTAAAAATACTCTAAATAGCAGTCTAAAAACAAACACAAGGTTAGTTTCCTCCAATATTTGTCGCAATGTGAAATTTTGCTTTTTCGAACAAAGTTTGAACGCTGATCCAAAGTTACCCCGCATGGCCCAAGTTTCTCCATATTACGGTAGCGAAAGCGCCACTGTTTTTATCTGTCAACAGCGAAAAGCGGCAGCGCCGCTTATTTTGAGGAGGAGTAGCGACCAGCGCAGCAGCGCTTCTGTGAAGATAATTGACTTACCGCTGCCGCTGATGCAAAAAAATTTTTGATTTTGAAGACTGTGTGTTATGCAGCAATCTAATAACAAAATCGCAACTTAAATCTAAACTCGCTCTGCTTGAAATTAATACCATGAAACTAACAAATGAAAACGTAAAGCGAAGCGTGATAGCGTGAAATCGCAAGCGATGTTCCATTAATTCATTAACACCATTTTCATCGTTCTCATCGCCAGACACTAATCCTGATTGACAGTTGCTGTTTCACAAACAAAGCTGCATCTCGCCATCAGAAATCCGTTTCGGCAATGCCATCCGCTGGTTTGACTTCTCACTTCTTTGATTCGAGTATCTTGTATCGTTTCACTTTATTACCACTAGGACCCGTTCAGGGAAAAAAAGCGAAAACATTGTCTGTCCGATGAGACAATTAATGAGGAAAAAAATCAGTAATCAGTCTTTGCGGTGGTAAGACTAAAAATGATATACAAAAATACGAAACTCAATGTTTAGCTCGAGATTTTTGAACAAATTGAGTATTAGTAAAATAGTCATTGAAAAATGGTTGTATATTTTATACTAAAATGGTAAAGACAGTAGGCCTATGGCATAACAAACAGTAGGCCTAATAAAGATAAGGGTGATAAATAATAACTATTATTTAAATTGATTTATAACAAATCAGTGGCGGAGCCAGGTGAAAATTTCAAGGAGGCCATATTGATTTTACACATTCCCGATCGTGTAGCCTACTTACTCCCGATTGTGTGTTTTAAAGTATCCAATGATAGTCATTTTGCTTTGGATGAAAGTATCCTCATCACTTTTTATGAGGCAAGGATTTGCTTTGAGCTTAATTTATTTTGGCTCATTAAATAATCAGATCGAAGGAAATAGCAAAAGAAAATTGACTCTTTGTCTCTCCTGCCCCCATCCAGCTACGTCTTTGATCAGATTCCTCTGAATATGCGTTTTTTATCTTCAGTATTTGTTTTTCATGAAAATATCATTGACTAAAATTCACTCCTTCTTTCTCCTGCCCCCCCTTCCCCGGCTACGCCAGTAATCAGATTCCCGTGACTATGCGTTTTTTATCACCAGCATTGGTTTTTCATGAAAGTATCGTTGACTGTGATTGAGAAAATTCACTTGTGTGTCATTGTTAATCGTAACTTTTTAGTTTTTTCGAAAATTTTCGCAGTGTCATACTTTTAAAGCAGCGGCAGCGCCGCTACTTTTTTAATTCCAGTTGCGGTAGCGGCAGCGTCGCTGCTTTTTTCGTCAAATAGCGGCAGCGACAGCGGCGCTACTATTTAAGTAGCGGCTGCCCAGCTCTGGTCATTGGAATGGTAACACAGTAGGCTATGGTCAAGGGTGGAAACCTAAACCTTAAACCTGAAAACCCGGTTTTAAAGGAAATTTTAGAAACCCTAACTGAAACTGACACCTACTTGGCCAAAATTTTGAAAACCTAGACTTGAACCCAAACCGTTTTTTCTTGAAACGTCAAAACTGAAACTGAAACGAAAACCTGTTCAAAATTTTCTAAGGTTTTGGGTTTTAAAAATTGTCATCACTATCATTACCAGTACAGTTTCTCTAACGCTGAGCGTCCGGTAGAAAATCTGTGAATACTAATTTTTGAGTCTTTGGTTTCACCGGACTCGGAATTATGGCCTACCAAAGTCGACAAATTTTGAAGCAATTGCTCTCCTCCAGGCCCGCAACTAGACGCAAATGCTTAGAGGGGCGAAAAATATCTTTGGGGGGGCCAAATTACCTATACCGGTACGCCTATCATGTATTATAGTAACCAATTTTTGTAGGGGGGGCTCTGCTCCCCGCGCTCCCCCCTGGTTGCGGCCCTGCTTTCCTCACTCGGTCATCTGAGCTGCTACTTATCATCGTAATACAACAAAAACGTCAATAGGTAGAGTATTTAAATAATCCCTATTCAAAATAAAATAACTGTCTTTGATGAAACTTAAACCGAAACTGAAACCCGGAAACCGAAGCTGTGCGTAAGCAAAACTGAAATCGAAACTGGAATTTATTTTTCAACAGCCGTGAAACTGAACCAAAACTGAAACCTGCCATATAGGTTTTAACACACCGAAACTGAAACTCTAACGCCAAGTAGCCAGGTTTCCACCCTTGGCGATGGTACAAGTAATGTTCAGTGTTTTGGGTGTAGTGAACATCAGCCATCCGTGACTTTTCTTGCTTTAGAACAGGGGTGTGCAACCTTTTTCACTGGGGGGCCACTTTCGAAAATTTTAACAATGTCGAGGGCCAATCACCGTCAAATATGTATAAAATTATAAAATGCTAAACACAACCCGTGTTTTATAGACGGTACAAATAGCTAAATAAATCGATTTAAAAAAAAAAAAAAATTTTGTCCTGCCATCGTCGAGGGCCACATTGACTGGCCTGGAGGGCCGGATTGTGGCCCGCGGGCCGTGGGTTGCACACCCCTGCTTTAGAAGAACATGAAACAAAAAAAATTGTGAATGACCGATTGTTCACTTCACCCTTATTTTCTGCCGTCATTTGGCAAAACCCATTAACTCCAAAATTTTGAAATTTCGTTTTTTTGAATTTTTTCAATCGTTACACCAATGTCCTTCTTGCGTGCAAATTTCGAGTTTGTACTCCAAACGGATTTCGAGTTATCCATGGTGGCGAAACCCATTAACTCCGTTTCTGTACAAAAAGTTGTCAAGAATTTTAAAAAGTAGATGGCAAAACCTGTTAACTCCACTCGTAATTGTTAATCTGTTATTGCGTCATAAACAAAGTTCAGTGCATTTTTTAAAAATTTTCGTCTCACTAATGAAAAATAGTGCGTAACAATGTGAAACAATGATAATAGTGACGTAATAGCCTATTGAGTTTAATGCAAATTTGGATAAAAATCGAACGCACATCTCATACGCTGTTTATGCATTCGTTGATTAAAATTATTGACAGTAAACTTTATCATTAAACTTTTATGATCAAGCACTTTTATCAAACCAAAAATTAAAAAAATCTACAATCAGGAACATTCTTAAAAAAACCTGAAAACTAAAACGTGATTTTCTCGAAAAGTGTAAAAGTGGAGATGATGTTTCTTTTTGCCAAATGACGGCAGTTTTGTATATAATGTTCTTTGGGTAATGTGAAGAATCTGTCGTCAGTATAGGCCTGGGCACTGGACAATCGCAATTGTGACTTCACAAGATAACCATAGGTGGGCACAGCTAACGCAAAAACTAGCTCCGCTAACAGCTAGTCCGACAATAAAAAAGATTAGCTTCGCTAACGCTAATCCGATAACACGAATTTTTTGTTAGCGAAAGCTAACGCTAATCCGCTAATTAGGCCTGATCGTAAGATTATAATTTGACACAAAAACAACGAAAAATCAAGTTTGTAACTTGTAGCAATCATTTTAATATTGCGTTTTTCAGTTGATTAGCCAAATCTAAACAATATTGTATCAACGCGATTTCCAAAAGTTCATTTGATAGCACGGTATATTGTCAAGGCTTAGGGCACATGCTGAAAGAACTTACACAGTTACAGCATTGAAATAAATCGGCAGTGAAATTAGCACATTAACTTACTAAAATAAGCACATTGCCGAAATAAGTAGAGCAGGGAAATAAGCACAGTAGGCCTACTAAAATAAGCGTCGATCTGACTATGTCTGACTACCGCGCCTTTGCGGAGTGCAAGGTTGATAGACCGGCGGCTGAGAGGAGTTAGGTACCTTTTCTAGGTACCAATAACCAAGTATATCGCGACCTACCGGTAGTACGTCAAAAACCATCGGCGAAAAGTGATTTCTGTTGGGTCAGATCGGATGCATTTGACCTTAATAATGGGGGTCCAGGGCCCAAAGACCCCCCCAAAACAAACGCTAGCATACCTTTTCTAGGTACCACATGAAACCTAGTGGAAACGAAAGCTTACATTAACCAGATCACAAAATAATATATGATAGAAATTTTTTCGGCTGGTTTACCCCCAACAGAAGCTTCCAAAGTTCGAGTGATGACGTCACAAAGGCATGCTAGCGTACCTTTTCTAGGTAACGCATGAAACTTGGTGCAAACGAAAGCTTACATTGCACTGATTACGAAATAGCTTGTGACAGAAATTTTTTCGGCTGCTTTACTTGTACTCTCGGCAGAAGCCCCCAAAGTTTGAATTATAACGTCATTTTCGCTGTAACATCTCTACCCTAAATTTTGTAGAATAAATGTTACGAAACAATCAATGAAATATAAGGGACCGTTAATCTGGAACAAAATCCCCCTTGATATAAAGCGGCTAAAATCGTATCGAAACTTCCGCAAGCATATTCGTTCGCATATTATCTCCCTCAACCAAAAATAACTCCCACTCCACTCGCTAAGACTTTTTTCCTTTTTTATCGAGAATGCATACTGCTCCGTCTTTTTTTCTTTCAGAACCTGAATTCGGTGGAATTAATGTAACAATTGACAAATCATTAGAAGAAAACTGTAGAGAATCACAAGACGAAGCAGCGTTATATTCCGGAATAGAATACTACGAATTGGACATTATATGGACAGAAATTAAATTTTGTATTGCTAAAAGAGAACTCTGTAGACTACCGAACGGAAGGGACAATTAAGGATGATTTATTTTTAATAAGAATTTGCATACTAGTAGTATTATTAATACAGAAGGTTCTTCGTTTAATGGCATGAAAATCTATAGGTTGCACTGCTTGTGTAATGTGTATGTTTTGTTTTTTATTTTCTGTTTTCGTGTTCTTTTTTTAGGTGCAGCGACCGTGCTAATTTTTTTTAAACGCTTTAGTTCTATGTTTTTATCTTGAGCATGTTCAACGTATAACGTTTTGTCGCTGTTTCCTTATTTTTAACCAAGCTGTTTTTTGTGTTGATGATGGCGTTGTTTTATGGTTAAAAATAAAAAAATCCTACTACTACTACTAACATCATGACTCGCTGTGACGTCGTTACTTCAACTTTGGGGGCTTCCGCCGGGGGTAAAGCAACCGGAAAACTTCTGTCACATACCATTTCGTAATCAGTCCAATGTAAGCTTTCGCTTGCTCTGAATTTCATGCGTTACGTAGAAAAGGTATGCTAGCATACCTTTGTGACGTCATCACTCGAACTTTGGGGGCTTCTGTCGGGGGTAAACCATCCAAAAAAAATGCTGTCACATACCATTTCATGATCTGGTAGATGTAAGCTTTTGTTTCCACTAGGTTTCATGTGGTACCTAGAAAAGGTATGCTAGCGTTTGTTTATTGTGTTTTTTTTTTGGGGGGGGGCCATTACGGCCAAACACATCCAATCTGACCCGGCAGAAATCACTTTTCGCCGATGGTTTTTGACGTAGTACCGGTAGCAGGTCGCAACATACTTGGTTATTGGTACCTAGAAAAGGTATGCTAACCCCTCTCAGCTGCCGGTCTATAACCTATTAGCTTCTGCATGTCGAAACAGTGATTGAGCAAGCTCAGCATTATGATGTCATTGACGGAGATATTATTGCCTGATCTAAGCGCCTAGCTAGAAGAGTACCCGTAGTATTCTCTGACACAGAAAACGGGAAATATGGTAACTTAAAGGCTTTTCTTTATTAAAATCGTGGCAGCAACTATTCTTATTCTCGCGGATTAGCGGATAGGCTGAAAAAATTAGCTTCGATAACCAGTCTGCTAACATTTTTGAGCGTTAGCTGAACAGCTAATCCGCTAGTAAAAAACTTAGCTTCGCTTATTAGCGGATTAGCGATTTGTGCCCACCTATGAAAATAGCAATAAACTATGCAGGAACGATAGGGAGTACAGAGCATTGAACATTACCCATGTTCTTCAATCTTCATCCTTATACAGCTTAGTGAGGCTAGGCTAGTTTAGGTATCTACCGATATGTTTGCTGTTATAGATTACCGGTAGGCTATAATCAACCAATCTAAACTTGGTAGACTAGGCCTAGACTAAATCTGAAATTTATATATAATCAAAATTTGAACAACATTGCTATAAGATTCACAAATTTAAAAAAGAAGCTACAAAATGTTTTGCTGGTACCTATGTATAAACTGTATCAGTATATGTATGTAGACTAGATTGTGCACTGTGCATAATGAAAAATACGATACCGGTACTTGTGATTAGGCCTATTCAGTTGACAGTTGTCATTATATAAATTGGTACCGGTATACACTACGTAGTGAAACAGAAAAACATTGTACTGATATATATCCTCCATATGAATTGGCAACCTGTAACGTACTGCCAGCACTTTTTGTTTTGGTTAATAGCCTATACCTGTATACTGTACCAGTAGATTACGGTATATTTTTTGTGAGTATGCCGCACTGGTACCGGTATACCATAATTAATGCAATTGTGTAATGTTAACTTAATGTTCTTTTCCATTACCAAAATATTGCCTAAAGTTCATAAGCATGTTAAGTGCAAGAAATGAGCTGCTGGTTTTTGGTTGAAAATCAGAAATGCATTCAATCTGTTTATGCTTAAATAAGGCAATTGCATTTAGGCCAGCAGTTTAGTCTGATTGGAGTTGGGTGAAAGTGGGTCTCAATCCCTGATCCAGCAATCAGTGGATAATATGAAACATTCCCATTGTTGACAGTCAATATGATATTGGAAGCTTCTATTTCACCAGAAAACAGTTACACAACTATGATTTTTAAACTGCGGTAACCGAAAATTTTGCCATATTTAGGCATAACTTTCGATAACCAACCCCAACTCCCTTGACTCCAACCCCAATCCTCCCGACCCCAACCTCCTTGACCCCAATCTCCCAACCCCCCCTTAACCCCAACCCCCTGACAACCCTTACTCTGAACCACTGGCACAGACAAAAATAGAAAAAAAGGGGGGGACAATTTTTTTTCATTGAATTATCGTACTGCTTCTAAGAAGGTTTCAGCCAGGCCTATTAGTTTATATTGAAGAATGAGTGAGTTGATTCCATTGTTTCGCCACTGTCAGACTGTAATTCAGAAGTTTTTTTTTTGGGTAGTGTCTATTTTGCTGTTGACGACAAAATAGCTTTTAGGTCCATTTTGTTTGCCGTAAGTGACGTCATGGGTTTTTAAGCGCCATTTTCAGCTAGATTACCACAACTTCTCGATAACTCAGGGGATAGAGTGCAGCATATAATGGGAAGCGCTGCACTAATTTTAGGTACAATTCTCATCTCGGCTTTGGTTAATTTTGCTGTGGTGGCTTTGGTTCGAATCACTTCGGTTTAATTCGGATTCGTGTGACCTAAGGTTAACAATCGAGTTTGTGAAGACAGTAGAATAGAATAAGATGTAATATTCGTGTAGCATGGGGTTGCAGGTTATGTAGCTGCAGCAAAATAGACCTAAAAGCTATTATGCTGTTAATGGTAAAATAGACACGGCCGTAAGGAGGAAAAGTAAAGTCGCTGTAAATCTCAAAACTGGACGTTTCGACAACATAAATTCAGCTGTCATCATCAGCAGTGTATGCAAGGCAGTACAAAACTACAGTTTTGAGATTTACAGCGGCTTTATTTTTCCTCCTTAAGCTATTTTCGTCCCATATTTATTGTATTCCGAAGACACGGCCTTGTTTTGCCTTTGTAAGACTAGAATTGTTACTGCTAACCATTGCACAGCTGCGCTCTGATTAATACAAGAAGTAAAATTGCCCACTTTTTTTTGTTACTTTTCTGCAAGTGTACTACTGGTGACATGTGAAAATGAGCAGTAAGCACGGTGGAAGGCTTGATGGCACACTTTTCGGGGGCAGAACGCTAATGCATTCTCTCAGTAGAAAGAATGTAACAGCAATTGATTGTATGTTGCATTCGGTTGTCTTAACTCTGAAGTAATGGGGGCAGTCAATTCAATGCAATGGCAATACAATACGGCAAGTTACCGACACAGCGGCATTATTCTTACTACAACTTATGTTTATGTATGAAAATTATATTTAAATTGACGAAGTGACTTGGCAAATGGAACACTCAAGGTGTTTTTTTTCCTCGCGAATGGAAATGGACCAAGCGTGGGTTTATAAGCGCCATTATTCGCTACATCGCAACGACTTCTTAGTCAGTGACATGGCCTAGTGGTATCGTGCGCAGGTGACAGATCCTACGTGACGGGTTCGATTCGTGACTGGAGCCGATCGCAATTGACATATTTAATGGGTGGCTGCTGACTCGAAGAGCGCAAGCTCACTTCGCAGTCTCCCTCATTTACCGTTGAATTTTCAGTTCAATATAATTTGAAAATAACCTCAGTTATTTATTTATTTATTATTTACTTCCCTGTGGAGCAGTGACTAAGGGCGCAGCTCATGGTGGGAAGCACTGCATTAGTTTTGGGTTTGGTTCTCGTCTCGACTTCGTTTTGCTTCGGTGGATTCGGTTAGGACGTTTGGCTTTGGTTATGCAGGTAAGGTTCGAAAATAAGGTTCGGCAGGTGGCAGTAATGTGATAGTGTGGTCGTAGCATAAGTACATAGGCTGATGTATGCGTGAATCTGCTTGTTCCATTCGCAAGGAAAAAAAACACCGCGAGTGTTCCATTTGCCAAGTCACTTCATGAAATTGATCATTAAACGAATTATTCACCTTCCTCCGCATTTCTGGCAATTTAACCATGCTCTGGCTAAAAATGTTGTAAACGAAGATACCATAGTTTAATAACTTTTTTAGATCTGTACTTTAAAAGGGGGGGGATTGATCCCCCTGATCTCCTACCCTGGCTGCGCCTGTGCTCTGAACTATCGGCTACTCAAAGATTCCCCTACTTCAATTTTCAAACTACCATTTCCATGCTTTCGATTTCCCTACTGTAAGAATGGCTTTACGGGAACCGTATCCGGCTCTCCTACTTTGATTTTCAAACTTCGGTAACCGTTTTCCAGTTTCTCTAGTGTGAAAAGCATGGTTTGATAGCTAGAAACGGTTCCCGAAGTTTGAAAATCAAAGTAGGGGAGCCGAATTCCGGTGAAATAGACACTTCCTATGATAATATACTTTACGCTGTTACCCCAAAATTACGTAGCAAAAATTCATGAACTTGCTGTGCAATATTGCGTAAATTACCAGTGTGAGTTAAAATTAAGAAAATGCATTTCCAGTTGGCAAAGTTTACGAATTCTAGTGTCTATTCCAACCAAAGTTTTCAATACATTACTGGTATTGTACTGTGCATTTGGTAACTCTGCTAGCAAAATAGTCTGCTGAATAGCAGTATCATATTTTACAAGCCATAAGGTGCACTTGAAGTCCTTTTTTAAAAAACATTAGTTGTGTCTTAAAAGCCAGTGTGCTCAATGTATGGATCTGGTAGCGCATTATCGCCATAAGAATATTGAGTTTTTTGTTTAAAGAGCATTATGCGGTAACTTGTTACTTCTCAAAAATTGTTGCATCTTGTAGTCTAGTGCGCCTTGTGTACGAAAAACAAAAAAACTTATTGACAGTGCATCGTGTGGTGCGTAAATAATGGTATACTACATATTGGTACCAGCTCTACAGTAGTAACTGAATTGTATGTTGTTTTTATAGCTTATCGATATTTATTCAATTGCATATTTTTAAGTTAAAATTTTTATATCTGGACATAATGGAAAACATCAAAAAGAGAATTGCAGCTTTACGAGAAGATTTGACCAAAAAAGATAGCATTATTGCTGAACTGGACATCAAACTTAAATTAGAACGTGAAGATAGATTAGCAATGGAAAAACAAAATCAAAAATTGAGAAGTAAATTGGATATGGCTGAAGATGATTTGGATAAAGTCGAAGAAAAGCTTAAGGCTGTTACTTGTCAATTAAAGATGACTGAAGAACAGTGTGATGAAAATGAACGTGAGCTTCGCAAACTCGAAAATTCTCAAGCACTATCTAGTGACAAATTAAATGATCAAAGTGAAGAATTAAAAGTTGCTCGGGAGATTGCTGAAGATGCTGATAGGAAATATGAAGAATTGGCTCGTCGCTTGGTGATGATGGATGCTGAATTGGAAAAGGCTGAAAATAGACTGGAAAAATATGAAGCAGAAAATAAGCAGTTGAAATTTGATATGAACGAATTGAGTTGTGCTCTCAAATCGTACCAAGCTATGGAAAGTTCATATGCAAGTAAAGATGACAAAGCATGTGAAAAAATTGAGGAGCTGTCAATGAGACTGATGTCATCAGAGAAAAACAGGGAAAGAGCGGAGGGGGAAATGAAAAAACTTGAAGAAGTGTGTGAGGCTTTAGAGATGGAGATAGATAGAGTCAGAGCGGAACGTGATGGTGTGAAAAGAGAACTGGAAGAAACACTGACAGAAATGGAAGAAATTACTCATTGAAATGACTTTTTAATATTTTCCAGGTATATATACTATTCCGTCTGAAGAACATCCTTGTTTTTCATAAGCATTTGTACCAGTATGAATAAATATACTGAACTAATTACGTTCTTAATATTAATACATATTACAGCTTGCTTAGAATTTGAAGCTCGGCTGACGAGTTCCAGGTTATGAGCTGTATAATATTTGTTAATATCCAACAATCCAACATGAGTAATGGTGCCTTATATATGCTACATGGTGCTTGCATATTTTGTTATAGTCCAGTTGATATTCACTGTAGATCGACAAACTTTGTTTCAAATAAAATTTTAACCCAGCAATAGTTTTCCAAGATGATGCTATTATGTGTAGTCTTGTATGAATTGTTTTCAATTTATATCTCAATATTGGATTCATATATTGGTGTGCATTAGGAATTGAAGTTAATACCAACAATACAGATGCTACTAATTTACCAGTATTTCGTTAGGACAAATTCATGTATGTGTGTATATATCTTGCATTGGCGGTTTTCGTGAGTAACAAAAGTTTTATGTGTGTAGTATATAAAACAAGTTATTCATGCCATGATAACAAATGTAGTACAAACGTGATGACATTTTTGGTAAATTAGGCAGGCCTATATATATAGAATTTACCTACATGTACCAATACCGTGTTTATAGATGTTTGGGATTTTAGGAAACATTTCAAGTTCTCTACAAAAATAACTGTCAATTTATAATTTGAATAGTTTGTACATATCGTTATTTTTAATCTTTTGTTGATTCATATACATGTATACTGTAGTTTTGTAAACAATGTGTAATGTTAGGTGCTATATTTAGCAAAATATTAGTGGTGTATTGCGCATGTAATTTTTGGTAGCTCTGTCGTTTGATTTTTTTAGATTTTTGCGTTTAACATTCCAGTGATTGTATGTTGCAAGCAGAATTTATGCTGTAAAGTTTAATGCTAAAGATTATCAAATGGCTGTTGTACTATATGAGTAATGGTTGTTTCAACTATTTTGTTGCATCAATTTCTGTGCTTTAGGTTACCGGTAATGCTTAATATCATACTTACATAAAAAATTTGTTAAAATAAGGTAAAAACATCGTATTTTTTAAATTTTAGCACCCTAGCAAAATGTCGTACTGAGTTAAATCCAATTCACTGGCTGCTTTTCTACTGCTAAACTTTCTGGTCACAAATA
Organism: Trididemnum miniatum; assembly: GCA_964006365.1. Lineage (NCBI taxonomy): Eukaryota > Metazoa > Chordata > Ascidiacea > Aplousobranchia > Didemnidae > Trididemnum > Trididemnum miniatum. Next base: position 11,514,152 of record OZ023251.1, on the reverse strand, counting down.
AGACTGTTCAATTTTGTGTAATTTTTTTAGCACTAGGAAATGTGTTGAATGTCTTATTCTACGAGTAATTCTGCTTGGTAGGAATTTTAGAAACTGCTGCTCTATTATAATCTTTAATTTGAGGATAGGTTTGTCTTATAAAGTGCATCTTACAACTTGATTTTCATATACTGTAGTTGCAAAAGCAAAAAACATTCCAGTTATTTTTCCGATTGAACTGTATGTATGTAACCTAAATTATCATCTGTCTTTTTAAATGGTACTTTGCATCTTGCGTGGACTTTGATTTGTTTAAATTTTAGTCAATTCGTGTTTGTCAGTGTTGTATGAAATGCCTAAGATCACATCCAAAAATTTTGTATATTTATGTTTTGTAAAAATGATAATATTTTTCTGGCAAAAAATTGTTGTCTTGTGCCTTTTTTCAACCGATGTGTACTCTTGCAATTGCTTAGCCTTCATATCTAATTAGTAGCTGTGTGCTTTCTATATTAGTGTAGCTCTAATTTAGTGTAGTGTATTTGTTTAATTTGCATGTTTGCATTTGCCGGTTTTAGTCCTGCATAATATTATCGCATTTATCTTCAGCTTTTGATTAATTATTGAGAAGAATTAATTATGTAAAAACTGCTTCACGTGACATTATTTTGCTATGGCAGATTCCTACGGTGAGCTTATTACTTTGATTTTACTGTTGATGTTATTTGTTTGTTGCCTAGTTGAAAGACACAGCTGGTTAACGTGGTGGTTGAAGATATCACTATCGGTACGGGAGGTCTGGGGTTCGATTCCCGCGCCGGTCAAATCGGACACAGTGTCGTCAACGGCTCGCCACCGCTGCCACTTTTCTTCGGAGCTGTGTAGCCCTGGCATTAAGCCGCGGATCTTGTCCCGCGTTTCCACTCAATACGTCATAATAACGCGGTTATAATGAAGATTTGATTTGATTTAGTTGAAAGACTTTCCGGTTTACTATCTCCGTTACTAATTCATTGCCTCCTCAGGCAGTTAATTTATGAGCATTCCAATTAGTTTACCAAAAGTATTTCAAGAAAAAATGCCAAGGTTTCATCCATATGTGGTACTTTCACTTTAAGTTGAGCTCATTTTCTTTCTATTGCAGATTATTTGTTTAAGTTTCTTGTCATTGGAAATGCTGGTGTCGGCAAATCTTGTATATTGCATCAACTTATGGAAAGCAAATGTGAGTGAAGATTTTTTGATTTTTCAAATGATAAATTTAAAAATGCTGTTTGTATCTTATTAATGCCGTTGTGTTTAGTTAAGGATGAATCAACGCATACGATTGGCGTCGAGTTTGGATCAAAAATAGTCAATGTTGCTGGAAAAACGGTGAAGTTGCAGATATGGGACACAGCTGGACAAGAGAGGTTCAGGTAAGTGTTGACAGGCAGTTGTGGTAAGCCTATTTATAACCTCTTATTTTCCATTATTGTTTACACAGAGCTATTATGCACCTTAAAACTCTCTTAACTGCACGTTTCGACTGCATAACTTCAGCTGTTATTATCAGCAGTGTATGCTAGCTTGGCAGTACCTAATGCATCGTAAAGTGAATACAATAAATATGGAACGAAAATAGCTTAAGGTGGAAAAATAAAGACACAATGATTCTCAAAACTAGACGTTTCGACAGCATAGATTCAGCTGTCATCATCGGCAGCGCAAGCAAGGCAGTACAAAACAAAGAGTTTTGTACCGCCTTGCTTGCTCCACTGATGGTGACAGCTGAATCTGTGGTGTCGAAACGTTCTATTTTGAGAATTATTGTGGCTTTATTGTAAAATGTTTTATCTTTGCTACTGGTTGGAATGATACTTTCTGGTTTGAAAGCGAAATTAGCAGTAGTAATTGGCTCAAATATGCTGTTTAGTTTAGAACTTATTTTAAAATACAATCACGAACTTTGTAACAATATTAGTGGCTGCGCGTATCATGTTTACAACAATAATGTGACGTGTATAGTAGTTGTATGTAGACTAGTGCAGATAGTGATGCAACAATGCTTGCAGGTCAGTGACAAGAAGCTATTATCGAGGCGCTGCTGGGGCATTGTTGGTGTATGATACAACTTGGTAAGTCTATGACATGGTGCGTCTCTTTTCGTGCTTTTTCTTTCAATCAAGTTTCGTCGTGATGAAATCGACTCTCACTCTTGGAGAGTTTTTAAGCTTTTTACCGCATTCTGGTTTTGGATGTTGTTAAAACCCAGCTTAATTATATTGTAGATGCACACTCCCCGTGAAATAGCACAATAGATGATATTTGACGGTAAGCTTTAACCTCAAACGCACTGCTTAGTGCCGATATTGTAGAGGCAGTAAGTACTCCCCTCCCCACCCCGTTTTCGTGTGTACTCGATATGCGAGCACCTACATGTTTGTAATTTAATGATTTATTTATGTTTTCAGTCGAGAAACATTTAACTCTCTCACCAACTGGCTTACTGATGCAAAGGCCCTTGCTAGTCCGAACATTATCGTCATTTTATGTGGAAACAAAAAAGATCTGGAAGCAGACCGCGAAGTGACATTTCTAGAAGCTTCCAGATTCGCCCAAGAAAACGGTAGCCTAAATGTTAATATTGTCATGTATGTATAAGCGGTTTGGAGTGGGAGAGGGGCACTTTTGCTTGTTTGTGATTTAGCTTGGCGCCGAAAACCTTTGGTTTGGTTAAAAGAGCAGTTGATTGTAAGCTTTACCATGTGCCTTAACTTTTATTTACAAGATTTGTGGTCCCGTTGCGACGTTACTGTAGCTGGACTATACTTCTGCTTTGACTGGCTAAGGGTGCTCATTGCTCAAGCTGCAAAGTTAGTAAATTTTTTATTCTTACCCTCCATTCCCTTGGAAAGTGTCTAGGTTCACCCTTGTTAGAGCAGAACTTAAAAAATTTTCCAAGTTATTTGATCGGGTGATCGGATTTCAAGGGCAAAGTGCTGATTCGTATTTCAATTATTTGGCATGCGTTGCTTTGATGCACAATCACTCAAGTGTGGTTCAACCATTAAAGCCATGATTGAAACTTATTTGATCTATAGCTTGAAGAGGAAACATAAAACCGCAGTAATTCTTAAAACTGGACGTTTCGACAGCATAGATTCAGCTGTTACTATCAGCAGTGTCAGCAAGGCAGTACAAAACTGAAAGAAGTTTGATTCAGTTATTACCTCAGTTGCCAAAATCGTATGGTAGTCAGCCAGTGCTTTTGAGGTAACACAAAGTAGGTGCATATTGCATATGCCACTTTGCAGCAATATAAACCGACTTTGTGATTTGAGCGGTATTATTTCTCAGTGGCACGTACGCATGGTTAATGTTTTAACTCTTGCCCAAGCTCTGTTGTTTTCAGAGATTCTCCTCCTGGAAACAAGCGCACGAACCGGCGAAAATGTTGAAGACGCGTTCAATCGATGCGCAAAGACAATAATAACGAAGATAGATTCAGGTAAGCAACTTGTCTAGCTAGGGTTTCAAAGCTTCAGCTTCTATGCCAAAGCGTACTGAAACTGTCAATATATGAGAACATTATATGTTTGGATCTATTTACGGCTCAGATGGCCCAGTGGATAGAGCGTCCGCCTCTGGAGCTATAGACTTGGGTTTGATTCCGAGTAGGGTCAAACCATCATCATCATCATCAATTCAGTTTTAATTCGTTTTTTTCTCGTCACCGAAGGTGGCCGAATACATACCTCATCCCCTCCGCGATCGCTCTCACTCCTTCCCTCCATCTCGTTCGATCTGCAGCTTTTTCGATTTTCAACCCGACTTTCTTCACACTCTCTTCCACCTGCCTCTTCCATGTTATTTTTGGCCGTCCTCGCTTTCGCTGTTCATTCACTTCCATCATCATTGCCTTCTTCAGTATATTATCATCTTCTCTTCTAATCACATGTCCATACCATCTTACTCCATTTGCTTTTGCCATTCTATCTAGCGTTTTCTTCAAACCCAACATCTCCATCAGCTCCGTATTCTTTCTATCCACTAATTTTACTCCACACATTGACCTCACCATGGCTCTTTCAGTTCTTCTCAAAATTGCCATTTCACTTTCCCTCAAGCACCATGTTTCACTTCCATACAACATTGCCGATCTTACGCAACTTTGATAAACCATCCCTTTCATTCTCAAAGAAAACCTTCTTCCACTTAACAACTCTCCGCATTCTCTAAATTTCATCCATCCTATCCTTACTCTTGAGATCACGGCAGTTTCACACCCACCACTAGCATTCAGCCTGTCTTTTAAATAACAAAATCCCTTTACAGTCTCCACTTCATCGCATAATACCTCCACTGGTTCTTCCGTGCCATCTCCAACATCTGTGCATCTTCTACAAACAAAATCTCTGGCATAACTGCAGGTCACCTTTTTCATCTTGGTGCATGTATCTTCCATGTATCCGTGTATCCACTTCATACACTGTGTGCAACTATCTTCCATGTATCCACTTCATACACTGTGTGCAACACACAGCGTTAGACCCAACCCTTTTCCCACATGCTCCTCAAGGATCTATTTTGTTCGATGTAGTTTCACCTTCCGTTCCGCTCACCATCATCTTAGTCTTTCCAACATCCCTTGGCTTCCAATGCTCTTTTCCACCTTTGGAACCTCTCCCTTACATCCTCCAAACTTTCACTCAGCAGCACCAGATCAACCGCGTACAAAATTTCATTCAACAATCTTTCTCTTGCATGCTCTGCCACAACATCAACCACAATAACAAATATTAATGGTGATAGCACAGACCCTTGATGCACACCAACCCTTACTCCAAATTCATCCGACGTCCCTGATCCAACTTTAATTTTCGTCCTTGAACCCTCATATAAACTCATCACTGCTTGCACCAACACTTCTGCCAGTCCTTTTTTTCTTAATGCTCATTCCATCACTTTTCTCGGTACTCTATCAAATGCCTTTTCCAAATTCACAAAACACATGTACTACTTTTTCTCTCTTCCACGAAATTCCTCTTGCATTCTCCTCAGAATAAACAACGCATGAGTCGTGCCCTTCCCTGGCATAAAGCCAAATTGCATTTCATCTATCATAACCAATTCTCTTATTCTGTTCTCCAACTCTCTCTTCACTATCTTCATTGCATGTTCCAGCAGCTTTACCCCTCTGTATGCTCCACAGTCCATCACATCCCCCTTTCCTTTAAAGATTGGAACAACAACGCTTGTTTTCCATTCTTCTGGCATACCTTCTCCATCAAGCACTCTCTGGCAAAGCTTCTTCATTACTCCAACACTATACGTTCCACTTGCTATTATCATATCCATATTTACTTTTGAGGGTCCAGCTGCCTTTCCCAACGTCATCTTATTCATGGCTTCCATCACCTCCTCATCAGTTACTCCTTCAACTGGTCCTTCAACCATATCTACTTCTACCATCTGATCCCATTCATTTTCCACATTCATGATCTTTTCCATGTGTTCCTTCCATAATTTCCCACGATCTTTCTCACTGGCTACAAGTCTCCCATCTTTATCCTTCATGCAACCTCCACCATCTATGTCCTTTCCCTCCTTTCTCATGAACTTCACAAACTTGAAAACGTTGTTTGGGTTGGTGCATAGCACATTCGTTTCTTCTTCAGCCTCTTGCCTCATGGCTTTCGCAATTACTTTCTTTGTTTCGTTTCTGGCCTTCCTATACTTTTTTTATTTTGCGCATATCTATTCGTGCAACGCGACTTCAACGCTTTCTTTTTCCGATCTATCGCATCCTTTACTTGCTCGTTCCACCACCATGTGTTTCCCCGATCACCCCTCGCTTTCGTCTTTCCACACAATTCATCACAAGCCTTTAAAACTCCATTTTTATAAGACCCCCACAAATCCTTTGAATCAATGTCCACCAATTTTCTGATTCTTTCTTCAATTTCTCTTTGATATTTTTTTTCCTTCAGCTTTCACACCCTCCATCTCACTCTTTTACTCTTCTTCACTGACTTCTTCAATTTCTGCTCCTCCACATCCACCACTACTAGCTTGTGTTGCAATTCCCCAGGGATTACTTTTTCACATCTCTTAGATACTTCCTCTTTTTCTTTCCAACTAGAACAAAGTCTATTTCTGTATCATTTCCACCCGAACTATAAGTCACCTTTCTTTTATCCTTCTTCTTGAACCAAGTGTTTGCTACACTCAACTCTTTCTGATCACAGAAATCTAGAAACATTCTTCCTTCAGCGTTTCTTTTCCCTATTCCATACCCTCCATGTATACCTTCAAATCCTTCCACACATTTCCCAACATGGCCATTAAAATCTCCCAATCCCAACACCAATTCATTTTCGTTTGCCACGCTCCACTCACGTGCCATTTCTTGATAAAATCTCTCCTCAGCATCTGGTTTTCCACTTTGTGGTGCATAAGCACATACCACTCTTACCACCTCTTCTTCAAACACTAATCCAATGGCCATGACTCTGTCACAACTTCTTCTGACTTCTACCACTTTCTCACATAGTTCTTCTTTTACCAGTATACCCACGCCTCCAACTTTATCATCATTTCCACACCACCATAGTTTGTACCTTCTTCCCTTGACCCCAAAAAAGCGAGCTCCTTCACCTCTCCATCTCACTTCCTGCAAACAATATACATCCACCTTTCGCTTTCTCAGTTCTTCGCTTACTTCCGTTCCTCTGCTACATAAACTGCCTACATTCCAGCTTCCAAATCTCACTCCAATCTGTTTTTCCACTTTCTCCTTATGAATCTTTAACCCGGGGATTCTTAGCACCCCCGGCCCATTTAAGGGTTGCCGGGGACTGGGGGCCAAAATTTTTCTTCACATCATCATGAGGTTTTATTGGAGCAATTATTTTATGGCCGCATGCCTTTGCTAACGCCAACCACAGTTTTAAGCAATGGGCTTAGCCTTTGCTTAAAAAGGCATGCCCTGCAAGGCAACAGGGTTGCTGAAGTAGTTTAGCCGGCCAGTCGAGACCGTTGCCTGTGTGGCGCCCCGCGGAGGCACTACCCTGCTAAGCGTAGACAATGAGATTAGTATGTAATGTACACAATGAAGTAGGGTCAAACCAATGAATTAGGGTTTATAGAATGAATTAAGTACCGGTATATAGTATGAATTACCGATGAATTAAGTAGGGTCAAACCAATGAAGTAGGGTCAACGACTAGTATGCTATGTACACGATGAAGTAGGGTCAAAACAATGAAGTAGGGTCAAACTAATGAATTTAAAATTAAAATTCGCAGCTTCCCTGCTTGACGCTCAGCATTAAAGGGACAGTGTGGAGAGCAAGCCGTCAAGTTTACTTGTGCCCTTGCGAAAGGCACTTAGCGGGATTCCTCCATCTTAGTGTGATGGATAGATGGCCGTAAACTCCTAAGCCAGCTCGTTATGGCGCTGTTATCGCTTTCTCGTGATAGGGTAAATAGTAGGCTGCTCTACCGTAGGGTAATATTCAGATTGCTATTTTCATGCTACTTTTACCGTCCGTCGTTTCGCTGATAATATTTTTACGATAAAGTTCAAAATCTTTTCGCATTCAAGTTATTGGCTATTGTGCTACAGATTTTTGTATCATTATGCAGTAGGGTGGAGTGAAAAAAAATTTTTTTTGGAAATCGACAAAAGTGTAGTTCTCAAATCCTGGCAAATGGTCTAAAACTTGTTGAAAGTTTGTTTTTTGGGGGTTGCTACCATTTTCCAGTCGGCTACCGCCAAAATGTTATCGCGACTGATGACGAAAGGGGTAATTCACGTATCTCGGTAATTACTGGTCGAAGAGTGATGGCATATGGCTTGAAATCTGCGGAAATACCATGTTTCTATCTGTGCTAAGAAGAAACTTTTCTCTATTTTCGACACAAAAAAAGTTGCAGCGGAAAAACAAAAATTGCGACCGTTTTTGGTAGCTAATTTTTTTGGAAAATTCACCTACGAGTAATTGTGTAAGAAGCACAGTCGTTTAATTTTGACGGTAAAACTGATTCCTCCCATATAACTAACACTGTTTGTGATTTGATGCATCAATAAATGGACGGATGGTGACTTCCACTCTTGCTAAAACAGGATGAGTAGTAACAACTGCTTTAAATCAGCAAGGACATATACCACAAGAGAAAGTCACTGAAATAGGCGTTAAGCAAATTTAGTGATTTTAGTAAATTGGTTTTAATGTGATGCGTTGTTTTTAAATTAAACACGAAAAAATTGTAACATACGAAGGCTGGGTGGTGTCACGACTGACTTCATAACAAAATAATACAACATGAAATAAATGGCTGTTTTTGGCCGCCAAACTTGCAGCTTTAAACAATTGCTGGAGGTTGTTGTTGGGCTTGAAGTTGTTGCTGCAAAGAATCAAAATGCATTGAACAAGCGAATCAAACTGCTGTTCAGTACAAGGGGGCAGTCATGGTTCTTCAGCTACTTGTTTCCGATGTGCTAGCACTTATGCCGCTCCTACACTTCTTACATTTCTATTATTATCCTCTAACATCATCATATAATCAGGTAACCCATGGATCCACCAACTTTTTCAACTTAGTTCAGAGGATTAGAAATTTTTCAAATAAACGTGTTGAAGAAATTACGGTTGGCTACTATGAGTGTGGTGCAACGGAATGATTATTTTGCACTCCAAGAATATGCTTTGATTGCGATGTTAGGGGATGATAATGAAAATGTAGGAGTGGCGAAAATGCTAGAACGTTGGAAGCAAGTAGTTGAAAAAAGTGCGAATAACGATGACTGCCTCCTTGTACTGAACAGCAGTTTGATTCGCTTGTTCGATGTACCAACGCTGAACTTGGAAGCAAATGCTTACTACAAATTAGCCAGTTTTGATTCTTACGGGCAAAAGCCTCCAGCAATTGCAAGCCTTGCAGATACAGAAATAGAAGAGTGTTTGAAGAAACCTCTGGTATTACACTACCTATATGTCTAGCTAAGCTGTGGAGCGGCACGTCAATTTGTTGCGGAAACGTCTGCACAAGTTGAAAGATTTGACAACAACGAGATGAGTCATTCGACAAAAAAATTAAGTCTCGCAAACTTACGAAAACGTTTGACACCAAAACGCAGTTCAAATTAAGTGCTTTTGTAAATCGTGTGACCTCTTCTATAAGCCGGATGGGTCAAAATTGATCTCATAGCAGATGTTTTTGCTCTTACTATACCACGTGGGTGCACCACCGCACCAAACTTGTCGAAGTTGTCACAACTATGCCTTATGAGGTTGACAGTATTTTTTGGCTGATAAAAACAGCCATTTATTTCGTCTTCTATTATTTTGTCGTGAAGTTAGTCTTGACGCCACCCAGCTTTCATATGTGCCACTTTTTTCGTGTTTAATTAAACAACAATCTTGCATCGAATTAACATCAATTTACTAAAATCACTAAATTTGCTTAACGCCTATTTCAGTGACTTTCTCTAGTGGTATATGTCCTTGCTGATTGGAGGCAATTGTTGCTGCTCATCCTGTTTCAGCAAGAGTGGAAGTCACCATCCGTCCATTTATTGATGCATCAAATCACAAACAGTGTTGGCTATATGGGAGGAATCAGTTTTACCGTCAAAATTAAACGACTGTGCTTCTTACACAATTACTCGTAGGTGAATTTTCCAAAAAAATTAGCTACCAAAAACGGTCGCAATTTTTGTTTTTCGGCTGCAACTTTTTTTGTGCTGAAAATAGAGAAAAGTTTCTTCTTAGCACAGATAGAAACATGGTATTTCCGCAGATTTCAAGCCATATGCCATTACTCTCCGATCAGTGGTTACCGAGATATGTGTCATCCCCCTTCGTCATCAGTCGCGATAACATTTTGAGGGATAGCCGACTGGAAAATGGTGGCGACCCCCAAACGCAAATTTTCAACAAGTTTTAGACCATTTGCCAGGATTTGAGAACTACACTTTTGTCGATTTCCAAAAAAAATTTTTTTCACTCCGCCCTATTATACAACGATTCATTAATTGGTAGAAAGGTTTTTATCGAGAAGAGCAAAGCATCATGATTCATGGTCTTAAATTCGTCGATCTATCGATTGGCACCTATTATTGCTACTACAGTAGAATCTGGCTATTACGACATCTTCTCAACGGACCGTCCTTAAATGCGAATTGTCGCTATAGCGGGATTGTATAGACCCTATAACAAATAGGAATATTGGCGGGACCAACAATGTGTTGTCAAAAGCGGATGTCGTTATATCCAGTTTCTACTGTAGCCTACATGATAGAGTTATACTACTTGAACTAACAACTTTCTATGCTTGTGGGCTGACTTAATTTTTGTAAACCTCTTTATAGGTGAAATTGATCCGAGCAAAATTGGGTCGGGAATACAATACGGCGATAAGGCTGCACCGACTGTTAGCTCTGGAACCACTCCTACTAGTAGTAATTGCTGCTAAGTGGCTGCTCTTCATTTTTTGTCCATCACCCAATAATTACTGCTGTTCTATTTTTCATTTTGCGCTTAAGATACAATAGATCTTTTTTACCCAACATACTTGCTAATGCATTTTAGCGAAATGGTCGCAATGTCTCAAGGATCCTTTTCAAGGCACAGAAGGTTTCGATCTTAGGCTATGAAGGCCCAGGTACCTAAATCCTCTTTTAACGCACAATTGCAACTTAGTCGTTGCATATCGTCACGTTAGTGCAGGATGGGGAACCTGTGGCCCGCTTAAGTTTTGAATGTGGCCCGCGTCAAGTGTACAACAATTTGTTAAGTGTACAACAAACTGGTAGAATAGAAAAAGTTGAGGTCTCTTAAAAACTGTTTCACATTCAACTACATGCTGTTTTTGTGGCATAAAAAAAGCGCAAAAGTCTCTGATTTTTGCGGTGAAAAACAACTACGCATTGAATGCTTAATATATTTGCGACGTAATATTGTGTATTTTTAAGACAAAACTTTCAAATTGAGAGTAATTGTGGCCCGCTGAAAGTATCATGCAGTCAATGCGGCCCGCTATACTTTGCCGGTTCCCCACCCCTGCGTTGGTGCATAAACTGCGTTAGTCATTTTTTGGTGTTTTGAGAAAAACGCAAAAAAACTGATTGTTATGTACTGAGTTACGCAATTTAGACACTGGGGCATAACTCGCGACAAGATCGATAGTTTTCTCTCAAAAGTGTGTCAGATAGGATGTTTCATAATTTCACCTTTTTTGAAATTAAAAATGCTTGGGGTCTCATCAGGTGGGATTTTGGTCACAATCAAAGAAACAAAAATTTTTTTTTTGATCGGACGTTGTTTCGAGGGCGTCCCGCCCCCCCCAAAGTTTGAAATTTCTTATCGCGGAAAAATTTGTTGGAAAAGTACGAAACGAGATAGAGAGTAGTGCTATGTATCAAAATTTGCGGAATGGTCGACTTCGTATCAGTAGTCAATACATTTTTAGTCGCTAACTCCCACAGAAACGAAGTTATTTGCAAAAAACTGTTTTTAGCATCAATAAAAGGCGAAAAGAAGCAATATTGAACGGATTTTTAGAGTAGACGCTTAAAGCAACATTATGCGGTGAAAGCCAACTCTTTGCATGCAGCATAAAGTAGCGGTTCACTACTTCACATAAATCCGAATAGACTGCTTCAAAAGCCAATGAGAGATCCCGTTGAAACAAAGTCAAAAAAGGACACTCAAATGCATGTGGCTTGAGGTGTATCATAAGAAACGACGGCAAATACACAGATACTATAAACGACCCAAGCCTTGAAAGTTTTGTCTTCTCCGTGTCATCAAAATCGGAAGAGTGAAACAAACGCAATCGCTAATAACCGTTTGCTGCAGTTAACCAGCGGGATGGCAAATCTCTTCTTGTTTATACCAAAGCAAGCTTTTGAGATTGGCTGGGATATCCATAAAAAGCTGACACGACAAAACCAGTAAACACGTTTGGTCGCTCCGAAAGCCTCCATCTGTAATGTTTCCCATGCTTTTCTGTTCAGAAAACCAGCTAATTTTGCTTCAAAGATGTAGTTTAGCAATTGGAGTAATGGGCACATCCAGAACTTCTCTGGCAATCAAAGTCTGCGGAGAACCTTTTGTTTAAAAGAGCATTCTCTTCTAAAGCGTTCGGACCTTTGCTTTTATCTTCAACCTCATCAATGACATGGGATAAATATATTTCATTTATATGAAACATACACTCCAAAAAATGTAAGTCGTGTTTAAAATTATCGTCAAGGTAATCTCGTAGGCGTTTGTTGATTCCAGTCTTTTTCCCCGTATTCATTCTGCATGTGTCACTCATACCAGAATAAATTTTACCCAACATTCCACCACAAACTTCAACAATAATTGTGTGGAATACCGTTTCACTATTCACAGATGTTTTTGACGTATACGACTTTACCCCTATTTCCTTATCCACTTTTTTGCTTGAGTCTTTGCGGTAAAATTGTACAACAAACACATACCTATTCATCCCATTGATTTTTCTGCCGTCGTAATGCAACTACACAAACTCTGATTCATTGATCTTGCTTCTTCTCTACGTCCATAAACTGTGGTAGGAGATGCAGCTATACTCTCCCCGATAGGTCAGATTGTTGACATATGGATGTGTGACGTCTATCAGCCAAAGAGGAACTGTTTGTGCTGATAAACGGTTTCCTTTTTTTGGTGTAATTCTTTTACTCCTGTGATAGACCGAGGCATGAAACTGGGATCATCAACTTCGAGGTTTGGATTTTCCTCATTCTGCATAGTTGAATTTGATCCCGCTTTATTTTTGGGTCTTAACCGATATTCCAGTTTAAGGTCTGATGAACGGGTACTCGAGTGGGCAACTGAGTAAAAGCAAGATGGTCGATCGACGTGGATGGGTGATGGAGGATGATGCTTTAGCCTGTTTAGAATCTTATTGGCATGAACTTTATCCAACGATGAAGACATGTACATTTTTCTGTGGGCTCTTTGATCTTTTAAAAATTCATTTTCTTCCAGTAAAATCCGATTTTCCCAACTACACGAACAGGATAACTTGCCATTGTGTACCTGAGGTATTGCAGGTATTGGACATTTGCACTTGGAAATGTCAAAAAGTGAACCCCAGCCTTCATCACAAACTAGCTGTTCTTTTTCTTTGCTTCTCTTTTTAGCTTTCTTGCTTTTTCATCTTTGGTCTATTATGCTGTTACATTGAGTAAGGATTTTAACTTCACTTACTACAGGAAGAAGCTTTCAGCCAAAGTTCGCGCACATCGCTTACAAGCTGCTGTTCTACATCTGCAAAAACTGCCGACTTCTTGAGGAACTTAGAATTTGTTAGGTTTTTGCGCAAATACTGACAGTGGTTGACTACGCTTCTGTTAGTTGGCAATGCATTATCCGCAAATCTTTCGAAACTTGGCAATCTTTGATCTAGTTGCGGACATTGTCTCAGTCAAAAGGAGGTAACCTAACACGTGGCAATGGATTCATACTGACCGAAATTTTATGATGTAGCTTTTAGTCTCCGCATCACTGCAGTGTAGAAAAGTAAAAAAAGTGGCCCAAAAACAGTTTTTCGCAAATAACTTCGTTTCTGTTGGAGTTAGCGACTAAAAATGTATTGACTACTGATACGAAGTCGACCATTCCGCAAATTTTGATATCTAGCACTACTCTCTGTCTCGTTTCATTTAAGAGATACCGTACTTTTCCCACAAAATTTTCCGCGATAAGAAATTTCAAACTTTGGGGGGGGGCGGGACGCCCTCGAAACAACGTCCGATCAAAAAAAAAATTTTGTTTCTTTGATTGCGACCAAAATCCCACCTGATGAGACCCCAAGCATTTTTAATTTCAAAAAAGGTGAAATTATGAAACATCCTAGTGTCAGGCGATTAGCGCTGACGCAGCGGAATAAGATGATGCTGAAAACTCAATTTCACCAAAAAATGACTTCACTAACGTAACGATATCAGGTTTTGTCACTGCGGTCTTATTTTTGCATTGTTGATTCATCGAAAAATTGTCCTTGCACTTAACACGATTTTTAAATTCCTTTTCGCCTGGGTCTGTTTCTTTGTCTTTAGGCTTCTTTCGTTTGATCCGTATTCTCCCCTGTAGAACTTTTTGGCTGTACAAGGGTTTTCTACAGACTACACCAAGCTTTTCCTTTAAGATTTTGTAACATGTTAAACGAAAATTACGCGGTTTTCGTATCATTTTGTTGTGCAATGCTTGACTGTTTAAAGAACAATCATGAACATCCAATAATTTGGCCAGATGGCCAAGCAGTATTGTTTGTATCTCTGAAATGTAAGAACCTGGTTTGGCCTCGAAGTTGGTAAATCGATGCGATTCAGCTCTGCTAGTTTCTTGCATTCGTTCGCGGTAAGTCGCGTAGTTAACCTCCGCCGACTCGTCACTTCGTAGACGTACGAATAGAGGGGTAGCATTAAGACTGTGTTTTTCTGTGACTCTGGTATTTTTTGTAAAGCTGTGTTAATATTATTCGAATTGGAGTAATTATTGTTGGGAAGTTAATATTGCTACTTTCCACTAAGGGTTTATCGAGTGTGAAGTGCTTGGTTTTTGCTTGTATTTTCCAACTGCAGGGTAGAAATTTAAATGCATGCATAGATATTGAATTTTGAGTTTGCTTTTGCTGTGTTATGACGCTGTTTTTACGTGCAAATCATGTTACAGAAGTCGTTTTTACTGTTTCTGCAATCTTAATATGGGTGTGAATTAGTCCTAGCGTTATTTTTTTGCGAGTTTTGTAAATCCCGATACCAATTAAAATTTAGCGAATGGCCTCCTTGTCCCTTTTACTGACTGTCCAAACTTTCTGCAACTCCCATTGTATTTTAACCCCGATACATTTTTAGCGTGTTAAAAAATAGCAATACCTGACTTAGTTGTAATAATCATGGTACCCAAGTTTTACGCAGAAATAAGTTCCTTCTTAAGTGTTTCCTCCATCAAGGTAGGACGAAACGCTTATGGAATTGATTTACTATCTTGCATATTTACTTTGTAATACAAACCATTTTTGTTGTATATTTTCAAGATTTCTTTATCCTTGTTGTTGTTACTTTGTACCGTACAATGGATTTATTACTATTTTGTTGATAGTGAAATTTCTCATGAATATTGTAAGAAGTTTGTAAAGACTGCGAATAATCTATTTGCACAAATTTAATTTTGAAGGTTCATGCAGTGCTGGATGTTGTTAAACGATTTTTGGGGGATCCAGGAGGGGGTAAGAGGACTCAAGCTCTCCTTAAATTTCTAGTTCTGCATATTTGTTCATACATAGTATTTCTATACTTTTGGAAGCACGAAATGAGCATTTTTTTCGATCTTTAGCCTCCTTCCCTTCCGCAAAACACCCGCGTCCCGCCCCTGACGGTTCTGGTTTAAAATTATCATATATTTCCTGCACGTGTCACTTCGATTTTTGAAAAGGTTTCTGGTATAATTTGTTAATGGCGTAACAAACTACACCTCCAGTGTTGTAATAGTTATCTTGTTTTTTAATACAAAAAGTTACATTGTATTTGTTCATGTATTCGGAACACGCACATACACCAAGCTTGTACATCGCTACAGAATACGCACCATGGCAATGATAAACACAGCCAGGGCAGAGAATACAACGAGCAAAACAACATAAGGTTAAGCGTTCCGGAAGCGCATCGAACAACCTCAAAATGCCGGGATTTCTAGGCAGGCAACGCAATGATATATGCCAGCGGCAGTTACTTCAATTGCCGCCGTTTTCTATCAAAAGTATTGTCCGATTGCTCATAATGTTGAAATTACCTACAATTACTGAAGATTGATCATTAGGTGAAAACAGCTTCCAGCTGATAGGATTTGAATTTTGGAACCCTCAAAACCTATTTTTTCACAAACCTTTTTTATGGCTTAGAGTTCGATAATTTAGACGGAAAAAACGATCACTTGATCAAGTCAAAAACCAAGTCCAAAGTTCAATTGCATCAGCGCTTCCGAATTCAACTTCCAGCAAATTGCACAGTGAGCTACCACACAACAACATGCATAGGAACAGAGTAAATTCTGTACCGGTAAGCGACCAGGCTAAACGTTATGAGCAAGAAGATTTGGCAACAGTCGCCACTAGAGAGCGCACCACGCGAAAATGAGAAAAGCAGCAGCAGCAACCAATACAGTTAACAGTTATTTGGCAGCTGGTAAGAAAAACAGCGGAACAAAAGTACAAAAATAAACAACAAAATACTGTTTTTATGATGAATTACCGCTACCAACTCTAGTAAACCCATATACCAGTAGTCGTGCCATCTCTTGGGCGTAGCCGCCAACTTAATTTGTTCCAAAAGTCTTATTTACAAAACTTTGTCCCACCGGCTACATCCCATTCTACAACACTAAGCACTTAACTAAAAAGCATGATAAAAACACGACTTACAGCAGAATGCAATGTAAAACAAACTGACACGAACTTTGGAAATGCAACACTGTTTCGAAAATATTCTTATATTACGAACATCATGTCATTGGACAGCACAATCAGGTCCCCCTTCGTCTACATTCACAGCCATTTTCACCTGTAAAGGAAAGAACTTCATCTCAATACAGTAAAAATCTATTTTTTTCCCAGCTACCATTACTGATGCACCAACAGTCCAACACCTTGGACCACTTTTCTAGCCTTAGAAAGCCAAAAGCTCGTAAATAGCCTACGATGGAAAAGCTTCAAGACACCAAATTTAATCGCACAGAAAGCAATTTTCTGCGTTTTGTAGAATGCTTAATAGTGATAATGAAGAGCGATTTCGCGCGCAGGTTACTAAGGGTCGGCTTTGGTTCCCGGCTGCAGTCGATCGCATTTGACAAGCATACCGATTGGCTGCCGACTCCAAGAGCGCAAGCTCACTTTCCAATCTATTAAAATTTCAGATAAATGTAATTTGAAAATAACCTAAGCCGTTTCAACTAAAAAAACAAAACAGGAGCAATGTTCCTCACGCTTTAAGGCACAAAGCAGCAGTTTACATTTCTTTAGGGTCTTGCACAACAATGGCCTAACTTCTCTCACCGCGGAAAAATTACATGTAGTTTTAGGTGTTAAAAACAAGTGAAACTTACTGTGTAGAAATAGTGGGCGCTGTAACACGCGAATTTTTCAGCTCTGGGACAGTTGGGGAGGGTTACCGACCTCACGCAAACATCAGATGCAGTGCATCCCGGCATGGTGTATTCCACCTGGCAGTCTTCACAGAGGTTCAGCCCTTTATAAGATTGGTCAGATTCAAAGTCCACGACACACTTAAAGACCTGAGGAGCGTTGAAAGCTGAAACAAACCAATTGGGTGTAAATTACAACATGGAGACCTGACAAAGAAATAAACGCAAGCCACTAGCCTAGAATGCGATGCTTTTTTAACATTTTCCAAGACTTTTAGTAGAAGCAAAGGCTTCAAAATCGTGATCCCACCACTTTTTTCAACACTACCAAGCAATTTTTCACAATCCAAGAATTAGTTGAACAGCAATGGTACCAATCTCGTGTTTTACTGTTCATACAATCAAGAGATCTCTAATGATGTAACATCCACAGTCAATGCACACGCCACGCCTAAGAAACAATGACTGCACCCGTGTGTTAGTGTGTTTTCCTAAAAATACAAGACATTTGCCTAGTTCAGACGGAGGACAAAACTATTTATGAAAAGGACGGAGGACAAAACTATTTAATCTTCCACTGACACTTCTTGAGAAGTAGAAAGACACGAAAATGTTTTTTTTAAATAAATCAAATTTTCTCTATACTCAAGGTATTACACCGAAGAGTATAACGACTAACCAGTGTCGGAGCCCATCACCGCGGCTTAGCGCCCAAGTAACACCACTTCGAAGTAAAGTCGCAGCGGTGGCGAGCCTTAGGGGACACTGTGTCCCAATTGACCGGCCCAGGAATTAAACCCCAATCCTCCAGCGCCGAAAGCGATGTCTTAACCACTGCGATGATCAAGTGGTCCGATATGTGAATGCAACTTCACACATTTCGTTGGGCTTTTCATATATCAAGTTCGTTGACTTTTCGATTAAATGAAAGTTAATGAATAACGCAACCGTTCAGGCGTGCATGCCCTACTAAAACACGTTAACAGTTAAAAACCGGTAACAAAAAAAACAAAGTTATTACCGCTAAACTACACTGAGCATAAGCAACATTGTGCGGGCCTCGTAAATAAGCACTGCGTGTGTAGTTTGCAGATACAAACTTAACTTGATAACAAGTTCAGCTTAAACTTTAAAAAAATCTTTTCAGTTTTTTTGAAAGTGTAGTAAAGTCCGAGTTTCCCTTAAGTGGCTCCATTGTGGCGTAATTAAAAAAAGGGACAAGATTGCATCAGTATTTAACCAAGTGGTATTTAAAACAGCTCAGATGGCCGATTGGTAAGAACGTTCGCCTCTGGAGATGTAGACTCTGGTTCGATTTCTGACGCTAAGCATTAAAGAAAGGGTGACGATTAATGAACCTATTTGCTGTCGCGGGTCACTTCGTCACTTACCAGTGATCAAGCGGGTCGTATAACTTTTTAGTCATTAACATATCGGTTCAGTCTTTTTGAAATACCCGTTTTTTATCTACAATATTTTGTTTCTTTGCCGAAGACATCGAAATAAACGGCTAATTAAATATGGATTGAAAAACAGAACAAATACCTCAAAAAAACTGTAAAATTGGCATATATGGTACTACAAGCTCACTAATTTATTTCTGCAAACTAACATAATCCCTACAACTGTAAGGCAAGCCAAGCTTTCACTAAAATAGTTACTCGTATACTGCACTAATGAAGCTGCAACGGACCACGAGTTATGTTATTAATTATTATTACATAACAATCGATGAACTGCTGAATCCTGAAACAGAAAGGCTTATATTGGGCGTTTGTGTAATTCCTGTGTGGAACGCGCGTGGTTCAATCAGAACCACGGGCTCAGCTTTTGATATCGCATCGCTAAGATTAGGCGGGGAAAAGAAAGTTCAAAAGTACTGGTTTCGCCAAAATGTTCGCAGGCCGCATGTTCGTCACCTTTGCATTAAAGGGACATTGTGGAGAACAAGCCAAAAGCCTACTTTGTGTGCAGTTGGGAAAGGCATCTAGCGGGATTCCCCAAGCTTGGTGTAGCAGACAGATGGCCGGCATTTCCTAAGCAAGCTCGTTATAGGGCTTTCTGGTGATAGACAAAAAAGGAATACAAAAATTTACTTCAATCAGGACTTTCTGAGATTTTTTTGGCCTTTTACATCTGCATATGGGAAACATCGTTAGCAACACAAAAACTTACCCGCGTTCTTTTCTGGGACTCGTTTGATTCTCCATACGAGAGCTTGATATGCGACCTCAAATTTTCCACTGCCTACAGAAGCTTCAATTGTTGCATGATGTTTAATGACGCTTCCACCCCCGAGTACCCTCCCCCTTCCATGGGATTGTTTCATCATTCTGGACGCGTGAATTGATTTGTAGTTGCCCAAACTAACCCTCCTGAAAGCTGAAATCCATGTTTCAGGGATAGGGAAGCGAATACAAATGTCTTCGCAAGGTACCTGGATAAATGCAGAGTTGAAAACCAGCAGACAGGCGTAGAGGTTAAAGACATCGCTATTGGTGCGAAAGGTCTGGAATTTGATTCCCGGGCGGGGCAAATCAGACAGTCGTCAACGGCTTGACACCACTGCGACTTCTCTTCGGAACTGTGTTGCACAGGCGCTAAGCCTCGGAGATGGACCATGCGTTACACGAATCAATCAAAATATTTATTTTCAAGCACCACAATCCAACACAAGGCAACAAGGCAAGATGAAATAATAAAAGATTAGAAGTAGTGGGAGTTTTCTCACTGCGAAATGACCGTCGAAGGTCTTCAAGTCAAGCAGCCACCCCAGTATCTAACGTCTTTCGCTTAAGTCGCAATGATGCTAGACTAGTATTAAAATTTTTACAAGCAATTAAGTTATTGCGAGGTTTCAAAAGATTTAATCACTTTCCAAATTGTAAATAGCAATAAGTTGATTATTAAATTCAGTTTTGAATTTATTATATGAATAAGTTTTCAGTTCTGGCGAGATAAAGTTCCAAATTTTGTTTCCTTGGAATTTGACAGACCTTTGGCATCGATTAGTTGAAAATTTAGGTAGAGGCTTTTAAGAGATTGAGATCGCGTTTGCCGATTGTGGATTGTAGAAAGATTGACAAAGAGAGAAGAGACACCAGTAGGGAGATTGTTTTGAGAGTATTGATACATTAGTTTTCCTGTTTCATACTGATATAAATCACCAATTTTTAGTATACCTAATTTATAGAAAAGAATGTTTGCAGAAGAATACCGACTAGTGTTACAAATAATCCGGATTGCTTTGTTTTGCAGGCGTTGAAGTTTTTGAATATAACTTGAGAAAGAGCAGTCCCAGAGGGGAAGGGCATATATTAAATGAGGATGGATGAGAGCATGGTAGAGAAGAAGTAGGGTGGATTTAGGAAGCAGAGAGCGTAGCTTGCCTAGAATACCCACAGCTTTAGCGACCTTCGATTCAACTTGTCGAATATGATGCAAAAAATTAAGTTTGAAATCTAAATAAACTTCTAGATATTTACATGTTTTTTGACAAGATACTAAGGAATCAATGTAATATACATTTAAATCTATGAGGGAGGAATTTAATTTGGAAGGGATATGAAATATGCAAGACTTTTCGGGATTTATTTGCAGTTTGTTTGCGTTGCACCAATTGCAAAGGTTTTGCAAGTCCAGGTTGCATTGTAATTCAAGGTATAATGGGGACGAGTTGCTAATCACAAAACAGGTATCGTCAGCGAAGAGTCGAGGTTTAGTGAGGGTTGCGTTGAAGAGTTCATTGACGTAAATGAGGAAAAGTAGGGTGCCAAGTATAGATCCTTGGGGTACGCCAATATTTATCATTTTAGATGAGGAATTAACATTATTTATTGACACATATTGTTTTCTGGAAAGGTAGCTAGTAATTGAGCTTCACGCAGGGCCTTAACTAGACGACCTTTAATTAATTTTTCTAATTTAACTACACGACCTTTAATTAATTTTTCTAATAATTTGGATAGGGTTGTAAAAAAGGGAGATAGGACGGAAGTTGCTTACTGGGTTTCTTTGCCGGATTTAAATATGGGAGTTACTTAAGCAGTTTTATGTTCCGGCGTGACAGCGCGAGTACAATAAAGATTTGATTTGACACCAGCTGCAGTAAAAAGCATCTTCCAGAATTTCAAAAGTTACATTTCCCACTGAAAAAAGTTAACAAATCTTGAAGAGAGGCTTGGGTGGTCCACGGCACCATGATCAAGCTGCAGATCTTTGGCGACGGGTTCGATTCACGGCTGGAGACGACGGCATCAAACACATACTCCGAGTAGCTGCAGTCTCGAAGAACGCAAGCTCACTTCAAGATCTTCCTCAATCCCTGTCGAAGTTTCAATTTCAATTCAAATAAACTCATACCTGAAATATTAAATCTTCGTTTTCATTTTCTTTGGCACTTGACCTCATTACACAGCGCAGAATCGCTCGGTGCCGCTGCAGAGTTATAGAAGGACGAACTATGATCGGAGGCTCCTTGTCAACATAATTAGCGTGGAATCTAAAACAAAATAATTTAAAGCTACCTAAGCAACATCTTTGAAAAGGTAGACTGGGGATTTGAGCTTGACTGGCCGGTCAGAGCAGTGGTTAAAATCGTCCCTATCGGTGAGGGAGGTCTGGGGTTCCATTTTCGAGCAGATCGAATCGGACGCAGTGTCGCCTACGGCTCGCCACCGCTGCGATGTTTCATTGAAACTGTGCTGCCCATGCGCGAAGCCGCGGAGAAGGGTTCCATTGCTTTTCACACGCTTCGGTGCAATAGTGCGAGTATAATGTTAAATTGAAGAGGATATCTTTTAAGCAAAGCCTTTCCGGCCAAAATAGACTTACAACAACAAAATTTTTTGAAGTTTATTTTATCATCTTCACGAACTACGCAATTTTGCTGTTGACTGCTCGACTCTTGCACAGTTTCTATTTTTGCTTCTACATAACACTTAATTTTATCAAATACTTACCTTGCAAGTTCGAATTTGCAAGCATCGAGAGGATGAAATGTGATACCGGCACTTTCCTCTACGTATCCTCGGGGAGAACAACAATGAACCTCGATGTCGCTCATATTGATCCAACTATTGTTGCTACTAGGTATAATATCGCTACGACGAACCACTTCTTTGCCTTCGACCTAATTAACAAAGAAATAACGATAAAACGGTGTAAAGCTAAGTCATAAATGTGAACAGTTTAGCAATTTCGAGTAGCTCACTCTAGGCTGACCGTCTTGGAGTTGAGGTGAAAACCAGTAAACAGCGACTCTCTCGCTTCGAAAAGCCCGTTTACTGAACTACTAAAATGTTAAAAACGTTCGGTTTTACGTCAATCTTCGGAAAATAAGTCATCGAAAAACATCTATGCTCTTCATTGATGTTAACTGTATAAAACAGCGTTGCCCAAACTATGAGTCACAAAAGGAACCTTGGAGGATCGTGAAAAGTTATAGAAATTTCGAAATAAACTGCAACTTTCAAATTCTTTACATCTAAAACTGCAAATTGAAATTAATGTCAAGCCACATAGGGAAAGCAGCATGAAACAAGCTCTTTTTTCTCACTAGCCTAATTGAAAATTTAATTTGAAAGAATACATGTGTTTTCTCCATCAATGTTTTAATAATTGAAGAAAATTAAGTTGGTCGCCATAAGCTGTGGTAATAAATAGAGGGTACCAACTCAGAAAAGTTTCGAACCACTGGTTTATAACATTCGCTGTGTCACAAGTTGTCACGTCAATCTCGTATGAACGAAAAAACTGCATACTTTCATAAACGAACCAGCCTTCTCTGAAATTGCATCAAGTACTAGCTTATAACGTTTATGCCATGTTTAAATCAAATCTTATTATGCTCGCTGCACCGCCGAAGCACGTTACGAGTGGTGGGGCCAATCTCGGCGGCTTAGCAACAGAGCTCCCAAAAAACGTCGCAGTGGTGGCGGGCCGTTTGCGACACTGTGTTTGATTTGACAGGTCCAAGAATCGAACTCCAAACATCCTACATCGAGAGCGATGCTGTCACTACTACACTAACCTGTCAGTGATTATGCCAAATTCATTTCACAACAGTAATGAAAATCATGCCTTAACATTACGTGGGAAATAGTCTTATCGACCTCATGTCAAGCGGACAGCATCATCTGTTCACTTACTTTTTTGTTGTTAAACGTCACTGTCGCCAAGGGATCACCAGATAAGAATGACGTCACAAATACGTGAACAATGACGTCACACGACTCCACGATGCCTGAAGATGACACTTGCCCCTGCAATTCAAGATAACGTCTTTGATAAACGGATTAATGCCGTGAAAGAGGCTCGAACGCAGGACCATCAAGACCTTAACTGTTAAGATGCGTTTACCGACGGATACGCGGCAGGCGACAATGCCATGCGTGGCAAGCGACGATTCTTTTATCGTTTTTACCATTTTCCGACCACGCAAAAACCAACTACATGTACTTGCATTATAATCGTGTCGCAAGACGCGTGTCTCGTATAGGTAAGCGCACCTTTAGGCAGGCAGTGGTAAGCGTAAAATGTAAAGGTTTGCTTCAATGGTCCAGGTTGCAGTTTTTTTGTTACCGGTATAGGAAAAACATTTGCAAAGCAAACTAATATCACAAAGAGACGAAATTGTCCATATTTTACGGTGGCATTTCCTCTAAGATCAGCTCATAAAAATCCCCTCGAAAATCTTTATCATCAACACGAATACTAAAAAAGATCCGAACTTCACACAAAATTGCGAAAAAAAAGCAAACAAAATCTCTCAAGTCAAGAAAATCATTTTAGTGAAAAAGACATTAAACGAAGATTACGAGATAGGTAAACACAGCGGTTCAATACCGACAGTGTATGCGTCATAGTACTATTGTAAGTTCCGTACCACAAACTCATCTTGAATTTGAAACATGATCTCATCTTTGGAGTGGTAGTTGACAGTTGTACGATGCTCGTCCTCTTCAGATTTTCTTACGCTGCAATAACAGAAACGTTCACCACCTCTCAATTGGACGTTTCGACAACATAGATTCAACTGTCATCATCAGCAGTGTAAGCAAGGCAGTACAAAGCTTTCAGTCTTGTACTGCCTTGGTACACTGCTGATGATGATAGCTGAATCTATGTCGTCGAAACGTCCAGTTTTGAAATTTACCGTGGCTTTATTTTTCCTTCTTAAGCTATTTCCGTCCCATATTTATTGTACACCTCATTATGATTAACAACCGATGACTGATTTCATTTTCATAAACGAAATCTAATCTTGCTGAGGGTATGTGGTTGCATCTAAGTTTTCCGCTTCACAATCAAATTTAAAAATCATAAAACCTTTATAATACTAACGGTATTACGCCGAAACGTGTAACGAGTAGCGGGATTCATCTTCACGGCTAAACGCCTAGATAATACAGCTATTACGAAACATCTGAGCAGAGGAGAGCCGTTGGCGACACTGTGGCTTATTTGACTGCTTCGGTAATGGAGCGCCAGACCTCTCGCTTCGATATCGATGTCTTAAATTATTACCTCAACGGGCCGGCCCATAACCAAATTTTTGCTGTCATAATTTGTCAATTATTATCGTTGAATATGAAATCGCAATGCAAAATGCCTGTGGGCTTCTAGCCCACAAAAAGTAAATGTATGGAAAGGGTTGTCGTGATACTTGGCTTTTTGAGTGCTTTTTGACTATCTCATCGATTGCAGCTTAATGCAAGCACGAATTCCAGAAGAAACAACTGAACTGCACTTTACTCAAAACGGATATGTAAACTGTAAAAATACGATAGTGTCTAGAGGACCGCTCCAGTTTCCAGTATCAAAACGCTGCTGCACCGAACTGCTTCTTTGTTTCTTTACATGACGTTGGTGTCACGCTGGTATGACGTCATCAGCAGTAATTTGAAACATTGAATTAAGGGTATTCGAGTATAGTTAGGGGGAGGAGATTGGGGATAGGATTAGAGACCTAGAGTTAACGTAACTTAGAAGTTGGTGTGCACAAAAAGCAAGTTCAAAAAAACGCCGCCAGTCCTCCAGACACTACCTAAAAATAAATCTTACAGAACGAAAAGGCGTTCAAAACTGACCAACAAAGCAAAAGAGACAAAGCTCGTAATCACCGCAAGACTTGAGGCAAGCGAGACGTGTCGCGCGTATCACATTCCGCCAACCCGAGCGCTCGCACTGACCACCAGTTCGAAACCCAACACAAGAACAACACAATCAAGTACAGAATAACCACAATACAAACCTGTTGGCTTTGAAAGAAAAATCCGCCACGGCGTGTAGAAAACTCATCATAGTCTTGTAACTTTCCGTGCCCAGTTTCACTACTTGTTTCTTCTTCAACGAATGCTGGGAAAAAAGTTACACTACCATGAGCACAACTAGGTTGTTGAAGTATAAGCCGCCAAAAGCGTTGCTTATATTTCAGTTTCAAGAGCACGAAATTGAACAATACGCAGCAAATACGGAATGCATTAAAGCACCAAAGTTATGAAGTAAAGCATTATTTCAAACCCCCACGACATGTCATATGGCCCAATCCTGGCATCAATTTATTGTCTCACTCGACAAAATTGGTTATCGGTTCTAGCGAGCTTGCACAGAGAACGTATATAAAATACGAATAGCACCAAACAGAACTAACCTTAAACCCAGAAGGTATACGGCTCACGTATCTGTCTGTTTTGGTTGTGAAAGACCTCTTTTCCTTGTAATGAGTCCGAAGCACTTTAATGCAATGGACTTTTCGCTTGGTAGCGTTATAAAAGTCGATTTTTCTCGTTTCTAGAGGCTTTGGGGATGGCAGGGTGTGATCAGTTCCAGCACTTCGGGCCTCTGACGTCGAGTTAAAACGAGGTTGTAAAGTAGGACATGAAAGTTGATACTCGTTCGTGTAAAGAGGAATAAAGAAAAAGGGTATAGCGCTAGAATAACTGTGGTAGAGCTGCAAGGAAGGGTGCTCAATCTGAAAAATAAGGTTTTATTTAGTGACCACGACACAAGCTTTTGAAATCAGTGCTTTGGCAACACAAATCAGATGTCCCAATGATAAGAGCATCCGCCTCTGGAGCAATTAACTCGGGTTTGATTCCGAGTCGGGTCAACCAATGAGTTTAACATTTGAATTCACAACTTCCCTGTTTGACGCTCAGCATCAAAGGGACAGTGTTGGGGAGCAAGCACGCAAGTTTACTGCTGTGCCGATGCGAACGACACTTAGCGGGATTCTCCCATCTTAGAGTGATAGACAGGTGGCTGGCAACTTCTAAGCAAGCTCGTTCTAGCACTTTGATCGCTTTTTCGTGATAAAGAGAATAAATATGCTACTAAATACAAATATGCAACTATTCAATCTAGTAACAGCACCTAGAAAATCTAACCGAACTTGGAACCAAACCCACATTTATTGCACCAGGTTAGGGAACGACCGGGGCAACAATTTTAGTCGGGGCCGGGGAATTGCGCCTGCCCCGGCCGGGGCCAGGGCCAGGGCCGGGGCTTATACCATGCGTTATATTGCATCTACAATACATAGCTAAGTAGGCTACTTGCGTCCTCACTCCTCATGTAAATGCCGTCAATGGTATTACGTAATGCGTTCAGTCACGTAATGCTTTCGTTATTTGTTTTCGAATGCTTTCGTAACTGTACACGCTTTTTATTCAGCTTTTCAATAGTGCATGACAAACCTCAAAAACGCTTTAAGCGTGCACGTTCTTTATTTTTACGCACCAACGCATTTTTCAAATAAAATAAATAAAACCTTCATGTAACAATAAGATATGACTTTTATATTCGTTGTATCAGACCACCCCAATTCTTATGGGTGGGTTTTTGCACTTCAAAGGACGTCTTATACGCCGGAATATACGGTGAATAAATTTGAAATTCAACCCCGGCCCCGGTCGATCCCTACACCAGGTATGCAATTCAATATTTTAACGTCAGTAAACAGTCCTTCATAATAGTGCTTCGAAATTTGGCAAGTATAAGGAAAAACAATGGAGGCGCTACACTTAAATTAGCAGCTAAGCTAACACGAATAACTTTATTTGTGCAGTCGGTAGCTGACTCAAGGTATTTGGCACACAAGCTTGTATAAGTTGGGACAATAATACAAGTGTTACAGTATTTTTCTGCAACAGCTATCACCTCTTAGAGCATCCAACTTCAAATATTACACTTAGCTAACCTTTGAAGAAATCGACTGCCGTGGATATTGCACCATAGCTACCAATTCAAGTGTCTGTTATCGGCATATCCAAGCGGTACCGCGCGCAGGTTACAAATCCTACATGACGGGTTCGAATCACAGCTGAAGCCGATCATAAACGATATATACAGCGTGGCTGCTGACTTGAAGAGCGCGAGCTCTTTTCGCAGTTTTCCTCGGATGCTGTTGAATCACCAGTTCAATTTTAAAAATAACCTTAGTTATTTTATAATTACATCATCTTAGTTCAAATGATCAAAAAAGATCATTGAATGTATTCTTCTAAGATGGATTTGGGGGTGCTTAACTGCTAATGACGCTCCAATTAAACTAAAAGTTAAATGTGACTAAAAAAGAAAGAATTCGAAGAGGAAGTAAATTCAAGATAACTTAGTTGCAATTGTTTTCTAATGTCTTAGAAGGCACGAAGTAAGGGGAGACGTGTAAAGAGCAGAATGTGGTATGCAACTCAAATTCACCTTGTCGTGCTTAATCTTCACGAAAATGTCGACCCACTTTCGTGAGCTCATCACATGTTTCACGCGAGGAAACCTCATCAGCATGTTCCACTCAGACGCAGGCGAAACTATGGCGTCTTTTCTGAACCGAGTCGGATGCTTGACCGTTTCATCTGGAGTTTCATCGATTTGTTTTTTTAGGAGTTCTTCTAAAGGTTGCAATGAGTCCTGACTCAGAGTTGGAAAGTCAGTCAGGACGGTGTGAACAGGGATGTTTTGGTGGTCCCCACTTATAGACGGGGATTTTATTTGTGTGGAATGATCAACGTCTAAAATTTGCAAAGCAGCTTCGTAAATGGTTCCGCTCGCACCGGCCTCGTCAACCTTGCTTACCTTCGCATCAACTCCGTCATTTTGACGTTGCAATGACGTTACACTGTCGTGTTCAGCCGCAATTGGACCTTCAAGTGAGGACAATTCTTCGGCCACGTCCATGAGACTTATACTGTCTGACTTCCTCAGAGAACCCATTGAAGAGTTGATTTTGGATTGATAGGCGGAACTAGATGAGCTGGAAGTACGCTTGTGGTCCTCTGGTCCAGTCCGGCCATGGGAAGTTGATAATGACCCAGACGTAGGCTCGTTTAAAGGTCGCGGACGGCCAAAGTTGGTTGACAGAGCCCGGGGCTTAGTAGACTTGGGAGGTGGGGGTAAAGTTGGAATTGTAGTCGCCCCTAGTTTGGGGGTTTTAGAAAGTGGGGTTGATGCGGTATTGGGCAAAGCAGTCGCCTGGAACTGAACTCGATCAAAGGGGTTCGATTCGCTGGTACTTGATGCCATTGAGATGGTGTCCCCAAGTGGTGAATGTCTCCAGAAAGGGTTGGTTGATTGGTTGGATGGTTTTAGCTCAGCGTTTGGCTCCAGGGTCGTATTAGCTTCGACCAGTTGCTTGGCACTGGAAGCCAAGGAGGAGTTGGAATGGAGTAAATGCGGAGATGGAGTTTCACGAATTCCTTTCTTTTTTCTTTTACGCTTTAAGCTGTCCCCTTGAGCAGTCATGTCAAAAACAGTCTCCAATTCATTCTCACTGCTTCCATCATCCTCACAAGTTGAATTGTCGAGTTGCTCAGCTGAAAGAGAGAAATCGACAAGATTGTTTTGCGATCCTTTGTCCGCTCGGTTAAATCCTTTCAATCCACTTCCATCAGTAGACAATCTAAACATTACCATTTTTATGAAAAAAAATCAAACCTTTATTATACTCGCGGTATTATGCCGAAGCGAGTGGCGGGGCCCATCACCGCGGGTTAGCGCCGGGCAACATAGTTCCGAAAAAACGTCGCAGCGGTGGCGAGCCGCAGGCAACACTGAGGCCGATTTGAATGATTAGCCTGGGAATCGAACCTCAGACCTGCCGGGCCGATATCGATGTTTTCAACCACTACTTCAACTGGCATCTTCATTTTTATGAAAATATGTAAATTAGTGGGAAACATGGAAGTAGGAACAGAAACTAAAAGCATGAGATGTTTTTACTCAGTTGACACGTTGAAATTGTGATTATGACAAACACGATTAGAAATACAAAAGTGCATGTACGACTGGACGTGCGTGAAAACAACAAACGCTGCCTTCATCCAACTTTATCAGGTTTTCCGTTTAAATTAAATTAATGAAACGTCAATAAGTGGTAATTGAAAACAGAACAACCGTAAAAAAAATAACGCAAATGGCACAATCCTTGAATCAGATCATTATCTAACCCAGCCGTTTACCTTTAACTCAAACATGGCGATAAGTTAAATATTTTGTTGATTATGGCCGTAGCGACAGATCGAAATTGCGTAAGGTTTCTCACGTAAATTTGCAAATGCATCACGTAAAAATTGCTTGAAATAACAGTATGTTGTATGTATTCATGCATATAAGTACCCTATCACTCTGTCAGTATTCTGTAAGATATGTGTCCGACTTGCTCATAACAATGTGTCCGACTTGCTCATTACCGTGATAACGCTATACCGCTTTACAAAAACCTCGATGTCCTGCAACTTGATGACTTGTATTGCTATGAAACTGCCAAATTTGTATATTGCTGTCTTCAAAACCAAGTGCCAACCCCATTCCTTAATTATTTCACTAAAGTCAGTGAGGCCTCTCAAAGAACCACTAGACAATCAACTGATGAATTACGCTTGTATATTCCATGGTACCCAACTACAAGATTACAAAGATCCATTAAGTATCAGGGAGTCAAAAAATGGAATGCTTTTCCAAATGATATTAAATCTTAAGAATTCAAACGTTTCAAGATACAACTGAAAAAATTTCTCTTGTCCAGTTATGATGATTACTAAAATGATTATTTGCAACTATAGATTCGAGTGAATTACTGATGGTCTGCACTCGGCAATAGCAGTCGCAGGCCAAGGTGCTGCGTATCTAAGATTACCTTGGTCGCCTAAATTCAACAAAGTCATTAAACTAATCGACAAATTAAACATCTCTCACTTAATGACCAATATAAATTACACCGACATTGGGTGGCTGCTTGACTTGATGACCTCACCGTCCTTCGCAGCTTCCCAGTCGCAAATTGACGTAAATAACTTGTGTTATGTATTTATTATATGCAAATCGTGTTGTTTATAGTGCGACAAAATAAATCTGTTCTGTTCTTATACCAAAAAGTAGTAATTTCGCAACGAAAAAATACCAGTAGGGCTACTGGTCACCTGTGGAAGTAAGAACGCTTGTACGAATGAAGTAAAATTTAGGAGTAGTTAGTAAGACAATTTTTGACCTTAAGAAAATTTAAGACATGTTTTTACAAGTATGCCCTTTTAACGAAGGAAAAGCGAGGTTTGAACGAACTCATTGAGGAAACGAAATATGACGTAATAAGCAGAAGTGCAACCACGGACAAACCACAGCTGCAGAAACTGCAAGTAGCTACTGTAGCAAGTTCATTAACAATCACTTAATTAGCGCGAAAGCGCTTATATAATAGTAATGATCGACCGTACACAATCATTATGACGTGTTTCACAAAATTATGAGGTAAATTATGAAATAATCAACGGTAATAGATAAACGCCAATCATAAAATCAACTTAAAAGCATACATTGACATTTCGATCGTATTTAACCCATGGTCATTATCATGTAATTTTTAACTGCTCCCAATTTTTTTTTTTTGCGCTGAAGTTCATACAGTTCCACCTTTAAAAAATGCACTTGATTTTAAACTGTAGTATGTAATTATACAGTAGGACAAAAAAATTAAAACAGCCTAATAACAATAACCAATCTATGCAAATCCCCTGCTCAAATACAAACAACGTCAAAACGCTTTGTCGCTATGCACTTGGATTTATAAAAATAATGATCAAGTACGTGTTTCAAAAATCTTCATTATACTAGCAGTATTACGCCGAAGCGTGTAACGGGTGGTGGGGCTCGTCTTCGCAGCTTTGCTTGGGCAACAGATCTCCGAAAGAACGCTGCAGCGGGTGGCGAACCGTTGGCGACACTAGTCATGAAACAAAAAAACTTATGCCTATAAAGTCAATGAGCAGTATGGTTCTTATTTCCAACCCCTGGAGCCCCTATTGTTAAAGATAGGGCTTGGAAGAATCCCTTGTCTGGGCAAACTATTAAGGAGGTGTATGTTAAATATAGTGTGGCATACCTTCTAGTCGACCCCGGGGTTTCACAGAGGACTTCGTTAAAAAACACCATATTAAACCAAATCTCTGAGAGGAAAGAAATGGAAAGGAAGCAACCAACCTGTCTTCAGACAGTCCGAACGCATCATCAAGATCAATGTCATCGTGAGGATCCAGCATACTATTTCGCGCACTCAGCTCACCAGAAGAACCGGACTTATCTTCAGCTTCGTTCCGCATGATTGCCCACCGAGAGAGAGGTTTTGCAGGTGAAAGGTCAGTAACTTCGATTGTAATTCCGTTGCCAGCTGAAAAAAAATGACCCAATTCTAAAGTTCAAATCAAATCTTCATTATACTCGAGGTATTACGACGAAGCATGCAACGAGTGACGGGGCCCATCTCCGTGGCTAAGTGCCTGGCAACACAGCTACGAAAAACGTGGAGTGGTGAGCCGTCGGCGACAATGTGTCCGACTTGACCGGCCTAGTAATTGAACCCAAGAACTCCCGCGCCGAAGAAGTTAAGCTTAACGAGATGTTTTTGCAGACTAAAATGGTGGTTTAAAAGTCAACTGTTTTGTAGCAGATTGCATCTGCGATGACTTACTCAAAAAACAACGAAGGTCAAAAAAAAAATCACGAATTTTTTAGAAAATTTGGTTCAAGAGAACTGTAACATACGTACTACGAGATAGTGGCTTCAATTTTTTGTTACTTCGTGGAAATTTGTTCCTATTTGTTACCGCAATGCACGAACAGTTAATCATAAGATAGCGTGAATTGGCAAACTGGGCTAAACTAAGACGTAAACCCAGGCCTTCAGGTCTAGTGTAAACCTAATTTCACTCTTTTAATGTCTTATTTGACCATGTAGCTTTAGCTTTGCCACAACTCAAATCACAAGCATTGTGGCAAGCTGACATTGACGTAGCAGAACTGTGCAAATATAAGGTAATGCACACAGCTCTGCTTGCATGACACTGTCAACACATTTTCGTCATAGTAGAATGCTATAATTTAATCGAAAATACAAGAAATTGTAGCTTTTACTTAATCAAACCATTAAGCCTCCTGGGAGTGGCAGCTATTGAAGCTTTTTCAACTAAAAAAATCAATAAAAGACCTTTTCGTTTATTGATTGCTGAAACAAAGAGCATTTTTTGGATTACTTATGGTTACCATCGCAACACCACTTCTGCAGCTCTTCACTATTTACATAATGATGCAGTTGGAAACTAGCTGCGATACTAGTTTAAATGAAACTTCCCGGCTGACGCGTGAAATGACTAATTACAAGTAATCGAAGCATTTCTTCCTAGTAAATTTACCACTGTTATTAAGCAGCGCTTGCGGCCTCACGTCACCTTCTCTTTCACAAAAAAAAAAAACGAGCCGACACCGGTGTTAACAGTAAACTATGTACTTTTGCGTAACTGCCATATCCACCACAAAACATAGATGCAATAGTATTTCATACCAGATCAAAGCATAAAACAAAGCTTTAAACACATCCATATTAAGACCAAGAAAGGAAGTTTCGCTAATCTACGGTATACAAATTAGAATGAACACTTAAAATGCTGTAATTCATTCTAATGCTTACGAGGAAAGTTTATTACACTGAAGAATATAGTCTGGCGATATTTTGAAATTCCAAGAGTTCAGACATTGCTGTAATTTTAATAGAAAGAAGAGTTTTTGTCAACGATTTATTTCTCCTATTTGCTGTTTTTCCTTTTATTCCTGTGATTACGTTTGATTACAAGATCCTGACATCTCTAGTTTCATAAACTAGAATCCATTGCATCAAATATAAGTTAGCCATGCTTTTTTGAACGGTTTTACTGTAGCTTGAAAGCCAGCACGCTCAACCGAACTAAACGTATAAAGTGATATTGTATTCAGACTAAAATCATCTTTGTTTTTTTTTACGTTTTACTTTGAGAGTGGCAAATAACTTTTCTATCTATTAATGTATCTATCATCATGATACAATACGTATTTTAAAAAATCTTCTAACTTTTGTTTAAAATTGATTATAAATACCCCAAATTTAACGTAATCATTAAGGTTTGCACATTTAAACCGTTAAGTTTGCAAGAATAGTTTCAAAAGTTTCTCAAAGACGAAACTTCGAGAAATTATTCTACCTTGAAATCTAAAAATTCTGCGCCGCAAATCATCCTTTTGTCAGCTAATTAGACAAACTACAGAGAACAGTAGAAGTTCACCAGTCATGTCTACATAAACATTACTCCACTAATCGTTTAGCTAATGACATCTCTTTGTAAACATCAAACATCGTTGGTTTTATACAAGTAAGAATTCGAAGCCTGCAACACAATTCACGAAAACCATTCAACAATGAACACAAACGGGAAAATATATAGCTAAATTTCGTAATTTATTTATTTATTTTTTGCGTGAAAAATCGCAGATCTTATCACTAGACAATATATTATAACACCAACTAAAAATACAAAGCATGGTCTATTCACTCATCTACAAATCAAAGCACTCTTAAATAGCATACAGATCACTGAGTGCTGAATTGCAGGTACACCACCCAGTAAACGACACCACTATTTAAGCACAATTTTGTTAAAATTTTCAAAAACCTCTTCAAGTGCTCCAATGCATGACTTGCTTACAAGGTGAAAGCGAATCTTACCACGAACACTGCTTGCTTCTGCTTCCTCATCTGACCCACTTGATAAATGGTGATAACCTTTCTTCTTCTTTTTGGTCGATTTAGGAGACTCAGGAGAAGATGAGGTGACCCATTTTGCAGAATCTCCAAGTTCAGTTTCTTTTTGTACAGAGCTAACATCAATGATTGAGCTGCAAAATAAGTAGCAGTAAGGTTACCAGGCGAAGTAATAACAGCAAAAAATACCAAATGAATCCAGAGTGTTAGCCTGATTAAAAAACAATCTCACATCAACAAGCTATTAAAAATGTAAAAACAGTATTTAACAATAAAAAATCAATTCTTTATTACACTCGAGGTATTGCCACAAAGCGTGTTACCAGTGACGAGGGACGTTTCCGCGGCTTAACACCTGGACAACACAGCTTCAAAGAAACTTTGCAGCGGTGGCGAGCCGTTGGCGACACTGTGTCCAATTTGATCGGCTCGGGTATCGAACCCGAAACCTCCCGCAGCAGTAGCAAAGTGCCAAACAACTGAGCTAACCGGTCAGTCAAATCAATATGCAACAACAATGAATCTTGTAAATTATAAAGCATTGATTTTTTAATGCACATCAGAAAACAAATTCACATTTCATTAATGATTTTGCAAGAGCACTACCAAACTATCACGTCATGACCGATGCCAAGTCTAAAATTTTTTGTCTAATTGGAACGTTTTTCACAAAAATATGAGATACTGAAAACAAATTCCATATGATTTAAAGCACTAATACATGCCGTACCTGTCAGCATTAAGTGAAGATAAACTTGATCTGATATCATCACCAATGAAGAGTTGAGAAGGAGTTGTCCTGCTTGTGCAAATACTACCACTGTCAATCAACTCATCTACAAAATAACAACGACTAAATATATCAGGCAACATGTGACACTGTTTTTACGAACACAGCAAAAATGGTTACGTTTTCGAAAGAGAACAAACAAAATGTCAAGAAACAAATTAAAGTTTAAGGCTTTTATAGATGACGATCATAGACTAGAAAGCTAGTTTAAAATCTCTTTGAACATGCATATAGCTTCATTATTTATTGTTAAAAAATTTTGGAGCAGGTATTCCCACCAAAATAGAAATTGAGAATATATTATTCATTCCAAAGTAATAGTATATAATACCCAAAAAATCCCATATATATAATATATATATATACAGCATAATTTCTCACTCAATTGCAGCCTATACTGGACTGACACACATAGCGTGTTCACACCAAAACCAAACCTTAGCAAACATCTTAAAGCTCTATTTAGCAATTAAAAGGCATGTTTAATAACAATACTGTACCCTTTCATACATGGCTTGGACGATCCGGACTGTAAAAAGCACATCTAATTTAAAAGCACATCTAACACTACCTTAATGAATATACCAGTAGAAATTGCAGCCATATGCTGCAATCACGCAAAAATATCAATGCCTACACCTTATTTAATTTAAACCGATTGCACGTTTTAATATTACCTTGGGATGAACCAGCTTGTTCAAATCTAATCCATCCTTGCAGTGACGATGTTTCACTTCCTCGAGATAAATCAGATATTGAATCTCGATCAATTTGTCGCTTGACAATATCTTTGCGTGGAGGTACAGGTGGTCCCACTATAGGACTTTTCACTGAGTCATATGATAATGATGAAGCTGAGCTTCGAGAATGAGAATGTCGTTTTAAAGAGCTATTGGCTGACATTGGTGGAGGAGGAATACGGATGTCATTGCTGGGGGGAGGGACAGGTATTGTTCGTCGAGGAGTTAGCAAGCGCTTTGGTATAGGTGGTACATCACCACTTGATGTTATTCGCGGTTTTGTAAATTGTTCTGGAACTACAGTTGGCAATGGGGATGTCAAAGTGGGATCTGAAACTGGCAACTGATCAGATGGCTGCAGTCCTTTTCTGCGAGGGATGTCTGGTGGTTTAATTATCTGTGTCGTTGTATTAACTGGGCTCATGCTGAAATTATCACTGCCAGTATGTACACTTTTAGCATCATCAAACAAAACCCAATTATTTGTTACTGCTGAGGACTGACAAGCTTTGATAGGATCTGTTGAAGATTGTAGTGAATTCGCAACATCCACATTGCTCATCTTTGCAGCAACATTCTATTAAAATACAAATAATGAAGAAATATGCAAAATATATATTTGATTTTCATCCAAAAACAACTAAATTAAACTTTCAGTGCACGGTATATACAAAATTTATTAGAGTTTAACCAAACTTTTCTACCGAAATGAAAATTCATAGTCTGGGGCTTTGGGCACACCTCCTATATGAAGACTGAGCTAGCTAGCCTTATTTCTAACTGAAAATTATGAGTGTAAGTTATTATACTGTACTATCCTTGCATAAATATGGTGTTTGAGAAGCCATACAAATTTTAACTAAACAGTGAGGTATATAATGTTTCCCAACGGCTGTTGACAAAGTTATTTTCAGATGTCCAATTTACAACTGTCTGGCACCAATGGCAGACTGCACACGTTTCCCGAAAAATGTTCTGATAAGCATTTATAAAAACAGTAGCAACAACTTAAAACATTATATACCTGATCTTTTGTTTCTTCTAATCCGGAACTAGATGAAGAATAATGAAAGTGTGAATCTGAAGTGGAAAAATTACTAAAACTTGAACTTATAGCATTTGACGCTTGTTCTCTTGGCTTAGTTTCAGAGTTATTTGACACATTGGAAAATGTGTCTGAAAACAAAAGAATTTCTTTGTCCATTTTCTCCCCGTCATCACCGCTAGCGTGCTCATCTTTGGAAGTATTGACTATGCCATATTTCTGTGGCTGAATAAGCTCATAAGTTGAAGCTTGTGTTACGTTTACATCCTGCACGTCTTCAAAGGACAAACTTTCACTTAATAATGACTCTTCATGTGCATCAGACATTATAAGATTCACATTACAACAGCTATCTATTGAAAAAGAAAAAAATCTTCATCATACTTGGGCAGTGCGGAGTGTCTATGTTGCTGCTAAAGGCTATATACATCCTGATTGGCTTGTGTCCATACTCATGACTGTTTTTGCCAATTAGGATTTACTGCCGGTGAAACAGATATGACCTTATACCGGCACTTGTGATATTACACTGAAGCATGAAGTGAGTGGCAATCCTATCTCCGTGACTTGGCGCATGGAAAACACAGTACCAAAGAATGCTACAGAAGTGGCAAGCCATTGTTGACATTGAGTTTGATTTAACTGGCCCAAGAATCGAACCCCAGACCTCTCAAGCCAATGGCAAGGTCTTGAACCACTACGCTAGCCAGCCAGTCTTTAAAAATAACGACAAAGTTTTCTGAAAAGTATTTTTTCATACCAATTTCACCTTTCAGAACCAGACATATACACTGAAAAAAATTTTGGAGAAATTTTTGGAAGGCTGAATAAGTTATGGGATCCAAGATACCCGGTAGAGTAACGTAGAAAGCTTATCTGGATGAATCATATTTTTAGTTTATTGCATGAATACCAGTATGTATCATACTCTTGTTTGTTACCACACACTTATGGCTAACAGGCTAGACTAAGGAAAAACGTGTATTTATATTCGTGTTTAGACTATGGTTCCCAGTTTCTTTTTCAGTTTTCAAGATGTCCTGGGCCATAACTCCTAGACTACATCGTACTGACTACTAATTAGTCCAGTCTACAGTTTACCAATAACAATATAGCATGGTTCAGTCTCCTCTAAAAATTTTGTTCTTGAGCAAGATACTGGAAAAACATCCTGGGCAAGACTGCTAATAGGCCATTGACATATTTGGAGGCTTAGTGACCTGATCCATAGAACCAGAGATGGGCATTTATCGAGATAATTTACCGACAATAGTTATTGGCGATAATTTATCGCTTTATCAGTTTATTTTCTTATTGCCGATTATTGCTATCGCTCAAAATTGTTTTGATTTATCAATTACCGATATTGCTTTTGAAATATAAATTATTGCGATAAACGATTTGTTATGTACCGGCACTGGTATATGCTGTATACACAGCGTTCAAAGTTAGTGAATTGGCGCTCTGGAAAAAATACGGTACACGGTGTCCATAAAGTGTTTAATGTTGTTGCAATTGAAAAAAAATGCATCTTTGCTTTGTTTAATGCCGCAGCAGAGTCCATAAACTGCTCTCTTTTCTCTAAAAATCTAGAAAAACATTTTTGCAATTTGACCTGTTGACAGGTTGACTTGCAAAAAAACGCTAGGTCAAACACCTTGAAAATTCACCATATCGATAACATTTATCAAAAAAATTTATTGGCCATAATTTATCGATTACCAATATCGCTTTAATAAGAAATTCAGATTTATCAGTATCAGTTAGCGGTACCAGTATTGCCCAGAGCTTTTTTGAAATAAACCATTATTGTTATCATTTTAGCTGTTTAGTACTGAAAGGTATAATGTTCTTATCTCTATTCTCTGTATAGAACCACTATCAAAACTGGGGACTCTTTGGTTTTAGCTGCTTTGTGCTGAGTATTACAATGGATGGTTTACTCTAAAGTGGCAGGCAGAAATATCCCAATACACCCAGCATCATTGTGTAAACACATAAACCCAGACACGCATTGGGCTAGGGTAAAAGCATGTTTGCATTGCGCATGGGTCATTCCATATTTAATTTAGGGCTTGTCCCCCCATGTCCTAGTTTTGGTCTCAAATTTTGCATGTAGGTGGAGATTTCTAAAACACTTTGTTTAAAAAAAAAATTTGCGTAGTCTAGGTCAAGTGGTTTTTGAGATATTTTAGTTTGAAATTTGACCATTCAGTGGCGTTTTTGGTCACGCGTTAGTGGTTTTTCTTGTATAGTGGCTCTCCCTTGAGCTACAAAGATGATCCAGATGTGTATTCTGACATTTTTTAGGGTGCTGAGTTCAAAAATCATATTAAAATGCATTATTTCTATTACTTTAGTTGAGTAAACCAAGAAACCATACTTCCACTTTTGATTGCAATTACTCAGCTCTACGAAACTTCTAATTAGTTGAAAAGTGATCTTTCAACTTTCAACTCCAAGTTCAATTCAAAAAGGTTCTTGGTTATTCAAGGGCAATGGAAAAAAAATTACCATTTTATGCATGGTGCACATCTACTCGCAAGTCTGAAAGACGAAATTTATCAAATGTCAATAGGCTATACTCCAGTACCTGTATCATGTCAATACTGCTATAACAACTACGGCTGGTTTCAGATATAACAAGGCATGTCATGTTCATCTAGGACAATGGGCAATAGGAAGAAATTGAGGCTCCATTGAAATAAACCACCAAAGTCAACTTGATAGTGTTACATAGTAGGGGTTGGGTTAGGATGGAGTTCGAGCTTTAAGTTATTGCTGAGGTAAAAGTTTGGATGATGTGTGTTAGGAGTAAGAATTCAGGTTATGTATAGTAACCCCATGACAAAGCATGGCATAATGGTGTCAAGCTGAGATGATCACAACTGCACAACTTAATTCAAAAGAGCACCAAAAAATTAGCAAGTGTGCTGTACATCCACTCAGTACTTGCGAGTCTGAAATAGATGATTTATCAAAGGTCAATTACATTATGTCAATTCAGCTGGCAAACCTCAATGCAATGGCGAAGTGTTCATAATCAAAGATTGCAAAAAGTTCTACAGATATTTTTAGTAGCAGTATGAGATATATGCAATAATGCTCAAAACAATTTTAATAACACACAGATCATATTAACCAGTGTATATGCGATTAATTATACAAGAAAAAATTGTACCTTAATGTGGAAAAGTTCCTTCACGCCCCCTCCCCCCATTTGAAAATTTCTGCGTATGCCCCTGCTAAGCATATTTGATATTTCAAGGTTAACATAATTCCTTATTATTAATTTGTGTGTTTGGAATTGCTAATACTGCACAGCAATATGGAACAGTTTTTCTGCGAGTGGTTCTTTGCATTTAACAATTCTCATATTATCTGCAGTGCTGTTACACCTCAGCACCGCTGCTTGAACAGGATGCTGAAACTTAAGTGTTTGCTGAGCTGTGCGAATGCACTTATACACATGTGCAGTTGTGCACCCACCATCACATACATTAACCTGCGTACACTAAAATGCATCTGCGTAAACTTTTGAGTTGGAGTTTTCTTGGGTGAGTATGCGCTTGAACGATACACTTTCTGGTGTTGATATGCGAGAAAGTTGATAAGAATGTGAAATACCGGTACTTCTTCAAAGATTAGGTTAATGTTAATTAACACAAACAGCAGATTTTAGACTTTAATACTTCATGATCAAGGTATCATTCATTAACATATCAACAGGAGAGATTCTTACAGGGAGATTTCTCACCATGCTGCAAGCGATGGGGAGGTTAAACCTCCTCATCTCCTCGCAAATCAGCGCCAGTGCCAACATACCTTAACTTTTGCTACAGTAATTAATATGTGAATAAGGACTACAAAAAATGAACTACTGAAACATGATGCAGTGATAAAACAGACTTGAATTTCATTTTAAAGCTGGGTACAATGAGCACCACTGTTCCCTTGATAAGATTTTAACTAGTCCAAATTTGCCCAAACATGAAAATCACTGAAAATTTGCCCAAACAATTAAAGAGAGTAATTCAAGGTCTGGAACAATTTTTGAGTAAAATAAGAGTTTCTATGGTAAAACACTTTAATTTGACATAAAAAAACTTATGCACTTTCAACTAATTTGCTTATAAATCATTATAGCAATGTTCAAAAATTGCAAAAATTTCTCATTTTTTTCAAATTTCACAGCTTAGAGGGAACGCTGATGAGCACTATATTTAACTTGTATCTTCTTCAGAGTAGAAGATGTGAGTTTGTATTTTCGACCACTTCTTCCACTTTGTTGTGGAGCATGAAGTTTGCACAGGGTGTTTGGAAGAAGAATGTGGCAAATGTCATCATAAGTTGACCAATAGACTGAAGATGTTGGGCTGCAGGGATGCATGTGAAATAATCAAGTACTGCTGCCCTGACTCATGAAATAAACAAGTAGGCTACTGCTGTAGAACTGAGCAGTTAGTTCTTATTGTTAAAAATGAACTTCGTTATGATGCAGGCAGTCTAGAAGAGTTCTTGACCCTTTGCTCAGTTGACAAATTTCGACTCTCTTCCTGTCAGCAGTCTTGAAGGCTTTCCAGTACAAAATAATGTATTAACGGAAGAAATAAAAATTAACAGCAAAGCGACGTCAACTGAACAAAAATTAACTGA
Source organism: Trididemnum miniatum (assembly GCA_964006365.1). NCBI lineage: Eukaryota > Metazoa > Chordata > Ascidiacea > Aplousobranchia > Didemnidae > Trididemnum > Trididemnum miniatum. The sequence continues at coordinate 11,472,728 of OZ023251.1, read as the reverse complement.
GGATTTGGAAATTTAAATAACAAAAGAAAAGCTTCCTCTTTGCGATCATCCAAAAGTCATCTGACCACACGTAAAAAGTCAGTTGCCTTCGCGCTACTGTATTAAGAAAAAAGGTGCGTAGTTATTGCAAAAACACTGTCTGCAAGCGTGCAAAGCCAGGATGTAGCCCGACAAATTAAATCGTGGGTTTGTGAAACAATCAAAGAGGCGCAACACTGAACAAATGAAAGAAATAATACCGGTACTTGTCTACGTGTTCGATTAGCGGGACCATTGCGGCAATTTTTTTAAAAACGAAGTGAAATTAACATTAAGGTGACGTGCTGTAACACTTATCCTTTTACCTGTTACTCAGTAGATAGTTCTCATCCTTTTATCTGACTCTGCCGTTTGGTGAAAACTCACAATGTGAGCAATTTATAGTTTTGAAAAAATCAACCTTCTGTTTCCCATTGTTATATGAAAATTACACAGAAGTCGTCTAGAGTAAGCTGTCCGCGTCTTGAATAACCTATCCACGTAAGGTGATAAAAGATGTTGACAGCTTACTCTAGATAAGACTTAATTACAAAATAATTGTAATTATTATACATTTTTTTGCAATGCAATCTTGCGTAAATGAACTAAGCTCTGTCTAAAACACTGACACATGACACGTCTTGTAATATCTAAAACCAGCCATAGTTGTTACAGCACTATCGACAAACTGGTGTAGCCTATAGCCTATTGACATTTGATATCGGTAAATTTTGTATTTCAGACTTGCAAGTGATTTGTGCTCCATTTCTCTGTCTGTCTGTAATGACTAATTTTTTTCTATTGCCCTTGAATAACCAAGAACCTTTTTGAATTGAACTTGGAGTTGAAAGTTGAAAGATCACTTTTCAACTAATTAGAAGTTTCGTAGAGCTGAGTAATTGCAATCAAAAGTGGAAGTATGGTTCCTTGGATTACTAAACCAAAGTAATAGAAATAGTGCATTTTAATGTGATTTTTGAACTCATCACCCTAAGAAATGTCAGAATACATATCTGGATCATCTTTGTAGCTCAAGGGAGAGCCACTATACAAGAAAAACCACTAACGCGTGACCAAAAACGCCACTGAATGGTCAAATTTCAAACTAAAATATCTCAAAAACCACTTGACCTAGACTGCACAAATTTTTAGACAAAGTGTTTTAGAAATCTCCACCTACATGCAAAATTTGAGACAAAACTAGGACACAGGGACATGGGTGGACAAATTGCCAAATTCATCAAATTACTGGTAAATATGGAGTGACCCGCATGACATTTTGGGGAATCCCCATTAGTTTTAAAGTAGGCCTAAACCATCTATTGCAACATGAAGCAGCTTAAACACGAAGACCCCCCAAAACTGTTCATGAGCTGTGAGTGGTTATCTAGGCCTATCTGAATTGACAGTCGATCATTGATCAGTGACCTAACCAGTTAACTGATTCTTCTTAACTTAGTTTCTGGTCCAACCTGTCACGTTTCAGTGTTTGCATATTATTAACTGTAAGCTCTCAGCTTACTCAACTTGGATGGTGACTCGGAGAAACAACCGTACCAAGATTGCGGCTCTTGGCCTCAACTACCGTTCACGTACCGGTACCTCTGGATCTGATCCTGATGTCACCGATTGAGAAAATAGTTGCCGAGATTCCGGTAAATGACAGATAATAATTTCGTAACATCAAAATCCGTAAGGCTTCGTGTATAATAGACATGGCATGGGCCGCTAAGAAACCCGCTAACGAGCCGTTAACCGTTTTTTTACTGGTTCGCTGACAGCCAAGTTCAATCTGCTGTCTCTTACTGGGCCGCTAACGAGCCGCAAACAATTTTTGAAATCCGTTCAAATTTGATTAATGTGATTAAAGGTTCATAAAAAGAATGAGCTTTGGGTGGGCTGGGCTTTATTTCTGGTATGGGTTGCCAGGTCGGTTACGGTTACTGAACTAGAGGTTCCAAGCCATGGGCGGTCCGGGCCTCAAAGAAGTCGGCCCGAGCCATCTCTGGTGTATAGTACAGTACCACAGTCTGACAGTACTACAGTTGGCACGGGCTGACTTTTTACAGTCCGGATCGTCCATGGCCCGGGGTCTCTGGCACAGTAGCCGTAAACAACCCCAAAAACCTATTATTTTTATGAGCTTTTGATCACATTAATCAATTTTAAAGGGGTTTCAAAAATTGTTAGAGGCTCATTAATGGCTCAGTAAGAAACAACAGATGGAACTGGGTCCTTAGTGGACCAGTAAAAAGCAGTTAACGGCTCGTTAGCGGGTATTTTAGGCAGAGGTGGGCATTTTTTAAAAATTGGTTAAAGCGAAGCGCAACAATAAAAGCGCAAAAGTTTTGTTAAGTCATGAAACGCAACGCAACTAGCGCAACCTAATTTTTAAATTGACTGAAGCGCAACGCAACTTTCGCAATCAATTATTTTTTCGCATTAAAGCGCAACGCAACTTCCGCAATCAATAATTTTTTTGCATTAAAGCGCAGCGCAACTTCCGCAATGAGGTTTATACAAAAGAAAAAGCGCAACGCAACTTTCGCAATGAAAAATTTAATAAAGCGCAACGAGTAGATGTATAAGCAATGCAATTTTTTCTTGAGTTATTTTTATAGGTGCTTTTAACAGCACGCAGTTTTCTACAACGCGACAACGATTTTAATGCAAGTGACTGTAACAGGATTTTGCGTGGTCAATGAACAGGAAAATTAAATAAGAAGCGAAAAAAGATGCGTTGCTGATGATTGCTTTCTTCATCTTCATCCTCTTATCACGAGAAAGCGAAGGAGGCGCTGCTTAGGACGAATCCAGACTCGCTTAGGAGTTGCCTTTGTTTTCGAGTTTTCCGGTTGAATTTTGCTTCTGACTTATTTAATTTGCCGCTTGCCAGATTCCACCAAACAAAGATAATCAACGTGGAGCATCTTATCCAAGGACGCAACAACGAGACTAGGTTGGGAGTCGAACCTTCAACCTTGCGATCATGGTCGTCCTAAAAACGACGCTCCAAACCACTGCGCCACGTTGCATTGTCGCGTGCCGTTAAAAGCACCTCATCGCGGTAAATCATAATTTGCATATGCGGCGAAGTTCTCCACAACAACCAGTATATACGATTTATTCAACACTCAATGATCTCTTTAAGCACTGGCAATTATTTTAAAAAGCAAAAGACTTTAGTGTACCACATTTCTGATGAGCTAAAAATTTCTGCTACAATAAATTGACCTATAGGCCTATTGTACGCATCAAGAAACAAACTGGTATTCTATTAAAAACAGTTACAAAAAACTGCTTACTCCAGCACATTGCGCTTTAATTAATCCGACAATGCGCAACGCAGTATTTCAACTGCCAACAGTGCGCAACGCAACAAAGCGCAAGCAACCAGATTCTTTTCAGTTCGCAGCGCAATAATGCGCGCACTATTATATATTTTTACAGTTCGCAACGCAATAAAGCGCAAGAAGGATTTATTTTCCTTGAAGCGCAGCGCAACTTGCGCAATGGCTAAAAATAATTTGTTGAAGCGCTTCGCAACTTCCGCACGTGCGGAAGTTGCGCAACTAGCGCATTGCTCTTCAAATTGCGGAATGCCCACCTCTGATTTTAGGGACCCATGAAATCTCTATCGCATAGGAAACCATAGGAGATTACCTGTGGCGTACGCAGGATTTTTCTATTGGGGGGGGGGGGGAGTGTTAGGAACGAGTCGCTGGAAGTCGAGTCCGAGTCATGTCCCGAGTCGAGTCCGAGTCTTTTCGTGCAACGACACGAGTCAAGTCAAGTCAATTTGCACTAAATTTGGGAGGCAATAAACGATTTGATGAACAGAAAAACCAAAACGTCTGCGCCAAATAAGTTACAAAAAGAAAACGGAGATATTATTACTGATTCAGAAGAAATAGCTGAAGAGTTTAATAATTTTTTTGTCAACATCGAAAACTCCATGGCTAAGTCTATCCCACCATATGAGGTTAATGAAATAGTCAGAGTATTAAACGATCAAAAGGCAAGAAGAAAACTTGATCCTGAAACGAAATTTATCAAATACGCAAATCCTGTAATTTCAATTTATTTGAGTCATTTATTTAACCTCTGCATCACAACTGGAGTATTTCCAGATTCCTTAAAAATTGCCGAAGTTATTTCAATATTTAAGAAAGGTAACACTGACTAACCAACCAACTATCGGCCAATATCCCATCTTTCCCAATTTAGCAAAATCTTCGAAAAACTGACCTACAACCATATCTTGAAAAGTTTGATCTACTCAGCAATAGACAGTTTGGATTTAGACCAAATTCATCAACAGTCCATGCAACTGGCATTATTCATGACAAGCTAATCCAAAATCTTGATCATAATTTGTACAATTGCTGCATCTTTTTGGATTTGTCTAAAGCATTTGATATGGTAGATCATAACATTTTAATTTCAAAATTAGATTATTATTTTGGCATACGTGGTACCAGCTGCCCTTGATTTAATGAAAAGCTATTTATCCAATAGATATCAATACGTAAAAATTAATGACCGCATATCATCCTATCAAAACGTTACGAGTGGCATTCCTCAAGGATCATCGCTAGGTCCTTTACTTTTCCTAATGTACGTGAACGATTTACCAAAGTGTTCAAAATTTACAGCAACCTTATTCGCCGATGATACTTATCTAACTCTTTTAGATGAAAGTTTGACAAATCTTGAAAATAGGGCAAAAGAACAACTTACAAACATAGATATTTGGCTTCGCTCTAATGAATTATCACTAAATTATTCCAAAACCACTTATTTATTAACCCTTTCATTCCCATATAATTTTTTTTTGGCGGGAAAATTCTGATATGGCTGTTTTGGAATACTTACAGCATAAATAGCCTACAGTAGATATAAAAACTCAAAAAATATTTTTTGTTAGTTCATTAAAAGTTACGCATCGTTGCCATTTGGCAACTTTGGGAAGATATGTTCAACATCTGCAGTTTGTGTGAAAAATCAAAAGTTTTGATTTGGGTGCAAAACCAACTTTGTGCTTTATTCAAAAGCTTGACAAAAGGATGATACGTGCAAGCAATAGCACAGAAGCCTGATTACAGAAGATAAAAATGCACACAAAATAGAGAAAAATATAACATCGGATGACACCATTTTGAGTACCGGTACCAATTTACTTTGTTTAAAATTATAGCAAGTAATGAAGCTATGCGTCTATTGGATAGCGACGTTGCATGTTGGTGATCCAAAAATGACCCAGAGTTTCGAAAATGACTCATCCGGCGGATCCGAAAATGTCCCAGAGTATGAAACATCAGGCATTGATAGGTCTTGTCTACGCCACCTATAGTTTGGAGTTGTGGATGGTTCTTGTTGTTGCAAAGTGCCTGTGCTTGTTTCAGCAGCAGTAGCTGCATTATTTGCCTGTTCAGTATTGGAAGAATGGAGTTCGTCCTATATTTCAACTTCAAGTGGAACAGCATTTATATCGGAAATGGGATCATAATCTGGGTCTTGCTCAATTTCTATTTCTTCATCTGCTTCTGGTTCAAAATCAGAGAGATTGCCATCTGGCAAAAAAATCATTTTCACAGCCGAGTCAGCATTGTATCGACTTGAATTAGTGGCCATGATAATTCCGGTATATGTACGGTATACGGTTGTATCCGCCAATATGGTGTATACAATTCAGCAGTAATCTTAGGTTCAACTACCAACTAAAAATGTACAATTTTAATACCGGTACACTGTTTCACTATCTTTAGAAAGATAATACTGCCTCCAAGTCTCCAACATAAAAAAGAGAACAAATAGACCTATTAATCTATGCTTATTTTTTCTACCGGTATATATTGTAAGTGTAGGTTTAGGCATGCTGAAAGATGATTTATTGCTGTTACATAATGTCGGCATTCATTAAAATAATAGGTTTAAAAATGAAGGTTACAACTAGACTATTTTTAGCACAAATTTAAAAATATTCGTTAGCATTCCCTCCAGCTGGAGTGCCGCCCCCAAACTCCTAGTCTCTAATGACCGGGGTGCAGTCTCTGGACCCCTCAGCTAGTGACTCCCTGAAAAATTCAACCGAGACCAATGGTAAAGTACCATTACCACTGGAAAAATTCTGCTAACGCCCTTGATGAACTGCACTGTATTATCAGCTCCAGAGTTTTCCTCATGCTAAAAACCTCTGCCATATCTTTGGTTTTTAACAATGATTAGCTTGATATGTTTGATCTCAGTCCAAAAGCAACTATCAATTGATCTAAGCTAGTTACTTTCGCAATTATACGGCCGTCATGTGTTGGTTTCACTATCACTAATTCCCACTGTTGCCGTTTGACAACCATGCGTTGCTAAAAAATATTACATCCCTGTAAAATTCGCGTTCTGTGTAGGTTGTTTGTAATGTATTTTTTGCTTTCGCTGTATGATAACCGGAATGACTAAGATGCTATAAATTTTTTTTTTCTCTTAATACCGTAGCTGCGCTGTTTTGGCTTTGAACCGTCATTTGGGGAGTGCTTTTTACTTTTACGTTCGATCGCCGCTATTCGTAGACATGCCATTTATCGTCTAGTTACTTGTCTGTGGTGTACTATAGAACGCTTTACGCGCAAAAGAGCGATGTACTGCAGTTGTGCTGAGACTTTTGAAGTATTTCATGTGATTTTATTGATTAAGAAAAAGTTTAAGAAATTGTAGACACAGAAATTATTATTAATATTATGATTACGCTATATTTAACGCTCGATTCTATTTGAATAAGAACGAATAGTTCATACAGTTGTTAATTACGATGAAACAGTGTGCATGCAGTACAGCGTTATTATACTGAAATTTGAAGCTGAAGTGTATTTTGGATTATAATTTTGGAGTATTCAACCCGATCCCGATCGTTTGTGATTGTGGTTTGTTGGCTGCGATCGATAAAAAACTGGTATGTTTTGTTTTATTACTTACTTCCCTTGATTAATTTGGTAAATTTGTATTGTGTTGATGAAATAGCCGTATTTCTATTGCTATGGGACATGCTAAATTATTATTTCTGAATTACTAATTAATGATTAATATTTTCTATGTTGACGCATATCGGTGTTTTTAAACAGTTTTAGAGATTATTTTCAGCAAGATTTACTTTGGCATAATTATCGTTAGTTAGCTTTGTGTTTGTCGTAATTTTGTGGACTTTTGATGGATATTCGAGTAATGCTGTTACGAGCGGTTAAGTATGAAATCATGAAAGTACGAGTAAATTCGGTTACAAACTTGCTAATTCGCCGTTGTAGTTCTCCGCTTGATGTAACGCTGTTGATAATAACTTTATTGGATTTTTAATGAGTAATTTTTGGATAAGTATTTGCTTTGATTTTGTAGTTGAAGGTAATCAAACTAAATGAAATCTGTTAATGTTGACGTATTAGTTATTTTCTCTTTGTTTATGTTTGGTTTTAATTTTTAGAAAACTGCTTCGATTGCTTCGATTGATTCATTGCTATTTTGCTTTAATCCCAATATATTTTGGACTAAACACAAAGTATACGCACTGGCGTGGTGTTTTTCCCCGAGAGAAGCAAGCATTCAGACGTCGCTTTGAGCCTTCAAATTCCCGATCCCCCGACCCCGTCTGTATCAACAGCTCGACGTCGCCAACACGTTTTTTTGGAGCTGTTTTTACAATCCCCGTAACCTCCATTTGCGCAATCAATCTCCTGCCTGCAGTTGCCTTATAAACATAGCTTTTACGTAATATTCAACAAATTCCTCAATAAGTTACACTCTGGTTACAACAGAGTTTCTCTGAATCACACCTAAAGTAGGGGTGGGGGCTTAATTGCAACTTTTTTTTCAGACGCCACTAAGTCCCTATTTAAATTATGCTATGAGTCTGTACCATCACAAAAATACAAAAAATTTTGCTATATACTTTAACGCAGTTTTTTAGGATGTTGTTAAGATCTTATGAAAATATTTAAGATCTTATGAAAGTATTTGAAAATAGAAATATACTTTGCGCGGCACGCCTCCACTACGCGGCACGCTGCAACTACGCTACAAAAAAACGATAAAAGCAGCAGTGCAAGCAGCGCTGCGCGGTTGACATCTCTAACGGAAAGTGCCATGCTGAGATCAATGTGTGCGATGAAATTAGTGGATAGAAAGAATAATGAGGAGTTGATGAAAATGCTGGTTTTGGAGGAAATATTATATAAAATGGCAAAGATAAATGGAGTATTGTGGCATGGACAAGTGGTCAGGAGAGATGATGATAACGTTCTAAAGAAGGCATTGATGCTTGAAGTGAATGGGCAGCGAAATCGAGGAAGGCCAAAGCAGATATGGAGGAGCAAGTTGAAGAGAATTTAAATAAAATTGAGTTGGAGGAGTACGAGGCTGCGAATCGCACAAGATGGAAAGAGGGAGTGAGAATGATCGCTGAAAGAATGAGGTGCGTCTGTCCACCTTCGACCAAGACCAAAACCCACCGGATTGAAACTGGATGATCATGATAATGCCCTATTTGTTTAACAAAGCCATCTACCTTTCGGTGAAGAGTTTGCAAGATTGGTGGAGCAACTGTGGTGGTGCAGCTGAATGAATGCCTGAACTTCCATAAGAACTTCCCCAGGCAGAGACTTACATTGATCAATGCTATCATTGCTAATGTAGCTGAAAGCAGGTCGAGTAAAATCTAGTAAGTTTATTGGGTTGCAGTGGAGTAAATTGTCATAAAGCGCAAGTATAGTTGGAATCAACTCCCACTATCCCATTGGGTCAAAGTTGGTAATGTTTGCAAAAAGTTAAATGTGATGGGCGGCCCCAACACCACAAAAAATGGAAAGAAAACCCAAACTCAGAACTAGCAAAGTATTTTACTACACAAGTCCGTGTATTGGTGGTATGAGTGATGCTGATGAATTATGATGATTTCTTATCCTCCTGTCAGTTGAAAACGATGGAGGCATTAAACGTAAGACGAATCCAGACTTGGTTAGGAGTTGCCGTTGTTTTGTAGTTGACTTCTGCTTCTAATTTCTTTAATTTGCTGCTTGTTAGATTCCACCAAGCAGAGATAATTATCAGGAAGTATGTTATCCAAGGACGCAACAATGAGACTTGGGTTGGAGTTAACCATTAACTTTGCAATCATGGTCGTAACTCGTAGCAACAACAGCGCTCCTATAACCACTGCGCCATGCTGTCGACAATGTGCATGAGCAGTTTTTTGTACTCTTCTCATGGTGCACTTCCCAGAACTCTTAATGGTTTTAGAACGAATAACATAACTTGGGCTGGAACCCTCTGGTCCACCAGTACTCATTTCAATATAGCCTGTTTGTAATAAAAGTATGACTGTCACCATTTGTAGTGTACTAACTCCATTGTAAACTATATGTGGCCTAATCCTTCAATGCTGAAATGATTTTTGAATCGCACCTTCAAATATTCAAAAATGAATCATTTTTAGAGTTGACCCCAGAGCTGGAACGAGGACCGAACCTACCGAGACGAGACGAGACATCATAGCTTCGAGACGAGACTTTAAAGTTACGAGACGACACACGAGACTTCATGAGCCGAAAATTAGAAAATATAAAAACGATAGTAATACTCTGGAGTATGGGCTCTACTAAGCCAAGTTATTGAAATAACTTTATAGCACAATGACATTAGCAAAAACAAATGAAGCAATGAAGCCGTCGCGGTTACGAAATGATGTAGCCTATTATAAATGTGCTATTGGTCATATCCTTTTAACGATTACAATTAATGATTTAACGAGTTCACCATAATTACAACGAAACAGCTTATTATCACAGAAGATTTAAGTCCTTGTAGCTTGCAGGGCAAGCAATACCTCTCGCAGACGATTACACGGCCCAATATTCTTTTTTAATCTAAGAAAAGAGATGTCAAGAAAACTTTAAACAAAAAGTCATTGGTAGGCTATGTTGGTCTAGACCAGGGATGTCGGCATTGCAGCCCACTATCCTCTGTTCAAATAGTTTTTTAGCAAGTTTATCAAGTATTGAGCACGAGAGTGTTCATGAAATTTAATCAAAATACTTTATATTTGATAAATAATAAATTAATTAACATAAACATTTCAAAGCCATTGTGACACCATGCATTTTTGAAAATCTATCTGGTTAATAACTTTCTCATAAAAAGAGCTAGCTCAAATCTGGAAGCACTTCCCTTGTCGGTACACAAATTTCCCACAACTGTAATCCCTGCACTTTTTTCGATTTGAAACCTTTTTTGGGCCTGGACTACTTTGAATAATCTTTTGATAGCTGTTGCAAACCAGACGGGAATAGCATCTTTCATAGGGAACAAATTTGTAGAAATCTTAATTTTATGACATATGACACGTCACTCTCTTGAAAATTTTTTGATTTGACATACCGTTTGTCCATAAAAAGTGTATTAATTTTTTAGACGTGGTTAGCGGTCGTTATGTCTTTGAGTGAAGGCCATATTGTTAAAAGTTAAAACTAAATTAACATTATTGGATTAATTACAGTATTTCATTAATTAATTATATTAATGGATTTTTAAATTTTCTTTATTGTTAAAAAAGATGCATTTTCAGCAAAATGCGGCTCTGTACAAGGCTTACCTGTCAATGGTTAATTTTTTTTTCTTAGAATTATAATATGAAATATTGGAATTCTGGTCGCTTTGCGGCCCAGTTAAATATTTAATTTTGCAATGGGTCCCTAATAAATTAAAAGATTAGACATCCCTGGTGTAGAGTAGATTACCACCGATTGCAAGTGCTTAGTGGTTGAAATTGATCAGTTTTCATATATGCTGCTCACAAAAAGAAAGCAAAAGCCTACAATTCTGCAGGTCTAAACAACAAAGCAAAATGGTCTAAACAAAATGTGGCCAAATGTTTTTGCAAAGTGCGAAATCACGCACAATGTTTTACTTTGAATACATCGGGTAAGTACCAGTGTTGCTTCCGTATCAAAGACCTGAATGCTGTTTCAAATCCAAAATTTTTTCATGTCTCGATCGAGACATGACCATTTTGCGAGACTTTCAAGGTCCGAGACGAGACATTGGTATAGCGAGACCGAGATGAGACCGAGACACTCAAAAACGTGTCTCGAGACCGAGACTTGTCTCGAGACATCCTGCTCTGGTTGACCCAGGAAGTTCGATGTGGATTTGAACAAGGGTTTTTAAGTTGCACACACTTCAGACTGTTTTAGAAGTGTTAGTTACAGCTTGTAGCATACTTTTGAAGGGAACTCACCTAGAACTAAATTTTAAGCCCCCCCCCCCCACCTACAGCTAGTTTGTAGCCCTTTGCACCCGCATATTTTTATACTTCCAAGAAACATGAGTGTGACCATCCAACTGAAACCAATACGTGTTTATGAAAGCAAAAGAACATGATTCATGTCCACAACTTCCCAGACTTGCCAAACTGCAACCTAACCGCAAAGAAAAAAGGCTCTTATTTTAACGTTGCCAAACGGCAACTGTGGGAAGGAAAGGGTCAATTAACAAACTACCTCAAATCTCCGTTTCGTCGGAATTTAAACTAGCTATAAATTAAAACATAACTGAAAAAGCAACTTCAGTCAAGTACTTAGGAGTATTATCTGGATGAAAAACTTACTTGGTCCAATCATCTACATCAAGTCTCGTTGCAACCAGCAAAAACATCTGGTATATTTTATCGATTAAGCGAATATGTTACAAAGAAAACCCTATTCATGCTTTATTACAACCTGGTGAATAGCCGCGTACAATACGCAATCTTCGTTTGGGGAACTGCGTGTAAAGTAGATTGTATGGGGCGCCGTTTGGAAAAAACGATTTTGTCCGACTTATTTTGCGTGTGTATTTTGGTCCGACTTAAAGTACATTTTGTCCGATATACAAGTAGGACATTTCCAATTTACATATCGGACAAATTATGGTCTAAATAAGCTCACAAAACATGGTTCACAAAACGAATAGTTTTTTTCCAAACGGCGCCCCATAAGATTGCCAGAAATTAGTGTTAGATTGTAGCAGCGTGCTACGATTGAACACTACTGTGGGAATAATTAGGCCTACCTGGAATAACAAATTTGCGTACGTTACTAAATTGCACGAAGAATTGAAATTTTTGAAATTGGACGGACTTTATCACTTGGAACTAGCCAAATTTATGCATCAGCTAAATTATAACCGACTACCTGGTGTCTATTACGATCAATTTACCAAAATTGAGGAAATTCACTCACACGATACCAGACAAGTCAAGAAAGCGCTCTGCTTTTTACCTCGGGTAGCAAAATCTGTAGGAAAACTTCAAATTGCTCATAGGGTACGAAATTATGGAGCAAAATAGATAATGACACAAAAAGAATGCATTGGGTTTCTTTGAAAGCCCATTATAAAAATGTTTTATTGAGTAAATATTAAAAGCGTTTGGTAAATTTGATTGGCTTGCACTACTCGCGGTGTGTGTATCTTCAGTTACCTGCTTTTTCACTACTGCACTTTTCTTTGTCCCGCTGTTTTGTTTATGTTTTTCATTTGTAAATGTTGTACTACTGTATGCTATGTTAGATTATGCTTGAGTTTGTTTATTAATAATACCTTCATGTCTTTTCACACAACAGGAAGCATCTTGACTTCAAAACTTACGGTTATTCGATGCTCCCTGCTGGCTTCAAGATTGTCGATAGTAATGTGGGTATATTTTACGCTTGTGTTTTTATTGAAGCGAGCAAAAAAATAATAAACTCAAACTCAACTCACTACAGACTCGAGTCAAGTCGAGTTAGTGTGTGGCAACCAGCATCTTACGTACCTCAAACTTAAAATCTTGCAACAATCAATGACTTATATATCAATCGGAAAGTTGAACAAACAACGCCCGCGCGCCAGAATCGCTTCTCATACGAACGCTCGTTCTTTTGATCTTATTCAACATTGGTGACAACCCGACGCACGGACACGCAACCTTCTTCTGACTCATGGGTCTGCATTCACGCACCCGCTTTCTCGAGCTGAGTTCTCCGATGGCTTGCAATGCTGGACATCATTCATTCCAGCAACAGACAACTCTCTGCGCTGTGGCAACTAGCATCTTACGTACCAGAAACTTAAAATCTTGCAACAATCAATGAGTTATATATCAATCGGAAAGTCGAACAATTTACGCCCGGGCGCCAGATGCACTTCACATACGAACGCTCGTGCTTTTAATCTTATTCAACAAGTGCACATACAGACTCTAGTCCCGAGTCTCGAATAGCTAAGAAAGTTCCAGACCAAAGGTTCCCAAACTGGCACTGTGGACGAGGTAACCTTTTTTATTATTTGGTCTTCGCCCGTTTTCAGTAGGAAAATAGTTAGATTGTCAGCAAGTGGTTCAAGTCGCGACTCAAGTCCGAGTCGTAATGCTCGAGTCTCGAGTCACTAAGGTCGAGTCTCGATTAGAGTCCGAGTCGTTTCGTGCAACGACTCGAGTCAAGTCAAGTCATTCTTTGTAGCGACTCGAATCTCTCCAACACTGAAGAGGAGGGGTTCAGAGACGTCACATCATGATGACGTAAACATATTGCAATAACAGTAATTCAGAGGTATTAAAGTGCATTGGATTGTAATGTTTGTAGTCAAATTTATGACGCAATTGCAGCTAACTATGATTAAGCTACAGCATATGAAGGATACAATCAAGATATTTCATTCACACTAATTGCTTGATTTTTCGCGCTTCATTTAAGGAAAGAAAAGGTTTCACAAAAACTGTCAAATCGTGGTTTAAATTTTAGTGAAAAAAATTTTTGTCCTAATTTTTGGGCCATAGGAAGGTTAACTGACTAAAGCAGGCTAGCTTTCGAAACGTCACAAACAGGGTGTGGCCATAGGGGTAAAACAGGCAAGGTTAATGGTTTGACTCCCAACCTTGTCTCGTTGTTGCGTCCTTGGATAAGATGCTTCACGATAATTATCTCTGCTTGGTGGAATCTGGCGAGCAGCAAATTAAAGAAGTCAGAAGAAAATTCAACCGGAAAACTCGGAAACAAAGGCAACTCCTAACCGAATCTGGATTCGTCCTACGCTTAGCGCCTTCGCCGCTTTCTCGTGATAGGAGGATAAAGATGAAGAAATCAATGAATCAATTGCTTCCCTCCAAAAAGTTTTTTTTTCAAGAACCAACGTTGATATAAACAACGCATATAAACCTTGATATAAACATTTAATATGCACTCATTATGAAGGGGGCAGTTACCCCATAGACGTAGCCAGGATTTTCAATTGGGGAGGGCTAAAGTTTAACAAATCTTACACAACAGCAGGAACGGATCCAGAAAATTTTAGTGGGGGGAATGCAGATTTGAATAAGGTTGAGTGTTAACTAGATGCAAAAATGTCAGGCGTTTAGACTCGAAGTAGGGCGTCAATTCTTCACGTCAGAGGCGTATTCAAAGTTTTTTTAGGGAGGGCACCAAATTGTGACATCTTTTATAAGCGTATGTTTTTCCGGCGGAGCAAATATGAAGCAAATTGAGGAAAAAACGGCTCTATAGGGGGTCCGGGGGCATGCTCTTACGGAAAATTTTTGAAATTTTACATAGCGCAATGGCCTTTTTAGTGCTTTTGAACAAATTTTGATCAAACTTTTTTCCCCTCTTTTGGAGTCCTTCACCAAAATTAATATGATGCATTTTGTTCGCACGTTTTCGATTTAGGCCTATGCGTGCATACTTCAGGCCAGGAGTAGATGTAGAAAGTTTTGGTGGGGGTATGCAATTTTGAATTAGGTTGAATGTTTACAACTGTGAATACAAAAACGAAAGACGTCTAGACGCGGAAAAGATCGTGAATAAGCCCTTTGAAAATTTTTCATGTCTGAGGCGTAATCAGAAGTTTTTTAAGGAAGAGGCCCCAAATTTCGACATTTTTTCAAGCGTAGTTTTTTCCCGGCAGAATTAATTTAAAGCAACTTAAGGAACAAAAAAGGCTCCAGAGGGTCCGGGGGCATGCTCCCCGGGAATTTTTTGAAAATTCACGTTTGTAAAGGCCATTTTAGTGCATTCTGAACAGTTTTCGGGCAAACTTTATTAAACGTTTTTGCCCTTAATTTCGAGTGCTTCGTTCACCAGTATCGAAACATGACGTTCTACAAACCGGGTTTCACATAAGCCGACAAGAAACTTTTTTCTCCTGGATTAGAGACATCTTCTTTGATGCAGGATTTCAACCACGCTGTTTTCTTCGCACTGGTCTAGGCTACATTTTAATCACTTTTCGTGCAACATTTTCAGCATTTTGCATTGATGAAACTTTTGCGGTTGCAGAAGCGCTCAAATTTAAGCAATGCTTAGCACGGTGAAAATAATATGTCAAAAGCGATTCGTTTTAAACAATTGAAGTGACGCCTGACTGTTCGCTGGCCATTGCGGCTGCGCCATCATAACTCTGGCCAACGCAAAAAGCAAAGTTGTGTTGCATTTCTTTGATGTAAGCTCACTCATAAAAATCCCAGCAAGAAAACAACACGCAATGGCAAGTATTTATCCTAATTACCAAGATCCAGAACCGGCAGCCGAATAGTCGACTTAGGAGGCCAAGCGTTCGACCGGGGGGGCGGGCCAAAGTTTGAAATTAAGCACAAAAACCGCTGTTTTCAAAAGAGTAAGCTTTTTGATTGGGGGCCAAAGCATGTCGATTGGGGCACCAAACCCCCCTGGCCCCCTTGGTGCCGGCTCTGCCAAGATCCTTTTTTTGTCCAGAATAGATTGGGGGCCCATGGCCCCCGTGGCCCCCCCTGGTTACGCCTATGGTTACCCCTGTCTTGAAAAGTGAAGATAGAGGGGCATAAGAAAAAACTGCCCTTCTTACAAAAACATTTTTAAACTTAAATAAATTACTCACGAGAGCAATTTCTAATCATGCGATTACGGTCAAAAACAGCGTCGATATTATTTAAGCATTTTTCACCCAAATCACAGCGTGGATATCATCAGATACTCTCAAACCAGGGCCGGCGCTAAAGGGGGGCCAGGGGGAGCCTGGCTCCCCAATCGACAAGCTTGGCCCCCCAATCAACAAGCTTGCTCTTTTGAAGATAGCGGCTTTTGCGCTTAATTTCAAACTTTGGTCCCCCCTAGCAAACTCTTGGCCCCCTAAGTTAACTGCTCTGTCGCCGGCTCAGTCTCAAACACATAATCGGGTTGTCAGGGAAACAGAGCACTCCAGCTCCTAAGACAGTTGCGGTACGTAAAAACAATTTTGCCTCCCCCCGTTCCGCCCCTGGGCCTCTTTAAATCTTTGAGGTTTAATTCCCAGGCCAGTCCAATCGGACACAGTGTAGCCAACGGCTCGCCACCGCTGCGACGTTTCTTCAGAGCTGCGTTGCCCACGCGCTATGCCGCGGGGTCCGGTCACGCCACTCGTTCCCAGAGATGGGCATTTATCACGATAACTTATCGGCGATAGTTATCGGCGATAATTTATTACCAATTATCGTTATCGCTCGAAATAATTTAGACACAGCCTGCGATATTTCGTTTAAGCCAACTGATTATTGTCGTTAGTATCAGGTCTTTAATTAGAGTTTGATAAAACCAAGTCAGTCTTGTGATATAAACCAAGTGGAGGTTTTTTATAAGACAAATTGCAAAAATAATTTTAAACCGAAAGATTAAAATATCAGAAACCTGACCACAGCGCGAGGCCCCTTAAACATGATGTTCTACGCGGTAGCTTAATTAGCTTAACGGTAAATGCGGCACTGTATGCAAACCACCATTAAGCAATCAAATTTATTTTTATAAGTTCGCTCTTAATGATTTTCAAGTCGCAATCACAAGAGTAGCGTAATAATAATTCGTGCAAAAAAGCTGCATTATTGTTAGATCTTGGATGTAGGCCACTGTTATTTCTCAGCTGAGATCGAACATCTAAACGCAGCTCTGAAATAGGGCAAATTAAGTTAATTTCCCGGGATCCCGAGCCAATTTTCCCGGAAACGGGAAATTTACAAACAGCAATGCAAATTATTTTGTGGTGGGTATTTATAAAAGCAGAAAGAAAGAATGAGTAAAAATTGAAAAGTTTTAAATTTTCCGGGAAATTTCCCGTCCCGAAATCTCGAAAGGGAAATCCTAGTTGCAACCCTTCTCTTCCAAGTATGTCTTCTGCGCTGAAACGTTGTTTTGTCTAGCCATTGCCGTTGAGAAGAATCGCTTTATGTGATCACAACACGGCTCCAGCTTTAACAGTGCCCATTGATCTTGTTCAGGTTCGCATTTTGAATTAATCGTTGGTTCAAGTGCAACGCACCAGAAAAGTTTGACTATCGGTATTACTGCATCACAATGAAAGTTTCTCAAGATTATATAAGCAAGTTGGATTGCACAGAAAAGCATCAAAGCAATGTCGGCAATCTGTGTATAAAAAAAAAACAGATCGTTCAAAAAGAGAGCTTTTCATTTCTTTTTCAATTGTCAATGGGGGGGTTCTGACCCCCGAACCCCCCTTCCCTCCCCCATGCGTACGCCACTGAAGATTACGCCAGCAGCCACCACTCAGTGCACATGTGAAAGACAAATCAGAGAGCAAGTTTGCATGCTTTCCTGTCAATTTTTTTCTTGTGAATGAAAAAAAAAATCTCATCATTTTTGATGAAGAGCTGTTTGCTTTCTGACGACAAGCAGAAAAACAAAGAAATCATTTAAAGTTAAAAACGATAGTTTTTGTTTTTTCTACTTGTGTGAGAGCCCCCCAAAAAAAAAAATACTTAGTGAGTTTGCGCTACTTCTTCTCTGACAAATGCATCACCTTTGTTGATGCTCTAAGATTCAGTTTTCCATTATGCACTAAAAATAAATTGCTGAAAATTGCTTTTTTAATAAAACCGCCTGATATTCGCAGGTTGGAATTCATCGCAGTGCAATGCTCGTTTTGCATAATGAGTGTTTAGTATTTGTCCAGTATTGAACTCAAGATGCTTGGTCCCAAATGCGCAATTGCGCATTCAACCTTTTTTTTTTCTTTCTTTTTTCCAAGCCACATAATTGCAGCTTAGGTTTTTATGTTAGTGAAGTATGCGCGTCATAGAAGATGATTATGACCTTTAGGTCCTCCTTTGCGTTAAAAATAAATTTTTTGAACACCGTTCGGTGGCAGCAACGAGCTTTACTCATAAACCTTTGTTTCAACGCAATGGCAGGCGTTGCAAGTTTTTCTATTAGTAAAATTTTCATTTTTCGAAAAAATGTTAGTTTTGTTCAGCAAATTGCTTAACAAGTGAGTGCCAAATCGTTGACAATAGTTGTACGGTCTAAAAATGTAAACTCATAGCAAAAATAAGCTACGTATAATGTGTCTTTTTTTTTTCAACATCAAACAAATCGCGTAAGGGCTTCAAATGAGAATCCAACAACTTTTCGATCAACAATTTTGTCTTGATTAACATTTCTTTGTTGCCCCATATTAGCAATAAGTGGTTTTTACGTTGGAGCATCATTGAACAGCTTATTTTTCCTCGGAAAGCGAGAGCAAAATTTTTGCCAATCAATCATTTCTGATAATTTTGAGTGAATTATCGATTAGTTGCCGCTTAAAAAGCTAAGCAAGCTTGGAAAAATGCGTCCGATGCTTAGGAATAAACAATAGGGTCGTGGCGGAAGTTTGCTTAAACGTCTGAAGCTTTAAACCGGTTTTTTGAATAAATTGATCTCGACCTTAAGTTCTTGACCCTAAGTTTTGCTGCGTGAGAGAGCCTGAAAGAATTCGCTTGTCAAAATGTGAGCTCAGTTGATAGATATCTTGCTCATAATGAGTCAAGCGGAAAATCCGTAGAAGAATTTTGGTCAATTTTTAAAAAAACAGGTTTGTTTGACAGAATTACATAGATCTGGCTCGAAAATCTCCATAATTTTACCAAAACCTGCTGGCCTTGCTTGTAGAATAATCCAGCATTGTAAGTCAGAAAATAAAAAAATGAAAACATGTCCTTGGTACCGCAGCTAACCATTCCTTTGAAAAAATCATAAAAAACCTGTGCTTAAATTTTTTTTAAATTTTGAAAACCACTTATAGAATATTATCTTCTAAATCATCACATGGGTTATCTCATATTCTGTAATAAATACACAAAAGCACAATCAATGAATCAATTTAAAACTTCTATGCTATAAATATTTGCTCGAACTTTTCGAACTATTTGTTAAATTTCAGTTCGATAAGTTTAAGCAATTTCCCATTTACTTAAAATTAAAAAAATATAAATTACAAATTTGAAAAAGAGCCTAGATAACTTTGATAATCATGGTTAATTTTAAAACAAGTTTTAAAGCAATGACGCAATTGGCATGAAATTCACCAAATTGTGACAGATCTATGATAAAATGTCACCTACAATTTTCTTTCCAACCACAACCTACAATCACCAATTGGCTTAAAGCAATCGTTCACGGGCTCAGCGAGAAATTTTGAAAGAGGGGACAAACTAAAATTAACCTTTCACGGGTCCATTTCAACTACCTAGCATGTCAACAGTATCAGTCACAAGGAGAGGGAGGAAGGAGAATGGCGCAATGTCTTCCTAAATACGCTGCTGCAATCATCTACACACAGCAGGAGCCTATATTGAGCACTTAATAGGCTTTCTCTTCATTAGTTTCATTAGCTGCTGTAAAAAAATTATTAAGGCTAAACCAGGGGTGGGCAAACTTTTCACACGAACGGCCGCATTGGAAAAAATTTTGAAGCCGAGAGCCGCACTGATTGGAAGGGCAAAATAAAAAAGGTAATCACGACCGCAGATGTTCCTACTTTCCTCTCAAAATCAAGTGAAGAGCAAAAAAAAAGATGAAGGTCATCACGTCCGCAGATGTCCTATTTTCCATTCAAAATCAAGTGAAGAGCAAATAAAAAAGGTCCTTACGTGACGTCCGCAAATGTCCTATATTCCAATTAATATCAGTAAGGAGCAAAGTTTATATTTCTGTAAGTGCCCGCGGGCCGTAGTTTGCCCAGCCGGGGGCCAGATAATTGTTGTGCGTAGCAACCAACAAAAAACAGACAAACTAACATTAAAACTAGGCCTACAAAGTCTTAGGCCGAATTTTTCTATACATAAATTCAGTATTTTTACTTAAACACTAGAACGGCAGGTGCGGTCATTTTGACGGTTTTCCAATTTCCAGGTGAGATGTTTTTTTGTACAAAAGTCGCATTGGTGTAAAATTTCTTGAGTTTTTCTGGGTAGCACGCAGGAACTCTGATGTTGAGTATCAAGCCGCAAATTGCTTCCACAAATATTTTCGAATATGTTTTACCTCCAACGGCCATTAGCAGTCATTTTGACCGCTGTAGAAAAACATTGTTCTAAATTTACTGCGATACTTTATACAAGATCATATCCGTTCTACTTTCAGGCGAATAGATTTTACCGGCCGGTTAGCTCAGTTGCAACAACATTGGTATCACTGCGAGAGGTCTGGGGTTCGTTACTTGGGCCGGTCAAATCGGACATAGTGTCGTCAGTGACTCGCCACTGCTGCGATATATTTTCGGAGTTCGAACCTGAGTCCAGCAGGCGCTAAGCCGCGGAACCCCAGGCCCTCGTTACACGCTTCGACGTATAATACCGAGAGTATAATGAAGATTTAATTTTTTTTTTTTTTTTTTTTTTTGATGAATGGGTTTTATTTGTGACATTGTGTTGTTACCTGGAATATAGGTTTAACTCTAAAACCAGTTATAATAAATTTTTCAGTTTCCACTGTAAATATGTAGGACTTTAGGCTGTGAAGGAGTTTGTGAAACAGAAACGAGCTATAGGCCTTAATGCAATATTTGCGTAACAAATACGGACTTTCATTGGCATTCAGCACCGTGGGCAGTCGGCGCCGAAGGCTGAATTTCCATAAAAGCCCTATTTACTTGAGCAGAACCGGTGGTATTTAGCCAACTGTACTAGACAGATATCCTCCCCAAAAAACACCCTGCGCACTTCTTCAGGTAGAAAAAACAGCGTGGAGCATCGACCAACAAGCAAATTCTTTAGCAGCAACTTGGCCTAGCGGTACCGCGGGCAGATGGCGGATCTTGCGTGACGGGTTCAATTCGCGGCTGGGGCGATTGCGTTTGACATGAGTACACCGGGTGCTTCTCACTTAAGCACAAGCTCCCTTCGCAGTTCCCTTAAGAAAAAGTAGAGAAAAAAAAGCGTAAATAAGTGTATCATAATTTTTTTGTAATGAAAGCATTGTGTATCTGCCCAATTGATGCTAACCTATTGGGGTTCCACCATGGTTCCACAAAATATTGACTCACAAATAAAAGCCAAGACGCTTAAACAGTGTCGAATAGCAGTGAACTGCACTAAAAACAAAACCGGCAAACTTTGTTTTAAGTGCAACAAAACTGTAGGCTATGTGACAAGTGCATCGCCATCATGCAACATGGCCTAGCGGTACCGCGCGCAGGTGACAAATTGTACGCGACGGGTTCGATTTACGGGTGGAGACCATCGCGTTTGACAAATATACACCGGGTGGTTGCTGATTGGAAGAGCACAAGCTCTCTTCGCAGTCACCCTAAACCACTGTAGGATTTTCGGTTTACAATATTTTGAAAATAATAGCATTTTTTATTATTTTTTGAATGAGTTTTACGAGCAGCAACTTATGTTTTGGAACAATTTTCAAATTTGTGTTCAGTTTTTCTTTTTTTTTTTTTTTTGAATACAGCTGCTTTTTGAGGATTGAGTTACGTAAACTGAGTATTTTTCCGATACTGTAATTGTAATCACAACCAGCATATAGGCCTACTCGTAAAAACGTAAATCAAAAAAAGCGGTCAAGTTGGTCGTTGAGGGCTTGTCACTGCTCCGGTCGTTCTATTGTTAAGTAACAGATGATGACTTCATAAAAGCCACGTTGTCGCAGTGGTGATAGAGATCCTTATCGGCGCGGGAGGTGTAGGTCCGATTCTCGGGCGGGCCAATTGAACACTGCCTGCCGCCGACGGCTCGACGCCGCTGCGCCGTTTCTGTTGCTCAGGCGCTTAGCCGTGGAAGTGGACCCCGCCTCTCGTTACACGCTTTGGGGTAATAACGCGAGTATAATGAAGATTTGTTTGATGAGCACATACTAGTGAAACACAAAATATGGTGTATAATGCAAACAAATAGCTGGGTGCAAGAGCATTTTTAAAGATGGCGGTGTGGAAACTTCTAAAAATTGTACACCAATACATCGACCTTATTGAAGCTGAATCACTAATCTTTTGCATTCCAAGCCCATGCTTTGCAAATCTTAAAGGCTACTGCAGCATGTAGTTAATTAATCTGCTTAATTCACGGTTGTTTGAGTTAAAAGCAACCGAATTTTATCTGCGTGATGTTGCAAAACGCAAAACGATTTCGCTTCAAAATAAATGGGTTTAATTCGCAGTTAATTATGTTTTTTGCTATTTGTGAGGCATTTTTTTGGTACCCTATAATCTCGTAACTTTCTTTTGGTAATCATTTTCTCTTTTGAATGTTTTTACGGTGGCTGATTACTTTGATATAAGCTTTCCACAAAAACACAAATCCCACATTTTGTTCAAGCATATTTTGGATCCTTGTAATTCAAAAACATTTCTCATAACCCAAGCATGAGTTAGCTTTGGGATTATTACGTCATAAATCCCCATTGAAAAGCGAGTAGCCACCCACTGCGAAAGACACTGTGCTAACCGATTAGGTTAGTTCTTTTGTTAAACCTTCTCGTCCAATTATGATTAGTAGAAATTACTTGTGTTAATGCCAAGCATGAGTGAGTTACTCTAATCCTTATGTCGTCGACACTATCTCCTTTGAGAGAATTGGCAATTTGCCGGTCAGACTGCCTATAATTTGGTTAAATAGGCAATAGCAAAGCCGGTTTCAAAATTAGGAATTTCACTGGAAAGAGTAAAGGGGGACAGAATGTGCCACCCAGGGATCTTCGCCCCTTAATGCAGGGATACTCTAGTTATACCCCTTGCTTTTTCGTAAGGCCCATTTGATACTTTTGATTTCCATGTTTCATTTGTTTGTCTGGTTCATTTTTTTACATTGTTGTTCTCGGGTCTCAACGAGTTTTCTTTTTTCATTGTTTTTGTTTTTCTTTTTGTCAGTTTCAAGCTAGCTTTGAGGTGATTGTGCAGTTTTTGTTTATTATTTATCAATGTTTCATTTTGCCCCTGGATACTTCAACTAACATTTCTACTCTTCCTATCTGGCCTCTTTACTTGAGTGCTGTAACTTACCATGCATTTCTCTGTCAGTTTTTTATATCGCTTTCTTACCCTTTTTATCTAGCGTTTTTTTTTTGTTGTTGTTGATAAAGCAGAAATAGCAGACAGCAATAATAGTTTCCTTCCTCCAACGTTGAAAGTTTTAAGTAGCCAAGTGGCCCCGCGGTACTGCGCTTGCCTTACAAATCCATTGAGACGAGTTCGATTCACAACTGGAACCGATCACATTTGACTATTTCAACAGCTACTGATTCAAAAACCTCAAGCTTACTTCTCAACCTCTCTCCACGCATTGTTTAATTTCCTCATTAAGTATAGAAAATAACAGGCTAAATGGTACGCCTTGAAGACTTACTAAAGGCCTACCATTTACCCTGTTATATTTCATATATGTAGACTTACATCGGCTCCTCTTCATTCATTATAGAAAATAACTTACTTATTTGAAGCACAAAGCATTTACCTTCTCTTTTATTTTAAAAAATCGCGTTGTAGTTGCTGATTATTTATCAAACAAGCAAAACCTGGCAGTGATTTCAATGGAAAGGCCTCAATCAATACAGGCATAGAACACAAGTAGCTAGCTTTAACTAAAATTGGACAAAGTTTGAAACTTAACACGCTAAATTGAAGAAAAAACTACACAAAACTGGCGTACAAAAAGGCAGATTATACAAAAATTTGCAAGATGATATCATAATTTACCTTTTACTGTCGTTTGCTGTTTCGAAAAAACAATTTCATTTGAAAATGTCACGCAACGAGAGCATTGAAGCGTAACGAGAGTGACGTAATAGTTGCTAAATTTAAAAAGTAAAGAGGAAAAACTCTTTTAAAATCATCATCAGCAATAAAGTAAACTTATATCCCCAAAATTTTAATTAAATATTTTACTCGACTTAAGTCTGAAACATAGGTTTTTGCTTCAATGTACAAAGTTTGGAAAATAGCATGCTGCAAAATTTCCTAAGGCACTGGAACTGGGTAGGATTGTTGCCAAAAAATCTGTATTTAAGAAGATGAAAGCTCATTTAAATTTAACAGTAGTTTATAAAAACTTGAACAGTTGTAAACCAAATCGACACTGAAAAAATAAATTAGGGTAAAGACCAGCTTTAGCGCGATAAACTAGACGCCAAAATGAAAAACCATGCCTGATGGTCTAATAAAAACCATACCAGATGGTTGTTTTATCATTCGGTATCAATTTTGCCAGCGAGCAAAAAAATGGCTAAAAAAACAGCAGCAAAAAACATCGTAATTGCAGTTTCACCCTCCAATGCAACTCAGAAACATTTCACCCTTCCAGGGTCAAGACTTCATCAGCTCAAAAATTTTTTACACACTAACCATCTTTCGAGATTTTTTCACTAATTGGGGTGCATTTTTATTAGGGGTGAATTCAAGCATAACAACACCCCTAAAGACATTAAATCCCCCAAATATCAGGTTGGCACAATCCCATTCAATGTAAAATTCTCAAACCTTCGACAAAATTACACGAAAAAAGCACATCACCATAAACACAAAAACACATGCGCAGCACATGGAGCTCAACCAGTGAGCGTAGCTGATTTCAAAAGCCCTAATTCCCAGTAAAAAGCACCCGTTATATAATACACTGGGATTGGTTCATACATGGGGCGGTAAAACATAAAATGGTACACAATAAAAAGCGCCAGCGCATATGAAAAACACAGACTAGCTGTGTAGGCAAAAGTATAAAAAACATAAAATACAAAATTTACCAAAATCGCGACGGAAACCCTGAAAACGCTCAGTGCAAACTGAAGGCTGAATTTCAAGTGTAAACTTTGTCGCAGCGATTCAGATTTCGTGAGAACGTCAAGACCTGCAAACCTGTTTTAGGTTTCCGCCTTTGCTCTCATGACGTAGCCGCCTTGTAAGTCTGAAATTAGCTCAAAAAACTTATTGTGTTTGGGAGACAACAGAGTTTTAAATAAAGAAATTTAAGATTTTACAAATCAGAAAACTCTGATTTCGCAAAAAAGTATTTGATTCACTTTATCATCAATCGTGTTGCCATTGAATATCTTGAAATATCGCAACTTGACCTCGACGATTCGAGACCTCAACGACCTATTCATTGCAAAATCGCAAAAAATGTTTAACTTACAGAACTTAGGCTTCCGTAAATGGTGTGTTAACCCTTGTCACTCATCTTTTTTTTTTTTCTTTCGAAACGAAATTTCAACCGAAAATTAACCTTTTGACACTTCAATCTTGGAATAAAAAGATCAAGGATGGTGCAAAAGTATGAAATTTGTGAGAAAAAATATGAAAACTTTCAAATGGTCTGTTGTCTGAGGT
This sequence comes from Trididemnum miniatum, assembly GCA_964006365.1. Classification (NCBI taxonomy): domain Eukaryota; kingdom Metazoa; phylum Chordata; class Ascidiacea; order Aplousobranchia; family Didemnidae; genus Trididemnum; species Trididemnum miniatum. The sequence goes on along the minus strand of OZ023251.1, from coordinate 11,447,114 downwards.
TGTTTTTGAACTAAAGCATCATCACAAAATCAAATAGCATTGTTTTTGTCAAGTTTTTGGTCAATAAGCACTGTTTAATCATATATTAGCTTTCAATTTTGCTTGGAGCTGATAACAATCAAGTTCATCATATCTTAATCCTTTTGAAAATATTTTAGAGGCACCTGCTTCAAAATTTAAAGCTCATTTGTAGCCAACCACATTTGCCTGGGGCGTACACTGAAAATTTTCTCTGTTATTTTTGCAAATCCTTTAAGGAGAGATATAAGCAAAAAAATTACTTGTTTCAAACTAGCAATTACTAAAATGTCATATTTTACACCTGTCTAAATTTTGTAAAAACGAAAATCCTTCAGTCAAAAACAGACGAAATGATGAAACTTGGCACTAATGCTAGAGTATAATTTCTAAATAAATAAACTAAGTTTTACAACCGCCAAATCTCTCCGTTTACTTTTAAAATTATTTCCAGCAAGAAGTTGCAGTTTCTTTTTTAAATGACGAAATTCTTTAGCAAGCAGCTTTTAAGAAAAAGAGCAGCTGATTACGTCTCTAAGTTGAATATTGCAACAATATTATGCTTTCAAAAACACTGCTGATATGACAGATTTGTAAAAAACGGTCAAAACGTTTGGATTTTTACTCTTAGCGTTCACGTAACAGGTGAAAATTATTGTTTAGCCCTACGTTGTCTTTATAATTAAGGAGCAAATTCTTTAAAGTTGTATTTTTGTTCAAAATGAGCAGTTTCAAGAGTAGATTTGTAGCCTTCGATTTACAAAAAAAATCTCAGAGCAAAGAATTCGAGATTTACAATCACTTAAAAACTTGTCCTATCTAATCTGAATGATTTAACGAATAAAACTCCAATTAAAGCAACTTGATCAAAGAGCTTCAAATTTAAAATTGCCAATAATTAAGGTTGATCCGCAAGAGCGTTTTGCGGAGTAACGGATATCACAAAAATCCGTGTTAAAATGTATTATTAGCGGAAAAGTAGTAGGTAAAGCATTAAAAAACCTGCTTATTGGTCAGAAATGAAAGCTGTCATTTATTTCCTGTTTTTCGACAGAGAATTTCATCGTCTGAAAAGCTGAGAATCTCGGGAAATAATTTAAGCAATTTTAGTCGTCTCTCATAATCTGAAAATAGCTTAATTGAATCATTCGTAATTTGAGTAATTTTGAAAAGTTGAGGTTCAGAACATGAATCAAAATCAAGTGAACTTTTTAAGGCATTTCATCAGCGATCAAATGTCATCATCAGCTGTGTTTTTGACCACAAAACCTTCACTGCGTTTTTCAAAGCTAAAGATTTTAGTTTTAAAATTGCGAAAACGGAAGACTACGCATAAAACTTACGAAAATTTGCGGTTATATTTCGTAAACGATGTTAACTTAAGTGTATCAAGCCATAAACAAATTCTTTTCTCAAGGTAGACCTACTTTAAACCTAGCTGAAGTAAAACCACTTTAGCTTAGTTAAAATCATTCTATCCTCAGCCCACCTACGCGGTCAGTTATGAAGCAGTTATAAGCATGCACCAATGGTTTGTGTCAATAGAAATCTTCTATCATTCAAGGTTCTCAAGATATTATGAAATTATATCAGGACGGCTTGTCGTCAATAAACAAACAAAAAACACAGCTTTTCGCAATTGATATTGACAGGGCAATGTTAGTTTAACGCCGTTCCCACGTTAAGTTTCATTTAATCGCTCAACTTTTATTTACTCCGTTCTTGTTACGTCATAATTCATTGCGTTATAACTGTTTAAATTCAAAAACGAACCGTTACAAAATTTTCCCAATTAATTTCAGACCATCAGATTTTATGACGTCATTAACAAGTTTTATGACACGACAATCAAATACGACCATTTGATCCCGCAATTACTTCCGGTTGTGTTTTTCCGGTACAATTCAGCCAATCAGCGATGCACAGAACACCGGGAAACCGCCGCGACGGCGCGAAATAAAAAACGAATCAAGCAAAGCCCTACCAGAGGGTAACAATAACTTTTCTGTTATAAACATGCTCAACAATCAATGTCGGCGACAAAAAGTTTAAAAAATGTGAGAAATCCGCGCTGGGATTCGTCATCACGTGACTGGTTTAGCATGATGAGGGTTAATAGTTGCAAAAATGAGTTGAAACGTCGTAAAATACCCGAAATTGAAAAACATGAAACCACTTCGCCAGCATTTACCACAATGACCGCAGAACAGTTGTTAGTTGCAATCGTAACTAAGCCCAAGTTACTCCAAAAATTACTCCACCGAAACGCCCATCTTGGGGCCCGCCATCCCAATCACACTAGGGGGCAAAACCCCATATTCTATTTCATCACAGCTGCTGTGCTCACTCAAGCCACCATACTGGGGAAGAGGGCTTTCACTTTGAGCTCTGAAAGTAAAACAAAACAAAAAACTCTGTAAACATTTGGTAAAATGTTGAGTTTAGCAAGATTTTATTATAACTGATTTAATTAAATAAATAACAATATCCACCGGCCGTTAGCTCAGTTGCATAGCGCAAAAGCTATCGGTGCGGGAGGTCTGGGGTTCAAATCCTGGGTCGGTCAAATCGGCACAGTGTCGCCAACGGCTCGCCACCGCTGTGGCGTTCCTTCGGAGTTGTGTAGCCCAGGCGCTAAGCCGCGGAAATGGGCCCCGCCACTCGTTACACGCTTCGGCGTAATACCGCGAGTATAATGAAGATTTGATTTGATTTTGATCTGGTTTAAATTCATGTTAAAAATAAATACAATTAAAAAGATTAGCTTACTCCAAAAATATTTAAAAAAGTTTTCAAAAGTGCCGACTAAAGCAGGATTCGAACCCCGACCACAACCATCTCAAAAACTCCAAATCACTTACCTCTCGGGACTGGATGGAGGATGATCGGATCCGCTGCTTCCAGTCTCGGCTTTCATAATTTCCCGCTCTCGTTTCTGCTTCCGCCATTTTGCTCGGCGATTCTTGAACCAAACCTAAGCGACGAAAGCGTTAGGGATTGTTAGGCTGAGTATCGAAAGTCGAACGAATGTTTTTCCTCGACAAAATATTAATACCAGAAAAGTTGAGATTAAAACATGATTTGAAAAACGCCAAACAAAAATTCATTGAATCAAAAAAAAACTAACTAGAAGCTAAAGGTGCTTGAAGCCAAGTGTTGCCATTTCAAATTCTCGAATTTTTAAATCCTGATTCAATCGGCAAAATTCTTAATTTGAAGAGTATTATGCATTTATGACTTCATAATGACCTCACCTCTACTCTCTCTTCTTTGAGTTCAACTTTTTCAGCCAGTTGTTCTCTCATTACAACATCCGGGTAATGAGTTTTTTGAAACATACTCTCAAGCGCCTCAAGCTGATCTTCAGTGAAGATAGTTCTGTGTCTTCTCTTGCGTTTGGCTGGGAGGCGGTAAAAAAATCCTGGTGGTGGAGGAGCTGCACCCCCAAGCAACCCTGGAGGTACAATACCCCCAGTTGAGCCAGTATTAACAGCGGCCGCAGCTGCAGCAGCTGCCAAGGCATATGGAGTTAGCAGAGATTGAGGACAAGCTGCAAAACAATACAAATTATTCGATTTTGGCCAGTTGGCGCTGGGGTTAAAGACTTCGCTGTTGGCGCAATTGGTCATAGGGTCGATTTCTGGGCCGGTCAAATTGGACGTAGTGTAGTCAAGGACTCGCCACCGCTACAACGTTTCTTCGGAGTCGTGTTGCCCTGGCGCTAAACCGCATAGATGGAATCCGCCACTCGTTACACGCTTGGTCGTGATACAGCGAGTAATAAGGAAGATTTGATTTTTTGATTTTGAAGAAGCACAATAAAATAATTCAGCATCGTTGATCATTATGGTATTTTAAGATAAAATATTCTAAAGATTTGTAACATTAAATGTTTGTTTAAATTATAAATCAGATTTGATTTTATCAAATAAATAGAAAAACAGGCAAAAACTTTAATATAAACAGATCATTTTCATAATTTTGATTAAGTTTTTAAGATTTTAGAAAATCTCTTTTTAAGAATCGATTTATTTGTTATGAAAATCATTTAACGACAAAATTGTTTTGTAAACAACAATTTACAGTAAAGAAATTTTTGGAATAAGGTTAAGTTGGTTGTATAGCAAATTTACTTTGAACTGCTGATGACGATAGTTGGTTAACGATGATCGAAATGTCTAAAAAGTTAAAAAATTCAAAATCGCTTTTTTAAATTTAATTGGTTATTTACTTAATTCGATATCATCGCTGTGCATAAGGGCAATAATACAAAAAACGCGGGGGAGGTCGTTGAAGTGTGATATTACCTAACCTAATAACTATTTTTACGCCTACTTGAGAAAAAAACGCTTAAACTTTGCGCTGTAAAGCTATCGCGATAATATGTAATGAGAAAGAGATTTTTGAGCAAATACTAACCTATTATGTCGAAACACTTATTGTACAAGTTTATATTCGGACTTGTCAAATACTGCAGAAATTTAAAAACAAAAGCTAGGCGAAATTCTTTTTTTTCTCGTAAACTCTTGACAACAACAAAAAAAATAGTCAATGTTTTTGGACTGCGATAATAAATTATGTAACAGTAACATAATTCACAGGTTTTCTGAAAGAATTAGGCAAACGTTTGTTTGTGATCTTCAACGGAAATTAGCTGGAGAATGTCGATGCAATTAATGAATTGAAAATGACAATATCAATTGGCCAGTCACAGAAGCCCTGTGTTCTGTTCCTGTCATCACTCCATGCTAATGTGGCCCAAACATGACAAATTGCTCTTTTAGCTCAAGCGCTTAGAGAAGGGTAATACTTAATGGCTTGTGGGTGCTTTAGTTACTAATGGCTTGTATTTAAAAATTTACTGAGAGTTTTTCGAGCCATTATCGGCTGGCGTTGCTTATGTAAACTTACAAAACACGCCAATAAAGAACTTTCACAGAGCAGTGACTGGCTTTTGTCAACAAACGCCTCTCAATAGAAAGAACATATTTTAAGATTTTGGAGAGCCAGACAGATTAAGCAATTCTCTCGCTTAGTTCAGCAAGTTACTATTGAAAAAAATGATAATATTCCATTGATCTCACGTCAAGCGTCTACACCACGAAATTTCAATCTGAAGGCACATGAAGATTTATTATAAACCGATGATAGATTTATTACCTGACTACGCCGGTTTAGTGACGAGTGTTTACCAAATATAAAAAACTAAAATGAAACATTGATTTATAACTAATAATCTACATGGCATAATCGACAACAAAAAAACTTTGCCTTATAAAGCCAAGGTAACGCTGATTTAAAAAAATGATATGCATCAGGTTGATGCATCGTTTTGTAGGTGAATGTATTATAACCATTATCAAAAAAACGTTTTAAATAGTCTTAAGGGTTAATATCCTTTTAGCTTGTTTTCAAGCTCCCCAAAACCTCGCAAAGCCATTAAAACGTTGATATAATGGAACTGTTTTTTCGCACAGCGGTATTATCAAGGTATTAAGAGCTAAGATAAAATCCATAACCCTTAGGATAAGCTTATATCGAATATTTTATCGATATCCAAAGATAATCCACCCTTTTTTGACGCCAATGCGTCTGTCAAATCTAGATTATGACGCAAGATTTTCGGTTGATATCTTCATCTGCGCGGGCCGCAATCACGACCGGTGGGCTGGGCGTTCTCCAGAGCAAGAGCAATGGGGGGGTGAGAAAATACTTTCAGAGCTTATAAATCAAGTGGTGCGTCAGCGCTAAACCGCGATCGACGTATTAAAACCGCGAAGAATTATAATAAGTTAATGTGTTAAAAGCTATGGCACCCGCTGAGGAGTGAAGAGGTCGAAAATTTATCCGCTAAATTTAACTCAATAGTAAACGCTTAATTAAAGCTAAAACTGATTTTGGTTAAAGCAAAACATGTTACAAACCAAAAAGCTTTTTACAATTGTTGAAATTAAATTTTAAAAAAATATTGTTTATTGATATGAATTTTGATATTGATGACCTTAAGGTAACCTTTTTATCGGATGTAATGAAGTATGCAAGCTGAAATATTAATTATACTGTAACAAACGCTACCAGATTACAAATGGCGGCAGACTATGACGTAATAAATAACTCGGAAACTAATCAGAATTAAATAAGGAATGGATCCAAAATATTTTTACAAGTGTTGCGTACGGATTCAATAAGACCACCCGCGTTTTGTAAAAAAGAATAAACAAGGTCAACCTATGCGTGACCCTAATAAACGAATATTAAAGCCTCTGGGAGCTAGCAGAAGTTGAATTAATAAATGAAATAATAGAAATTGTAGTTTAATGACACAATCTTTTTAATCTGAACTAAAACGAGAAAATGGCCGACTTGGGCAAATTTACTAGTATTTCCGTTATCGAATGGAAAACTAGAGATTATCATTTCAAATACAAAAAAAAAACACATCGCCAGAAATAATAATTGTCAATACAACACGGCTCAACTCATGCCTCTAGCGCACTTGTAACAACAAAACAAGATGTTTAAACAAACAAATAAGTAAAGGGTGCTGGGCAGCCATACGCCATGATTATGCCCAAACGTAGGTCCAGAGTTAGTTGAAATGTTCTTAAAATCGCATAATTGCGGACCTTGTAGAACACAAGTTGGATAAAAGGAACTTTTTTGTGATAAGAAGCAAGTTTCGTCGACGACAAAACAGGACATCGCTTTGCTTCTTAATCCTCAACTAACCCATGTTCATTTATTGAGTACTTTTGGGATATTGTGTACAAAGACAGGGTGAAATATGATCTCTACGTCTCCTCCACCTTTCACCTAATCCGTTAAAATAAGAGAAAAGCAATTCTAAGTCTTAGTCATCCCACTTTGTAAACTTTAACGAAACCGAGTGAAGTTTGGTAAAAGCTTTTGTGTAATCTAAAAGTAGAGACACATAAGCGCATTAAATCAAGCAAAACGTAAGCAATGGTTGAGTGCTACACGGTTTCCCAGCACCAGATTGGATAATTATAGTTTGTTTTAATTCTCTGTCCGCTAAGTAAGATATAATCGCATAAACTACGGATTTTCGGCTGTCTTTTTTCTACAAGTTAATTCCGTTCTTGTTTATTTTATTAGATCATATCTCAGGCATCCAGCGCTTTCTTCTCGCGATAAAGAAAAATTTTAACCCAACAAAGCTAAAAATTAACTACTTCGCTGCGATCTAAGCGCATAATGGTAGCTAAAGGTCGCTAAATTTTAAGAGAATGGCTTTGAAAAATTCTTTCATCGCATTATAACGGCGATGACAAACGCAAATTGATTTCACTGATTCGCATTTTTCTTTCAGAAAGGATTATCTTCTAGAAGATTAAAGGCAGAATCAAATTGCACCGTTTGCCTTAAAAACCGCGTGGCAAACCCAAAGAAAAGAAATAATTCTAAGTAAACTTTTAAACCTTATTCTTATTTTAGTTTTAATTTGGCAACACTGATTTGAAAGTTTTCTAACTTGTTACTTAATGACGCTACAGCAACAACAAACAAATCTCAAACTTAAAAACAAACAAACAGAAAGCAATATCTTGTAGTTAAACAAGTTATCATAATCAAAAAAGCGATGCTGCGCGACAAAAAACGCGAAAACTTATCTCCTGTGTTTCAAGAAGGGAAATTACGCAGGTCTAAAAGCTCGACGTGTCAATTGGGCTGTGATGTTCTTGAATAAAAGCTTCATTGTTTGAAGCAATGGAGAAACTTTCATTATGACATCATTATCAGCAAAAATTTGATTAAAAATATCACGAAAAATTAAGTTTCATGAATTTGCCGCATCATGCATTTTAAAGTTATTTTGTGTAACTTATTTATTTTGTTAGTGATTTGACAACAAATTTGTATGCCAAAAGCATCATTAAAACTAATTACAAAATTTTACAGATATTTTGAAATTTTCGTACACGTTAATTAGCTGTGATCATGAGCAGTTAGTCCGACAATTATGAAATGACTTCATTAAATTTTACTTAATCTTTACTCAAACTTCGTTAAAATTTTATTCAAATTAACTAATTTCAAAACAAAAACGCCCTACAAAAAAAAAAAAAAAAACGAGAAAAATATTTACCAGAAAATAAAAAATATCGGTAAAAACAGACCTATTGCAAAAAATAAATTGGCAATAACTAACCTGAGTTGGAATACAGTCCTGATGCTGAGGACACGTATGGGTAGAGGTAGGAGTAACATGCAGCCAAGTTGGAACTGGGGTAATTAGCAGCAGCGGCAGCAGCAGCAAGGGATGCTCTCATATATGGGGGGATAGAGGCTGAAGTGGGGATTTGGGGTACCGACATGGGGTCAATTGAGGGTGCAACCATTTTCTCGGACAAAATGTTATCAATACTAAACTGCAGGGACATTTTTGATTTCCAAAATTCTTGCTGGTCGTTCAAATTCGTCTGTGTTTAATTAACTCTTGTTTCTTTCAACTTCTGCTGGTTAGTTTTCTTCAACAAGTAATATATCGGCTTCAATTCGGGAAAATGTTAAAACGTTGATAAATAGTATAAAAAATATCCGCGTTCAAGTGTACCAGCCACTGAATCTACGGATAATAATTTTTTATACACGAAGAGACCTGCTCTGTGATTGAATAGGAAATCGCGTTTTTGCTTCTTCTATCTTCTCATTTCTCGTCGTCTGATGTCGACACCACGAGTTACAATCACTTTATTCCGTTTTACACGCTTCACTGATCAACCGCAACCAGAGCGATTTTCTTCGATTTACGTCATAAGAAAAAAATCAAGCTTTCGCGAGATTTGAAGCTAAAGCTGATAAAGCTTTTAGCTTAAAACTAAAACATAAGTTTTTGTAAAACAAACTTAAATAGGGCTACGGCAATTTCCTCGACAGAAAAATGAAAGCTGCGTAAGTATTAAGTTAAGCAGCAGTGTAAATATTCAGTGGACACTGCTGCTTAACTTAATACTTATCGGTACTTACTTTTCTAAACCCGCTTGTCCTGAGGGGGTTGCGGAGGCAGCTGCTCGAGTTGGAGCCTCCAAGCATCTCAATCCTCCGCAACGGTGGGTAGATGCTCTGGAGGAATGCCAACGCGATACTATAACTACAGTAACTAAGATTCAACCTAATCTTGCCATCGAGTTCTAGGACGGCCTCCAAGCTTTCGAAAAACGAGAGGTCCTACTAAACACCGCAAAGGACGCAAAGGAGGACAAAGGACCTCAAATTGATGTACTAAACACCGCAAAGGACGACAAAGGACCCTAAAACCCTAACCCTAATCTAACCCTAATCCTAGCCCTAATCTAACCCTAATCCTAATTTAAAGTCCTTTGTAGTTCTTTGTTTTGGTATGATTACTGGTCCTTTGTCGTTCTTTGCGGTGTTTAGTGCATCAATTTGAGGTCCTTTGTCGTCCTTTGCGGTGTTTCAGTTCTTTGCGGTGTTCAGTAGGACCGAAAAATGAGAGTTGAGCACTGCAGTTTTTTGACTGTTCTTTCCTGGACATGACTTAGTTCTAGTTAACAGTCCCTGCCGTTACGCGTACTTCCCAATTTTACCCCAAAATCTTAATTTTATTCTGATCACGTGTCCATTTTTCTGGGCTAATATCCAAGTTTTGTACATCACAGTCAAATTTTTAACGTCACCATTGAATGTGATGAAAATGTTTGAATGTAACGCGTAGAACTCATGGGCTTTTGGTCTTCGTAAGATAGAAGTTGGACAAAGCATACCGGTACGTCCATTTGCCCTCACGGGTTGACTGTGGATATTCGATGGTTTAAAATCGAAGAACTTTTAAGCAATTATTGTATGGGCGAGTAGAGGCTAGAGCACAGCTCCATCATCAATTCGCAAACTTTTCGCAATAGTAGCTTACTGTAGGCTAACCCAAGACGACACTCGTAAAAATAGGCAACGTGAAGTTATGACAGGCTATAGAAATTTGAAAGATATGAATTTAGGCTACGACAGGCGCAGATTTGCGTGAAATGGTTTACTTGTTCGTATTTGCAGTTTTATCATGCTTAGATGTTTCAGCCACTGTGTAGTTATCAATATCATCATCAATTACGTTTCAAAACTCTAGTAAAATAATGGCGAGAGTTTTGGAAGGAAAATGGGCTGAAAGTCTTCAAAATCGAATCAAATCTTAGTTATACTCGCGGTATTACACCGAAGCGTGTAACAAGTGGTGGGGCCGGTCTCAGCGTCTTGGCACTTGGGCAACATAGCTCCGAAGAAACGTCGCAGCGGTGGCCAGTCGTTGGCGACAGAGGGTCCGATTTGAGCGGCCCGAAAATCGAACCCAAGACCTACCGCACCAACAGCGATGTCTTCAACCACTACGCTCACCGGCCGGTTGCCAGTCTTACAAGTCTATGTTTAATGAAATATTGCGTAATGGTGAACGCCGAAATTTTTGAATTTTTTTCGCAAATCACAAATTTCAAAACCACGCAATGTGAAAACAATCAAATTGTGACAAAATAATTGTCTGCATTTTTGCAGTCGGATGTGGTTTCAAATGATTCATTTCGTAAGTTGCAAAATCGGAAATGTTTTAGCTTTTCCTTATAAGGCAAGGCGGATCACCGAGATTGGAGATTTATCTATCTTAGTGCGTTTCTCCTTACTAACAAAGTGCCCGAACAACCGTTTGCCCAAAAAAACACGTCTAGAAATTAACCAAGCGCGAAGTACCCAACTTTTCCTCAAACTTTTTCGCCTTGGCGTTTTTTTTAGATCAAGTTTTTGCAAAATATTACAGTTTACAGCTGTGTAAAGTTGGAAGTAAATAAATTTGTCTAAAATTACGTGAAATTAGCGTTTTTACTTGTTACGTAATAATTGAACCACGATGATTAAAAAATAAAATATTGAATAAAGCGATTAAATGAGACAATATGTCATTATTAGTTAGAAAATGATGTTAGAATAATTATAATATAATTTGTTTTTCAATTTACCATTTCCCCAGCATCATAGTTAAACAAAACTAATAAAAACTTTTTTCGGCTCAACTGATTCATGGTTTAAATCAGATTAATCAATGACTCATCAAAAGTTGAACATTTCTCTCTGTTAAAAGTCACCCCGTTTCACTAAATTTGCTTTGAATTAATAGGATCAAATCAAACATTGAAGGTTTTACGCCAACTTCAAACAAGCAAGTTTGACAGCGCAATTTTTTCATCATTTCTGTGTAGGACCTATCAGCTTTATCTTTCTGTTAGGATGGAGATAAAAATCTGGCTCTCGAATTTAGAATCTCAAAAAATAAACTCTAATGAATGGAGAAAAAATACTACAAGGATAAAAAGTGCAAAAACAAAAAAATGCTGATTTTTAAAAAATTTCATGATGTTAGCTGTTTATTTACCGATTAATTTTATATACTAGCATCCAAAGCAAAAAAAAACAACTTTCTCTATAGCTCTAAAATTTTGTAAAACACAACTCTCACGGCTAATCTTTCATAGCAAATAATCTTGGTATCACAAAATCTTTATTATACTCGCGGTAGTACGCCGAAGCGTGTAACGAGTGGCAGGGTCCATGTCCATCTCTGCGGCTGAGTGCTTGAACAACACAGCTCCGAAGAAACATCGCAGCTGTGGCAAGCCGTATGCGACACTGCGTCCAATTTGACCGGCCTGGGAAACAAACACAAAACCCCGCATCGATGCGGTTGTGCTAATCTCTCGGTTTGTAAACTGTAATACGGAGTTAAAACCATAATATTTCCATCTTTTGAATTGAAAAATCAAAACAAACGTTTTTCTCAAAACAATGAGCCTGAGAATTATTTGTATTCTGACCAAACAAATAAAATAGAATAAGAAATATTAGTAACTTTGTTACGTATTTTGTTTCTTTCTACAAAATATATTGAAAACTTTGGCAACACGTAACGTAATCAAAAAGCTGTGTGGATTATAAAGCAGATATTTCCATCGGTGGCACAGCCGGGGGAGGGAGGCACCGGGGAACTGCCACCCTCTTTCTAACAAACTCTAATCTATTTACAAATAAAGTAGCTAAAACAAATGAAACATACTTGAATATAAAGACGTTTCGGTTAAGATGCAGTTTAATTTCCAACAACCATGCGTAATTTAATTCTTTTACTGTCTAATTCTTACACTTAACAAATTTACTTTTTTTCTTATTTTTAATAAAATTGGTTCATTTATCAAATTTGGCCACGTCACAAAATTTCGAAAATTCAAACTGAGTAACTAAAGTTTTTTGGTTTAATTTTTCAAGAAGTTGATCGTACGTGTTGAAATTTGACGTAGAAAACACAATAATGATTCGTCACTGCAATTTGTCATGTCAAAGTTGTAATAAAAAAATTGAATTGAAAGAATGCGTGGCGAAAATCATTCAAAAAATGATTGTCACTTGAAGACTTTGATTTAAAAAATTTAGTTTTAGTGATGATTAATTGCGCGGGAAAGAACTTGAGTTTCAAATTATTTCTTCACAACTGGGCTCTCTTACATCATAAATCCTTAAATGGCATTCTCACTCAGCTTAACTAAATGGACAATACTGAACTGGGTGTTGATAAGAAAAGGCTAGAGGGTCAAGGTCAAAACAGACGGGGTTAAATTTCAAAGTCCGTCTTTCTGCGTGTTGAAAAAATTCGGATTTTTAGTAACCTTACGCTTTGAGAAATTATCAGTTTAAGTAATTGTAGAAAGGTTAAAAATCAGCTATTTTTTCAGGATTTATCTAATTTTGAACAATTTTTTTAGTCGATCGTATTCAAAACAGCAGAAAAGCAATTAAGCAACATCAAATATCTTTGAACAAATTTCTAGACGTAGGATATTATATATTTTGACATATAAATTAGCCAGGGGCTGGGAAGCTTTTGAACTATAAAAATGCAACACAGAAGTGGGGGATCGGCTCCCATAAAACGTCTGTAAGAACATGTTGCTGCAAGAGCAGCTGTTTGCGTAATATTATGAGTTGAAGAGCCCTATGTCCATGGGTTAATTACAAGCCATAAAATAATGGAAGTGAATCGTCTCTCTCCCGAAACCCGGCATCACTGGCAGATCCAAGCCATGGAGGCTAAGCACTTTTTTGACTCTTACCCCTCCCCCACAGTTTCTTGATTTACCCGTAACAGCAATGGCGTAGCCAGGACTCTAGCCCTTTTTTGACCCATGACAACATCTTTTAAGAGATCAATACCAAAAGGAGAATGAAAATAGGGCCCCTTATTGTCTATCCAATTTGCCCCCTAAATTTTTTGGCTAGCTACGCTCTGCCTGACAGGACAATAGTTTATCAGTTCGATGTCGACCTTGACTTAGCTTTAACGAGGCGTGTCTTTTTTTCTTTACAGTATTATTCAGTATATCTATGCAATATTTTTCAGTTTTCTTAGTTTTGAGTAGCCATTTTAAATTGTAAGTTTTAAATTTAACTTTGGAATTTAAGTAAGTTTTAAATTTTGAGTTGGTTTTAAGTAACCAGGGGGACCTCTGGGACTCTAGCCCTTTTTGGACTCACGAAAACCTTTTTTAAAAGATCGATCACAAAAGATAGAATAAAAACGGTGTCTATCCAGCTGGCTTCTGCCTGAGCCCGACAGAACAATGTGTATCAGTTCAATGTCGACCTCGACTTGATTTTAATGAGGCGTGTCTTCGGGCTCTATTAGTCTATTTTGTTCACGCAGAGCATTACAAGGGAGTCCTATAACTTAATCTAAAATGAAAAGCATCTAATGGGCCATCATTGCCTAAACCTGGAAGACCCAGGCCTGCTCCTTTTGGCCATGTCGCTAATTATTGTAATCATGGGGAGCAGGACACTGATAACGTGAGTTATGGCTGAATGACCGACATGACTGGATTTGCCAGGTTTCTTGTTCATAAAACGAAAAAGGAATCAGCTAAAAAACTAAAATATTTTTTAAATGTTAAAATATTTCTGCGTTTCCTAAACATTCTTTATCAAAACAAATGTAAGGGTTTATCGGTTTAAACGAGACGAGCCTACTCTCAAGCTACTTAAAGCGTAATAGCATACGATTATGACGTTTTCATCTCCAGTTCTGCACCTGCGTGTGTTTGTGTTGGCGGGCACTTAACAAATTGCGAAACCGCTCGAGCCTATACCAGTATGTGCATAGAAAATACCCTTCAGCTCACATGACAATAGGTCTATTACTTAAAGATCTTTGCTTAAGACTGCAGTTTCATTTAGAGAAGCCTTAAAGCGCCATTCAGCCCAGATGCGGATCCAAACTTTAGACGAGCTAAAAATCGGTAAGTGCTCATCTAGCATTTTTGCATGTTTAAAAACATCGAAATGTTTACCCATTATTTTTCATTACGTGTAATTAGTTAGGGGGGCTAATCCGCTCAAGCAGCCAAAGTCATTTTTTACAGACTTCTCATATATTTTAAGAGTCGCGTCTTCTTTGTTAAGGAGCTCATATAGCCCAAAAAATGAGGAAAAAGCAGCCTTATTTCCCATAACCGACTACTTCCCGCTAGGTCTTTAACTTCACCGTATTTCTATCTTTCAATGTAATATCAACCCTCATCAGAATAGCTTGTCGAAAAGTTTTAAAATTTAGCTATTAAAGTTATTATAATAATAGTGAAATCTCTCATCAACAGCAATTTCTGCATTATGAATGCCCCGCCATGGATAACAAGGACTAAGATCACGGTAAGTTCTTTTTTATGCAACTCAAAAAATTAGAAACCTACAGTAGAAAAATAGGCCATCGTCTTGAAAGAAAAATACTGCGTTCAATTCAATTTGGGCAAAAAACTTTGTTTTATTATTACGTGACGAGAGGTAACGGACTGCAATCAATCGAGCGTTAAATCTAAACCGGTTTGATCCAGTTTTAACCTGATCTGTGTGTTTCAAAGCAGCCCAGGATAATCGCAGAATAGGGCGTTAATCTTTGCAAGCTTTTCCCGTGAGAATTAAGCGAGTTGTTAGACAAGCAATTTACTCTTTATCTTAGCGAACATGTCACGGGCAAATTACTGTCTTTCACATCAGTAACACATTAAGATCTAACTCAATTTGCCTCTATCTAATGAAAACTTACTCTAGATTATCGGAAGCACATAGAAATCTAATTAAAACACTTCAAGCAGTCTTTAGGGATAAAGTTCTTTCCAATTTTATAAGCAGTAATCAATAAAGCTAAGCGATGTCTGGCAGTGAACATAAGGTATTAACGTGACATTAAGAGAAAAAAAGTTGCAAATTTTCGGTGTTTTGGCGTGAATTATAAGAAGTTACTGCAACAATCTATTCCAATGGAACTGGAGCAAAAATACATGCCATATCCGCCAACAGGTGTCTCGGGGGAGGGGTCATTTACTCAGGCCAGAATATGGGGGCAAGGATACACATTACACAAATTAAGTTTCATCTACCGGAGTACAGACTGTCAAAGTGCTTAAAAGGCATGAGTATCACTAAAATGGAGAAAGTGGCACCATTACCCCAGCCCTTACTTATCATCTCCCCCCCACCATTCACCAATCATTGTCAGCCTAAATCATTGAGCGCTGATTTGCTATTCAGGTGCTTCATAAGCAAAAGCGGATAGTTTATTTCGAGGATTAGCGTCTCCATTCGTCTCGATAATCTTGACGTCATCCACATCATTAGATACTCTTTGATTTTCAGCAGATTTTTCTATTGGATCAGTTGTTCCGTCGTTCATGGGTGGTAAATTTTCGTTGACGTCATCAGAGATGATGTCATCAAGTTTTCGTTTCTTAGCAACAGGAGTAGTAGAATCAGATGCCTTAGCACGATTATTCCATTTCTATAAAAGCAAACAGAATGCTTAAAATCACCGACCAATCATACAACCGGCCGGTTAGCATTATGCTACGACATCACTATTGGTGCGGGAGGTCTTGCGTGCGATTCCCGACAAGGTCAGGTGGACAGTGTCGCAAACGGCTCGCCAACATCGCGTCGTTTTTTCGGAGCTGTGTTGCCCAGGTGCTATAAAGCGCGGTGATGGGCCGCGTAACTAATTACACGCTTCGGTGTAATACCGCGATAACGAAGTTTTGATTTTTTAATCCCATCAGACAAGCTTTATCCAAACTGAAAGTTAACTTCGACAGTGGCGTACGCAAGAGGGTCTCTGCGCACGATCTCGCGAGCCTTCTTCAAAAGACCTTAAAACCCGATACCCCCCAGTCATATGAAAAATTAAACCCAAATTCTTAAAAGCTCATACCCCCAGAAAAAACCGTAAGTGGGGTCACTCTTTTAAACTTCGTTCAAGCCTTCTTTGACTTAAAGACTTAGCCCTCAAAAAAGGCTTAGTATCAGCAGTCTTGCAAAATCACAAATAAGCGTAAGGCGGGGAAAAATATTTGTAAATTTTTAATTTGAAAGGGAATTAAAGCGATTTTGAAATTTAATCTTCAGCTGCGAGAAAGATCTTCTGCGAGAGATAAAAGGTCCTCGAGGCTAGCTAATCTTCTGATCTTTACATAGATTAGGATTTAACATCAGAATAGCTCGCTGTAGTTCCATTAGTGGTTTTACGCACGGATTATCAGCAAATACGAGAAAGCAATTAAGGATAGAAGAATTTGGAACAAATCGTTCTAAAAAAAGAAAAATTCATGAGAAAATATTCACAATAGAAGGTTTGTGTTACAAAATACCGTAATTAACTAAAACTATGCCCTTGCTTTATCGTATCATTGCGTTTCTAGCGCGCAAATCTATGAGAAATTTCACTATAAACTTATCTAAACTTTCAAATTTGGATTGTCATATACGCCATGGCGTGCCCAGAAATTTTAAGACAGGAGAGGGTCACATAAACCGCAAAAGCCATCAACAGAGTCTGGTATATTTTCGTTACTTGGTAACATTTGATCTCTTTTTACTAATAGGCAAAGTGAAAAGAGAGAGGCCATGGCAAATGCCCCCTTCCTCTTAATCATATGCTTTTATGCAATTCTGTTGCAAAATTGTTTTAAGCGGATTAATGTTTAATACAGTTTATGGCCCAAGATTCGCAAAAACACATTCTATTCTAAAGTACTGTACTTCTTTAAAAAAATATTTTTTGAGAATAAGCTAAAGTTTTGAAATTTTGAAAAAATAGCCATATTTTCAGGTTTCATGTCAAGGACAGAAGTTGCGCACATACGGAATTCAAAATTGTTGACCAAGGTACAAAGCGGGCGTGACGACTTGCAGACTCAAACCTTAAAAGGGCTAAACCGGGCCGTCAAGCTAGGTCCAACCATAGCTAGCAAAATGGCAACAATAAGTCCAAAAGACAGCTATCAGTGGAGTTCCACGTTTCCGGGTGCATATTTTCGGAATGGTTTTACAGCATATTTTTCGTTCATTTTTTGCCACCACTCTACCCCATCCCGAATTACACATAAGAAACCAAGTACGTTGAAAATAAAACCAAAACCCTAGAGCAGCATCGAACCAAGACCCTATGAGTAGTAGTACAGCAAACTGGCCACTATACCACGTCTCTGATGCACAATACAGTCATCTCGATCGAGCCCTGTCTTTTTCTGTAGAACCATTCCGAAATATGCTTCCCGGGTAACCGTTAGCTGTAGTAGCTGCGGTAAGTCACTTAATTTTTCATCAAGGTTTACAGACAGAACAAAAAAATGTGTTTGCTTAAGAAGTTAAAATTACATCTTTACTTTTGAAACAGAATCTAATCGATTTCGAAAAACTTGTTCCAAACCCGACCTGACTTCAACTCCGTTTTGTTAAACTTAATCCGAAAATCCGTTAATATTTGTGATCATTTCCGATTCGTTGGCCAAACACTCACTTTCTTCTCTTCTGCATCGAGAGATCGATATTGCTGAATCGCGATTTTCCGAGTCTCGATTCCATTTAAATGAGGATTTTCTTTCTGTATTTCTGAGAGTTTTTCGTCGATAAACAACATCACACCACTTTTGCTGGAAGAACTAAAAAAAAAATTGGCAACATATCGAAATCGCTATCGGCGTTTGAGGTCAAGGGTTCGGTTCCTGGGCCAGTGAAATTGGATACAGTGTTACCAACTACTCGCCACCGCTGCGATGCTTCTTCGGAGCTGTGTCGCCCAGGTGCTCCGCCACTCATTACACGCTTCGGCGTACCGGTAATACCGTGAGCATCATGAAGATTTGATTTTACTAGGTATAAAGAACCGCAAAGAGCAAAAAATATATGCCAATTCTGAATTCATTTCTTCACCGTAAATCCTAGAACGTCAAGATAATGTAAAAATACACTTCATGTCACGATTGCGGGGTCAAAGGTCAACAAAGTAACAAGGCTCTTACTGAACGTACAGGGAGCTGGACTTCTCATGCCTAACCAAAAGGATGCTAAGGCAGTAAAAAAACTTGAAAACACTGACGTGGTCGTTTCCTCATTGTTGGATTTTTCTCTCAAAACTTCTTCTTTTCGTGAATCAGTTACGTCATCCTCCCTTGAAATGGCTTTCTTTTGTTTTGGAGTGGAAGTTAGATTCTTCAATGTCGATTGAGTGACCTGCGATAAATATGAACACTTCCGATGAAATCAAATCATTTCTGATAAGAATGAACAATGAATAAAAAAGACAGATTAATGTGGCTCAATAAATAAATCACATGAATTATGAAGAGTGTCGCGCTCTAATCCTATTCGGAGTCGTAGTCCTATTTGCATATTCGGAGTTGAACTTTTGATCTCGTCCAAAATGCTACCGCCAGATGGAGCATCTAAACTGGGTTTGTTCGAAACCAAACATAATAATCAATGGCTAAAAAAAAATAATAATAATCAATGGCTAATTGGCTGAACGATTGAGTGACCTGCGATAAATGCGAACATTTCCGATGAAATCCGATCATATCTGATAAGAATGAACAATGTGTTAAACGGACAAATAATGTGGCTCAATAAACAAATCACATGTACCGTAAAGAGTCTCGCGTTCTAGTCCTATTCACGCCAAACTAAACGGATTTTCTGTTCAAGGATTCGCCTTGCCATTGACACTTGGCCAAATAAGATGAACTTCGAAGGTTATTTAGTCTGCAATATTTCCCACAAATTTAAGAAAATTACAACTATACCCAGTTATTGATCATACTTTCGCTTTTTTTGAACTTTCTTTTGCTTTTCTTTTTTTCTCATTCGTGACTTGATTGTGACGTCTTTGCATATTCGGAGTTGAACGCTTGATCTCGTCCAAAACGCTACCGCCAGATGGAGCATCTGAGCTGGGTTTGTTTGAAACCTAACATAAAAAATAAACAGTTAAATTTGATAATACAAAAATTCAAACCAGTCAACATATGGAACGATAACAAAGTTCAGGCAGCAAAGGTTTGATTTACCTCTTGCACTAAAAGATAAGAGTATCAGTAAGTTAAATTCGAGTTTTTTAATTTGCTTCAACACATTATGTTAGAGTATTTTGTCGAGATTCTTCACTAACATTCTTCTAATAAAACTTATTAGTAATTTCTTCGACGCTGGAAAAATCATAGAAAAGAGCTGTTTTGATAATGGTTTATTTCAACACACCTGACATTTTTCTTCAAAACAACTTTGAATCAAAGCAAAGTGGCTACAATAATTACTGTCTTTTTGTCTCAACTTAATATATAACCCACAGTTTTCCAAACTGCAAAACGACCGCTTGAACGAACACGGGAAGCAGTTAAAGTAGGAATAGGGAAACTGCGGACCGTGGACAAATTTATTGTAGCTCTCGAACGGCCTTACGTTAAACACATAAAAGAAAAATTGCTAATGAACTAATTACGATACAAGTTTGCGTTCCCGCCAGTTAATTTCAGGACCAGGGGCGGATCCAGGGGGGTATGTAGGGGATGCATTTTACCACTAGCCATTTTCAACAATATTTTTGATGAGTACAAGTTTTCCATAATTTTGAATCTCTTTGATAACAATGATCTTTATGCCTTAAGCATGCATAAATGGAAAATGTGCATACGAAATGCATCATATTTGGTTAAGGACAAAAAATTTAAAACGAAATTTGCCTTAAGTAAAAATTGTGTAAAAAGCACCAAAATGGCCATTACAGCATCTCAATTTTCAAAAACTTTCCGAGGGCTATGTCCCCGGACCCCCTCGAGCCATATTGTTTTTGTTCCTCAATCTGCTTTAAACTAACTTGGGCGGAAAAACTACAATAAAAAATGTAAAAATTTAGTGCCCTCCTTCCCCCCTCCTCCCGTATAAAAAACATTCTGAATACGCCTCTGACATGAAACACTTTCGAAGGGCTTGTTTACGTCCTTTCCGGGTCTAAACGTTTAACGTCTTTGTATTTAGTTACCATTCATCTTAATTTGAAACTGCATCTCCCCACCAAAATTTTCTAGATCCGCTTCTGTTCGGGAAGTTAGAAAGAACATCTACAAGTCTCATGAAATCGTAAATGACTCTGTGTTGCCACATTGGCTCAAGTTAAATTGGCTTAATAATCATCTGCACACGAGTTTATGTCATAGCAGTGTTTGTTGCACAGCGTTTATTTTTTAGTAGTCTTAAGCGAAAGCACTATGTGTGCTACAGCTTAGGTCGTTTACTAGTCAAAAACACTGTGATATGTTTTTGCGTTTATAGGCGGAAAGTATTGCGGCTTACACGATACCAGATATGTTGAGGTTTGGCCCAGCAGTACAAAAAGCTGCTATCATTTTTATGGGCCGAAGCGCATGTCTAACGCGTTGTATTGCTAAGAGGTTAGCGCGTGGTTCTACGCAGATTTTATTTCTTTTATTATCTTCAAGCGCGGCAACATTTCGAGAACTCAAACAAAAAAACAATAAAGAGAGAAAGAAAGAACGGCGGAAAGCATAGCAGCAATTAGTTTTCTCTGTACCATTACAGCTTTACAACTAGTTGTACTACTAGTTCAAATAACACAGACTGCACGCCCAGAGGCGCAGTGTGTTTGAGCACTAGGGAACTAGCCGCATGAGCTTAATAGTCATGCTATTTTGCGTTTGTAGCAGCAAGGCCTAGCGCGAATTTGTAAGTTTTTAATAACCTTTCTAAGGATTGACTAAGGTTACTAGCTAGACTATCAAGGTAGCTGAGTTTACTAGCTAGTGCTCTTGTTTTAATGACGACAGCGATAGCATTAGTATTTCGTTGCATATTTTTGTAAAATTACAGATCTGTATCCTTGCGAAGCAAACAAGAGTTAGCATAAAATCGATGATGACGTCACAACGCGTCATAATGTGAATACTATAACGCGCAATTACTCCTGTTCTATGAGGGGCCGTTTGGAAAAAAATAATTTAGGTTTTTCCGAGTGGCGTAGCGAGAAATTTTAGAAGGGGAGGGGGGCATAATTTTCACATTTTTTTAAGCGTAAATTTTTTGCGACAGAACAAATATGAAGGTGATTAGGAAACAAGAAAAGGTCTAGGGGGGTCCGGGGGCATGCTACCCCGGAAAATTTTTGAAAATTTACATGCTGTAATGGATATTTAAGTGCTTTTTGAATAATTTTCAAGCAAATTTTATTTAAATTTTTTGACCCTAATTTTGAGTGCCTCGCCAAATATGATGCATTTTGTGCGCAAATTTTTGATTATGCGTGCTTATAGCATAAGAACACAACATAACTTTTTTATTAGACGCCGGCAAGACACACACTTCAATTTAGCTATTATGAAACAAAAAGCACGGGAGTCTAGGTATAGCGCGAAAGACCATTATTTTACAGCCGAAGGCTGCATTGTCGCCAGTGGCGTACGTAGAAATTTTCTGAGGGGGGGCGCGCGAAACAGTGGGGGCCCCCAGGATTTGGCACAAAAGAGGTACAACCGCGGGTCTGGGGGCGTAGCCCCCAGCTGCCAACGAATTTTTGCGGTTTTCACAAAAAAAACACTCATTTTAGCACACTTTTTTATTGAAAAAGGGCGTGCAGTGAGTGCGGTGACAAAATATAAACCAGTGTGGTCCAAGACTAAGAGCATTAAGGGCCGCCTAAAGGTTTGAAAAAGCTTCGCGGGCCGCAAAGGTAAAATCTAGATTATGATCATAGGCGGAGAGATTGTTATTCTACCATTGACACTATATGCCTTACGTTTCATGCTTGTTTAAGTCTTGAAAATTGGCGTTAGCGCAACGTCGTGTGAAGCTGTTAGATGTGCAACTGAATCACATTTGGCAAAGCTTTTCAACATACCTGTTTGCTTAAAATTGTTTCTCTTTAATTCTTTAAATATTGCTTCCCTAGAAGTTCCGTGATACTGACCGTATCTTTTCTCGTATAGCGTTTTGTAATGTCGCTTAGCATTAAACTCTTTGGGAACAGATATTACTAGAAGACACACCAAACATTATGTTTAACCATTATTAATGACGAAGACATATCTGTCCTCCCGGTTAAAATTGAACTCTTTGTTTTCCTCGGACACTTTTTTTTGGCACTCATTTCATGCTGTTAGTGCTACTCACTAACTTTCGTAACTTTTACGCTACAACTCTCGCTGAAGATCGTTTTGAAAAGGCCCACATGATAAGTATGCGAGATATTACATAACCTGCTTTAGTACGTAGTGAATGTCTTAATGTGACGTCAGATGCATTTCTACAGTACTTCAAAATGACGCGTTCAAGTGTACTATGAAACATTCTCGTTATTATTCTAAGCTTGCAAATTTCTCGCCTCTTAAAAAAATCACGTAATTAATGCGAACGACGAAATTTTTAAGCCTTGTTAGATACAAAACAGGCAACGAAGATTAAAGTGTTCGAGGGCCTCGGTTCGGACCACACTGCTATAGACAATGCAAAAATATTTTCGCAACTTATGTCTAAAAGCAAAAGCTTGGCTAAAATAAGTGAAAGGAGGCTGCAATCATTATTAGTTTGTGAAATCACAGACTGAAAGTTAGATTTTAGCACCTTATTACAGGGCCAAGGGGGGGGGGGGGTCATGGCACCGTGGCCCCCCTCCTTGCGTGCGCCTATGACGCGAAGGAAATTTTCTACATAAGGTACGATTTTTCGAGCAGTATCTGAGCGACACAGGCTTTTAACATGTATCGAAGAAGGCCTGAGGGGGGGCGCACGCATAGGAGCCCCCCCTGCGTACGCTACTGATTGTCGCCGAGTCTGCGCCTCCTCAACGAGGCTTATAGCTATGGAAGAAGTTCGAAATTAGGAAAAATTGTATACATCAAAAAAACTATTTGAAAATGACTGGTGGGAGATTGGATAACCCTCATCCTACCCCCTGGATCCGCCCCTAGGCCAGAAACCATCAAAAGAGTGTGGCATATTTCAGTCACTTGCCATCATTAGTTGTTCTTTATTAAAAATAAGCGATAAAACCATTACAGACCCAACAGAAATATGCAATTTTGTAAAAGTAGGTGATAAAACCATTACAGACTCAACAGAAATATGCAACAAGTTGAACGAACATTTTGTAACGATTGGCGAAAAATTAGTAAGTAAATCGATTTTCCGAAACGATCAAAATTATCGAAAGTATCTAGGGAAGCGACATGTTTCTTCTGTTATTCTGCAACCAACTCACGCATATGAAATCTTGGAAATAATCACCGGACTCGACATTAACAAATCGCCAGGTTATATTGATATTCCGGTAATACTGATTAAAGAGTCTAAATTCTTAATTTCTCATTACCTTGCTACTTCTTTTAATGAATGTATAGAAACTGGTACTTATCCTGATATTTCGAAAATTGCAAAGGTCGTACCCCTGCATAAAGGCGGTTACCAAATGGACTTGGGTAACTACAGACCTATTTCTATATTATCTCCATTCAATAAAATATTTGAAATTATTTTGCATAAAAGACTAGATTTCTGGGATAAATACAAGTTGTTCACAAATTTGCAATTTGGCTTCCGAAAAAAAAATTTTCTACTGACCTTGCTATAACGTATTTATATGAAACTATACTACAACAAATGGATTGTGGAAAATCCGTTTGCGGAGCTTTTCTTGATTTTGCGAAGGCGTTTGATAGCGTGAATCATCAAATTCTAATGAATAAGCTTGAACACTACGGAGTCCGTGGCAATGTCCATAGTCTCCTGCATTCCTATTTAACGAGCAGATTGCAATATACGGTCCAAAATAACCTTATCTTTTCTAACCAGCTTCCCATTACTACAGGCGTCCCACAAGGTAGTGTTTTAGGACCGTTTTTATTTCTCGTCTATATCAACGATTTACCTAATGCTTGTGACACAAAAATCATACTGTATGCAGATGACTCTGTACTGCTCTGTGCTGATAATGACAGTGATAAACTCAAGCTAAAAACTGAAACTGAATTCCATAACATTGAAACCTGGACTAACCTGAACAAAATCTCTATTAATTACAACAAAACAAATTCTGTGTTTTTAACAGCTCAGATGGCCGAGTGGTATAGAGCGTCTGTCTCTTGAGCTGTAGACTCGGGTTTGATTCCGAGTCGGGTCAAACCAATGACTTTAAAAATTGGTATTCACAGCTTCCCTGCTTGACGCTCAGCATTGAAGGGACAACGTGGAGAACAAGCCGGCAAGTTTACTTGTTGTGCCGTTGGGAAAGGCACTTAGCGGGATTCCCCCATCTTGGTGTGGTAGACAGGTGGCTGGCAACTCCTAAGCGAGCTCGTATAGCGCATTGATCGCTCTCTCGTGATAGGAGGATAAATATGCAACTAACTAACTAACTATTTTCTCGCAGTAAATCAACTGCTGTGAATAACTTCGTCATTAAGACCAGCGATAGACCGCTAACCAATAAAAGTGTCATTAAGTACTTGGGAATTTTATTTGATAATAAACTGAATTGGGAACAGCATATCCAGTATGTTTTGGCTAAGCTTTGTATTGCCAGAGGAGTTTTGATGAAACTGAGGCACTACGCACCAGTAGCAGTACTGCGTAATGTATATTTTGGTATTGTTTATTCTTATTTGAAATATGGTGTGACGACTTGGGGTAATGCAGCATCAAAATACACAGCAAAAATTCAGGTTCAACAAAACTACTTAATTAGAATATTAAGCAAAACTCCCTTATTTAAAAAAAAACTTCTACCGATTTACTTGCACTTAAACCTACTGAAATTTAACAACATTTTTAATCTTGAAGTTTTAAAATTTGTATTCAAGTTTCGTTCTAACATTCTACCTGCCTGTTTTGATAAGTATTTTCGACAAGCAGCTTAAGCTCACGACCACTCAACTCGATTTAGTTCAAATACAAATTGGGCACCCATATATTGTAGCAAATCGATTACACAAAGGTCAATACGTTACGTTGGCTGCAATCTATGGAATGATCTACCGAATGATGTAAAAAATAATTCGCAAATAAGCTTAAACGTATTTGTTAAAGCAATTAAACAACTTCTTTGCGATAATCAATGCTAGAATGACTGCTTACCGTCCCAGATTTAATTGCATTAACTCTTAAGTTTACTTGTTTTTGTTGTTTTTCTTTTTTTCGATACCATTTGATTGCTCTATTGTCAGTTTCCGCACTACTGAGATTTATTATACTGTGTTAGCTGAATTATTTCCTAATCAATAACATCTCGTACTGTAACTGTGAATGTGTTGCACCTGGAGCCATAGGGCGGTATGCAGCTCGGCTTTTTGTGCACTTTGTGCAATGCATAGACTTATTAAACATACGAAGCTGGCGCATTGCGTTGAAACAGAGGGGTTGAGCTAAGCAGTATACCGCCCCTGTTCTTTAACATTTTTTTATTTTTTTGTAATTCTGATACACGTCGCATCGAAGATTTTCTGCGCTAGACGCTTGTTTTCGATGTAGTAGTTCTATTGTCATGTGATTTTTGTTGTTTTCGGACATTTGTGATAATCTATGTGGTTGTTTGAGGTGAGTGGCTGTAGACTCGGCGACCGCGCCGGTTCCTTGGAGCTGGACACATGGTCTTTTCGCAGCCTCTCACCAGAAAGTCTTAGCGCTTTTCTGGTAAAATAAACTTCTGCTCTGCTCTTCTTTATTATTATAAGGCAGAGTCAAAAAGGTTGGGGGGGGGGCATGGCCCAATAACCCCCTCCCCCTTAATACGCTCCTGATTTTTCCACATGTTTTTTCGACCTATTTAAGCAACATTTGTCCAATATATCATATTTCCTGTATAATATAGGAAAAACATGTGGTTTAAAATATACAGGAAATTTCCTATATAATATAGAAGACAAATTCTTGGATAAATTAGTCAAAAAAGGCAGCGCAAAACATATAGGAAATTTCCTACATAATATATAAGTCAAATTATTGCATAAATTAGCCAAAAAAGCAGCGCCAAACATATAAGAAATTTCCTATGTGATATAAAGACAAACTATTGCTTAAATTTGCCAAAAAAAGCAGCGCAAAACATATAGGAAATTTCCTATATAAATTATAAGACAAATTATTGCATAAACTATTCAAAAAAAGCAGCGCAAAACTTCCAATACGTTCTGCGCTGCTTTTTTGGGCTAATTTATGCAATAATTTGTCTTATATATTATGTAGGAAATTTCCTATATATTCTACGTCAGTTTTTTCGGCTATTTAAACCACATATTTGTCCCATATATGTATATGGGAAATATCCTATATAATATATTGCACAAAATGTAGCTTAAATTGACCGAAAAAAAATGTGGAAATTTTTAAAATTATTTTTTTCCAAACGGCGCCTCATATTATTCAGCTTAGTTTGTACGATCAATTATGAACAAATTTAATCCAGAAAAAGACGGTCGTTTAAAAGAACTTCACCGGGAAAATAGTGAACTTTTTGCCAGCCTAGGGAATACTTACCATCAAAGTAAAAAGAGAAGAGCTATTTGGTACCATATAGCAAAATCAATTAACGAGGAATATGGCACCCACTTTACATGGGAGCAATGCAGGAAACGATGGCAAAACATAAAAAGCGCAGCAAAACTGAACAATAAAAAATACGTATCGAGAAGCGGCGAAGAAAACTTGGAAAGAAAACCTATCGATATCGCTTATTTGGCAGAAACTGTTGTTTTGGGGGGCTCTGAGGTTGGGGATATCGAGCCAATGTTTGAAGAAAGTATGCCGCCATTTCCTATGATGATGAATGAATCTCTAGCGGAAACGAATATGAGAAAAAACCCAGAGAGTGAACGAGTTATGGTGGAAATTAACGAGAAACCAAAAATTACTGAGGACGATATACGCGAAAAACAAATGGAGGTAAACTAAATCGCTCATTTACGCAATTTTTGGGGGGGTTCATCGTTTTTAAGCCGCCTTATATTACAATGGGTGGTTCACTTTAAAGCTGCGCGC
This sequence comes from Trididemnum miniatum, assembly GCA_964006365.1. Lineage (NCBI taxonomy): Eukaryota > Metazoa > Chordata > Ascidiacea > Aplousobranchia > Didemnidae > Trididemnum > Trididemnum miniatum. The sequence goes on along the minus strand of OZ023251.1, from coordinate 11,419,727 downwards.
GGCAATTCTCCAATACGTTATCGCGTAACCCAGCCACGCATTGTAAAAGCGGGGCACGACTATTCGGCGTGACCGATTCGACGTGAGACGATTTGTCGTTGGGACGACTCGACGTTAGGGTTATTAGGGTTAGGTTAGTGATATTAGGATTGGGGTAGCCTAATACTTGATTAACCCTTACGCTCAGGGTTAGGGTTAGGGAAGCGTCTCAACGCCGAGACGTCTCATCGACGAGTCGGTCACGCCGAGTCGTTCCACGTCGAATCAGTCACGCCGAATAGTCGCGTAATGTTGTAAGAGCATGTCTGCACTGCGCATAACGTTTCGGGGAATTCCCGTCAGCTTTGAAGTAAACAGGGTTGCCACATCCTGGAAAAGTTCTGGATTTTTTTGCTGTCCTGGAAAGTCCTTGAATTTTGTTTAAGTCCTGAAAAGTCCTTGAATTTTGTTTTAAGTCCTGGACAGTATTAGAAAGTTTTACCCGTGCTTTTCCGGGACAGAATAGTGAAACCACTTACCCAGTGACTTGCAAGAGGCGAAAGAAGAAACTTCCCTTCAAAAAGTCCTGGAAAAGTCCTGAAAAATGACTTAAAAAAGTCCTGGAATTAAATTTTGCGATTTCTGTGGCAACCCTGAGTAAACCATCCATTGTAATATGAAGCGGCTTCAAAACGGTGAACCCCTTTTTTGCCTGGTAAAACTCGTACTTTTTTCAAGAGAATTCGTGCTAGGGTAGCGAAGTTGAACTCGCTGAACTTGGTTTTTTCGCCGAACTCGAACTTGACTCGAAATACAACAATTTTGAATTCGATCTCAAAAATGAGTTATGAGCCAATTCTAAGCTGCACCAACATTGCTAGAACGTAACCTAAAGTCGACAAAAACACTTCTACTGAACTTGAAGTAACAAAATAAACTTGAACCTGATTAAAATGCTTGTGAGTTCGCACAGCCCTGATTTGGTGGCGGGAACAATAACAAAACCCTATTCAAATCGGCCATATCGTGAAGCTCCAAAAACAATGCATGATTGCATAATACTTCACATATCTATAATTCCATGCTTCCAATCTCCTGAAGGTCGCTGTTTCGACATTGCTTGGTCTCATCAGAGTGAAGGCAAAATCAATTTAAAGATTTTATTTATGTGATACAAAACATTTTTGTCCTTACCAAAGAGCTCAAATCAGAGCGACGAGCTTATGCATATCGGTGACACTATGTATTTTTATTGCAGATTTTAAATTTCCAAATGAGAGAATTGGAAGAAAAAGCTGTTTTACGCGTGAAACAACAGCAATTATTGGACACTCAACTGGCAGCCACAAACTCATTTATGCAACTAATGGAAAAATTAAACCAATCCAAACTCGTAAACGCTTTCGGGCTTCACACCCAAAGTAAACCCAAATCATAACCACAGCCGCATCAGCAGCAGCTGGACTACTGGTGTAACAATTAAATTGCACCCAGTGCGATAAAAATTGAGGGGAAAATACTAACAATTTTTACAGTACCAACAATTTCTCCTAATTGCATAACCTTGCTTTGTCGTTTCTACTGGGAGTACGGTCATTATATTCAGATTCTTCCCCAGACTACGAACTGCGCTGTGTTTACGCAAGACTGACAGCCCAAGTGCAAAAAACATTTTGTAATAAAATTGCTCAAAGCTAATTTGTTATGCAAGCATTGGCGTAGCAAGGTCAACTTTTTAGGATATCATCGCAAATGATAATCCACATTTTCCCCTTCATTCCTCCCAAAAAAAGTGAAAAAGAATGCAAGTGAACAAACGTTGATTCATGACATCGATCTTAGCCCGTGCCGCAATGCTGAGTACGACAATTACAACCCCACAAAAATGGCGCTTCGTGCACCGGTTAAGAGCGTCCGCTTAGGGGATAGAATACATTAGTTAGAACCCTGGGCGGGTCCGAACTGCAGCTTCTTCGCTCGGCGCTCGACATAAGCAGGAAGGGTAAGGTTTGAGTGCATAAAGTTGCAAATCGTACACCATAAAAAGACTGACGCTTATTATGACTTACACCAGGGATTATTAACATTTTTAATTCCAGGGACACTTCTTCTTAAAGATATTGCTTTGGGGGTCTCTTCCCTACGTCAACAGCAAAGCAGGTGCTTATAGAAAAAACGAACAATATGCGACTGTAGACCTCCAGGATTTTTATTGAGACCCTCAAAGGTCCGAGGGGGCCGCGTTAAGAACCACTGCCCCACACAAACTACACGTTTACCCTGTCCACATGTCCAATTTATGTGGCTTTAAGCCCACATTGATGTGGGCTAGTTGCTGTGGTTTCTGCATCACAATTAAATTTTTGATGCCGTAATTTAAAAAAGTGATTGTGACATCAAGCCTACATCAACGTGGCCTTAAACCCATATAAATTGGACATGTAGACAGGGTAATTGAGTACTTATTAAGTACAACTTAAAACACCCATTTTACGTCATTTAGGATCTCTTCATAATTGAATAGAAACATTTTCATTGAAATACACCCTGCAAGGTACATTACTGCAAGCTGAAAGTCTATATGCATCCAAAGATCGAAATATGCCCATTGCCCAATCTCATTTCCATGAATAGCCTTTTAAAGTATCACACCTACCATGAAAAATCTCCGTAAGAAACCGCAACCTTGGTCCAAATACCACAAACCGTTTTTTTTTTTTTTGTTATTGCAACTCATCAGGGAAATGTAGTAAACTGAGAACCTCGTACAGCTACTTTTAAATTAAAATTAATTTGGCCCAACGAAAGGGAAAATAGGGAGCGGTCAAACAAGCACTCGTTCTCACATACTTTTATCTTTTTAATCGCAAAAACTAATCTACTTTACCTTGAATGGATTTCTTCTGGAATTTGCGAGCTGCGAGGACAGAGATCGAGTTGGTTTAGTAGGGATTTCTGCAAACATATCAAAAAACATCTTCATCATACTCGTTGTATTGCGCCGAAGTGTGTATTGAGTGGGGGGCACATCTCCACTACTTAGCACCCGGGCAACACAGCTCCGAAGAAACATCGCAACGGTGGCGAGCCGTCGGCGACACTACGTCATAAATGACCGGTCTGGGAATCGAACTCCAAATCTCCCGCGCCGATAGCGGACACAGCTATCTTGATTTTGTTACCTCCGGTAAAAGCAGAAAATTGCTGCCACCATGAATGCAAAATTGCACATTACATAGCCTTACTATACCAATTGTATAACAAAAAGAATAATGCAAAATTGGGTGAAAATCGTTGATTTACAGGAGACTTTGTGTACGGTCAAGTCCGCTGCGTGAAGAGAGTTTTTGCACTTTGCCTGAATTCTCAAAAATTTTGCCACCTCGTATTATCTTCCTAATCAACTCACCTGCGTCTTTACTACTTGTTAACGAGGTTTTGGCTACGTCATCCACTTCCACTGTGACGTCATCCACCTCGTGATTGGTGGAAGGGCGAGATGACCACTCGGTAGCACTGTTGCTGTATCTACAAAGATTCTACATTGCAATATAAAGTTGAACAACCGCACAGTATCACGGCATTGAAATTTTAAGCAAATAATATTCACAAGAGTTATTGCACAGCAAGCAGTTAACACAGTTTCGGCCTTTCAGATCTCGTCATTGCAGTTGATGTGGCAGACATTAAATCAAAGCAAACGTGTTTCAGCGGAGTAGGATTTTCCGCATCTATTTGGTTATTAGTTCTATCGGTACCAAAAAACTTCATCACCAAACTGATTCGCTACGTCGTCGTTTGCCAAGCATCTACTTCGGATCAAGTAAAAACTCTGAAGCCGAGAGTTCCATCTCTTTATCACCCCCAGATTATGGCCTAAACCGGATCACAAGCTAGTAGTGATGTTGTTCAGCCAGCTTCTAGGATCTTCATCCAGTAGCAACAGGTCACGTAATCCTTTTGGTGTCAGGTAAGCCAAGCTCTGTGTCTGACTCTGTGCTATATCACAAGGCCTTGCTTCAATCCTTACCGTAAAACCGCAAACCTCGGATTATAAAGCGAGCATATAGTTACAAAGAACAACTCCTACCCTGCTTGCATTTCTTTGCGAAAATCTTCATCCTCTTCATCACTAGCTTCTTCAACCACTTTCGTCTCTTCTTCTAATTTCTCTTGAGCTACCTTTGATGTAAAAATACAAATTACGCAACAATAAACCCATTATAACACCCTTGAGTGAACTCTGCTTATGCCTAGACAAGAAACGTTTCAGTTTTAAAGATTATTCAAACTTTTTAGCACTGCTAACCATTTTTAAGCTTCGCTACGACTTAAGCGATAAAATATAATAGCAATTTTAAAAGGACGATTAAAACTAGCCACACCGCCATCATCTACCTCCTGCAAGCGTTGAGCAAGCATAATTTTTCGAAGTCTAGAAGCATACTTGATGGCCAGATTAACAGAGGCTAGCGTCGGCATCAAAGAACACACTTCGTGGGCTTGGAATTCATTGTCGGTACGCGCACAGAGCTAAAAACACAAGTATATTATACAATTAGTCGCATTTTTATCCTCAAATGAAGGAAAGCGACGGAGGCTCTATAACATCCTTGCTTAGAAGACGCCAGCCAGGAGTGTAAGTAGAGGGAAGAGAGATTGTGCCATGCCCTCCCCATTTGACTTTGCCTTTCAGTAAAAAAACGAATGCAGTGAAGTTACTTAAAAAATACCAGGCACATTTGATGGCTTCTGTAGTTTATGGCTTTTGTACCCTTCTTTTAAAATTTCTCGCGGCGCCACCGACCATCTGTCAACCATAGTAAAAACCGAAGAATCCCGATAAGCGTTTCTTTCAACGACACTAGTAGTAAACTAGCCGACTTGTTCTCTACACAGTCCCTCAATTGCAGAACGTCAAGCAGGGAAGCTGCGAATACCAATTCCTAAGTCATTAACTCGACGAGTCACAGAATTAAACCCAAATCTACAGCAGCATGATCAGCTGACAATAGAAATAGCGGCTGCCCAGTGCACAAAACAGGTTCAGTTCGAAATTATACAATAACACAGCTTTGCCGTAGAAGCAACTAAACGTTGAGTTCTGGGGCTCAAACATTCATTCAAGTCAACTTACAGCAAATAACCTCATCAAAGCTTGCTGGATTTGTAGCTGGGATTTCTTTTTTGCTTCTGGATCTGGTTCATAACCTCGAGAAGTAAGGTAGTCACCGTACGATGTTAGTAATCTAGTACGCCAGTATTCTTCCTGTTGGTAAAATTGTAAAATTTTCACTTAACCTTACACCGCACACTGAAGAAAATAACAAAAACTGTAAAGCAATAAAAAAATCTAGCATCAAAATAAACTCTTCTTTATGCTCGCGCTATTACCCCGAAGCGTGTATCGAGTGGCGGGACCATCTCCACGGCTTAGTTCCTGGGCAACACAGCTCCGAAAAAACGTTGCAGCGGTGGCGAGCCGTTGACGACACCGTGTGATTTGACCGCCCCGGAAAACGAATCTAGAACTTCTTGCGCCGCGACGTCTTTAACCATTACGGCACCGGCAAACTGTAGGGTAGTGCTTGTTATGACGGTCAAGCACTGGTTTATATAAATTTCCAACCAGGGCAAAAATTTTTTTGGTTTTTCTATAATTTCACGAAGCTTGGCTTCACTGCTGAATGTTTGAGCCACCTAATGAGTAAAGTTCAACCACACTTAAATTTTGTTAAACTGTATCTTACGGTAAAATAAGTGCCGCTATTACGAGGGTAGAAGCACACCTACAACTGAAAAAAGGTTTAACGCTAATTGAGATTTTATATCTTCAGAAGATAAAACTGGAAAGTAGCCGAACTAACATCCAGAGCTATCCTGCGTATTCAAACAAACAGAGGTTAGAGACATCGCTTTCGGCGCGGGAAATCGTGGGTTTGATTTCCCGGCAGGTCAAATCGGACACAGTATCGCCCACCGCTCGCCACCGCCAGGACGTTTCCTCGTAGCTTTGTTGCCCAGGCGCTACATCACGGAGACGGGCCTCGCCACTCGCAACAGACTTCGCATAGCAACGCGAGCATTATATCATACCGCTGCACAAATGTATCAAAATTGGACAAAAACTCATCAAATCAATAACACGAAAGTGTGAAGTGGCCGGTTTGCTCAGTTTCCAAGACATTGCTATTGGTGCGGGAGGTCTAGAGTTCGATTCTCGCCAGGTCAAATCGGAAACATTGCCGCCAACGGTTCGCTTCCGCCGTGACGTTTCTTCGGAGCTGTGTTGCCCAGGCGGTAAGTCGCAAAGATTGGCCCGGCACTTGCTTCGGTGCAGTATTGCGAGTATGATGAAGATGTGATTGCTCATTTGATTTGTGTGGCTTTAATTATAATTGCAAAAAACTTACTTCTAGTTTGCTTTTTTCGCTTTCCATTTCACACAAAGGCAAATTGTAATTGAGGATAGCCACTGTGGGTCGGGGTAACGTTGAGGGGTAAACAGCCCCCTTGCATAGAACACAGCGAATCTGTTGGGGGTTTTCATGAAGGCCCACAACCCAGTAATTATCGTGACGACTTTTTGCCTGCATAAAATTATTATCATGTCATAGTTAGCTGCATTACCATAAGATGTCATTAAAATGAGTACAAAGATCCTTTTAGTAAATAAACCACTTGCGTTTCTTCGTTTTTTTAATATTTTTCACCCTACCATAACGAGAAAGCGACAGAGTCAGTAAGTATTCCAGAGTTACTTTTTAGTGGACAGTTTCATCACATGTGCGAGTTTTATAAACTTCTCACGTTTTAGGGCAACTGCTCCAAATCCCAAAATTGTCCTGTGAGCCAGAGAATTAAATTTGATATGTCCATGATGTAAATTATTGAATCCAAAATTTAACGATACTTTAGAGAGACTAGAAAATGAGCATGCGCTTTTCGAATCAGCAACCACCCACATAATGTCGTGTCAAATACGATCGGATCCAACCAAAAATGGAACCTGTAACGAAGGATCTGTAACCTGCCCGCGGTACCGTTAAGCCAGGACGCTGACTATCATGGCTAAATCAGATTAAGCCGTATGAATAGCTGGGCCTAAAAGCACAAAAGCATCGCTTTACGAGCTTCTTACCATTTTCTTTGTGTTAGCGACTTGGTTCCAGGTGTTGCAAAACTTTCTGTTCAGAATTCTCACAATGCCGCAACTGTCTACACAAGCGGGTGTTCCCTCAGCTGTAAAACCTAACCAAACAAGGGTAGCACCTGGGCTAAGGGGAAATGGAAGGCCTCCAATTATATTTCGAGGCTTGCATCCTGACCCAGCCCCCACTTCAAGCAAAATACATCCCAAGCACTGGTTGCGCCCGACCCCTGAAAACACAAAAATGAAGACACATCAGTTTCACCAGTTCTTTAATTAAGTAAAATATTAGGGGCTCATAATAAACCTGCATGGACATAAAATATAAGTGCTATTTTTTTCAATATTTTTTTAAAAATTTTATGGGCCCAATTTTCACGCTACCGACCATTTGTCGGCAGTGTAGCCGAGTGGTTCGGAGAGTCGTTTATACGACGGCCATGGCTGTAAGGTTGATGGTTCAACTCCCACCAGTGTTCCCTCGAGTGAGAAATTTGAAAAAAATGCAAAATTTTTGGGCAAATTTTACTGATTTTGAACCAGAAATTAATATTATAAAATGCAAAATTGAAAAACTTTAACAAAAAGCTTGAATATTTTAATGCAAGACTGTAGGTTGTATCTTGGAAAAGCAAAGTTAATGCAAAAAGTTTGTAAAAGGGGTCCTCAAAGTAGTGAAATCTTTGGGCAAAAATTTCAATGAATTTATCTTTTGGGCAAATTCGCACTAGTCAAAATCCTAGAGAGAACACTGACTCCCACTTAAGCCTCGTTGTAGCGTCCATGGATAAGTTGCTTGACGATAATTATTCTGCATGGAGAAATCTAACAAGCAGCAAATTAAAGAAGTCAGAAGCAAAACTCCAGCGGAAAACTCAGAAACAGGGGCAACTCCTAAACGAGTTTGGACTCGTCCTATGTATTACATAGTGCCTCCGAGCTTTTTCGAGACAGGAGGATAAAAATGAAGAAATCAAGTCAATTAAATCGAGACCCTAAAACGCCTTAAAAAAACTTGGTTTCGCTATCCATTATGACCTGAACCTAAAATTACCAAACTTTCGCCAGAGCATTGGACAGTGGACACTGAATTGACTGACTAGTATTATGGCAACTACGCAAGCAAACAATGGGTGGTAGCTACGCAGGCTCTAGACCATTTCACAAAAACTTACGCGCAGTTGACTGGAAAAGTTGGTCTGGAGACATGCATGCCTATACTTTTTTTTCTGTGCGTTAAATCGCGAAGATTGGCTTCGAATCTTGCGATTTGTGAAAGAGTGTGGGGTATGACATTATCTAAACACAACACTTACCTTGGGTCACGTGATAAACGATTAACAATTGGTCAGTGTGCGCTGCCATGGCAACAACCGTGCCTGGAATACTGAAGATCTGACGTTGTACGCCACCTAATGACAGCAGACGAACTTGTAACGCATCAGTGCACACAGCAAGCCAGCAATCACCTGAAATCATTCAAGCGTAACTAAGTTGCTAATGCATCACTGCAAGAATAAGATTTATTTCTGGAAATAAATAATTTCTAGCCCAGATTTTGCTTTAAAACTTGGTCATAATCACAGTTTATAATCTTGTTTTATCAACAACCTAAAGCTGTTAGCGATAAAATTTTCCAGTTGTTACCAGGAAGCAAAAAAAAACCTGTTGTGTTCAACACCCAGTGATCAAACGCTTAGAGACCGTCCCTGAACTCGATGACAAGATTACGTTAAAGATCTTAGTTGGTCTCGCCTTGGCATTCTACCAGAGTATCTAACTCGCGGAGGATCGAGATGCTTGAAGGTATAACTTAAGCAGCTGCCCCCACGACTCCCCAAGGATCAGTGGGTTTAGAAAAGTAAGTAGTACAAGCAAGTAAAACTCGTAATTTCTGTCAGCAACTGGTTGCCTGCTCGACCAAGACGAAGTAGTTTCGTATCTTTCACTTATTATTGTTCGGTAAAAATAAATCTCACCGACTACAATGGATTGGATTTCTTCATCTTGCGACATGTTCATCGTCCATTCTTTGTTTGTATCCCATGATGAGAAGTGAACGCATTTAACTTTGCTGGAAAGTAAATAACCACGTATGCTTGCATATTTAATCCTCCATCAAGAGAAAGCGATTAAAGCGCTACAACGAGCAGTAGCCGGCCATCTGTTTATTACCGCAAGATAATGGGAATCCCGTTAAGTGCCTTTCCCAACAGCACAAGTAAACTTGCCGGCTTGTTCTCCACACTGCCCTTTAATGCAGAGTGTCAAGCAGGGAAGCTGTGAATACCAATTTCAAAGTCATTGGTTTGACCGACTCGGAATCAAACCCGGGTCTACATCTTCATAGGTAGACGCTCTTGCCACTCAACCATCTGAACGCATATGATCCTGAATGACAGGAACAAGTGACAGAGGGTTAAAATCAGCATGACCGGTTCCATGCGGGTTTGGAACTAATCAAATTAAATGCATATTTAGGAAGGCATTTACACCAATTTCTTTATTTTTGAGAAATATAGTGCATAACAGTTAGGATAAATCAAAAAGCGCCAAGTCTTTTTTGCTATCTTCATCATGAAGTTTTCAATCATCAGTTCAAGAGAAAAAAACTCAAATCCTCCAAAGCGAGTAAAAAGTGGCGGGGTCCGTATCTCCGCGGCTTAGCGCCTAGGCAACACACAAACGTCGCGGCGGTAGCGAACCATTGGGACAGTGTGTTCGATTTGACCGGCCCGGGAATTGAACCCGAGACCTCTAGAGCTGACAGCGATATCGTTAACCACTACGCCATCTCGCAATTTCAATTTTTACTTAGAAATTTGAAAACATCTACATGACGCGATAAAAACATTGTGACAACGCTCCTGGGATAATCTATAGCTTACTGTAACGTTAAGCTTACCTAACAGTTTCGTCCGAGCTTTGACAAGCAAGTACGACGGCTTGGTCCGATAGATCAGCCATGGTATAACGTTCCATGTTGTTGATGTGGATGGGATGATGCGTGCGTGCGTCATGAAATTCGACATCAATTGCGTTCTCAGCGTCATCATTGTACGCACGCACGACACCGATGCCGTTCCAAACCTTGATCGCAAGAAATTAAAGTCAAAATCGGGTTTAAACCGAATCGTTTCCCGTACCTAATCGAGTAATCGATTCCCTAAATCGTATCGCTTTAGCAGCCAGTTTCCGAATGTAAAAAATAAACGTTAACAAAAAATATATTTATTTACCAGGTTAAAATCGATTTTTAATGCGACTTACTCGAATCGTTAATTTTAAAATTGGTTCTCGAAATGAACCGCATCGTGTGTAATAGCCAATTTCTGAAGGCAAATTTATTTTTTCGACGTCGGCGCGTATTCTGTTAAATGATGACGTCAGTTAAAGTGACGTCACCAATTGCGTATACCCCGTAGAATTAAAACCAGGAGGAAACAGTTTATGCATAGATATAAGCCTACAAACAATACTAACTCATAGCAACAAACCATGAATCGATGTGAAAGATGGACCGGAGTCGAGCCTGACTGAAAGGGAGGTTGCATTGTTGTCATGGACACAGGAAGGGGAGGAGGAAGAGAAGATGACACGTCGTCATCAGGGGGCACAGTAGAGGGAATGACATCATTCATATCATCGGTACCAGCCAGTACTTCCAAAGTTGAAGGGATGGGTGCTAAAAATTTTTTTTGATAAAGTTGAAACGAAACCAATTACATCTTCATTGTTACGCCGAAGCACGTAATGAGTGGCGGGGTGCATCTTCGCAGCTTAGCGGCTGACCAACACAATTTTATACTCGGAAGAAACATGGCAGCGGTGGGGAGTCACTGGCGACACTGTGTCCGATTTGACCGAGCCGGGAATCGAACTCAAGATCTACAGCATCTAGCGATGTCGTCACTGCTACGCCAAAATAACAAATACATCAGCATTGCAATTACAAGTTTCAGCGCCAGCTAATGTCATCGTAGACTATGCCTCAGGCACAAGTGATGCCTAGCCGATAGAAGCCAAAACTCGATTAGGAATGAAGGAATACAAGTGTGCTAGCCGCTTCAGAGCAACGCTGCTAGAAGAGAAGAAACTTACGTATGTGGTTTGACGCAATGGATTCAATTTCAGCTTCGTCATCGCTTGGAAAAACGGTACTTCGCGCTCTTTTTTTCAACGCAGGTAAATCGGCTTCATCCTGCGAACAAACCTTCGCTAATCGCATCGAGTTTACCATGGTAACACAACGGAATAATGTAGCACTGAGTCAAGGTAGCGCCAAATAGGTAATTACCATGATGGTCATATTCACCCCGGCCACATCAGTGAAAAGTCAACGAGCTTTCCGCATCACAATTAAATTTCTTGATGTCATAATCCCTTTTTTCAATTGAGGCATCAAAAATTTGATTATGATACAGAAAGCCGGGGGCTTTTGGTCCACTTAAACTAGATATGAGGAGAGTTAGCGTCTTATCATTTTGGAAAAGTGAGGCCTGTGCTTCAAGAGAGGATTTTTGGCTTGATCGACTCTGCTTTAATGCAGGAGTTTACGGTTCGGGTATAATTCACGGCTCGGGTTAAATGTCGCAGCGTCGAACTGCCTCGCGTGAAGAGTCAAGTCAAGCAAGCAGTTTTCCGCTTACCTTTATTTCAGTGTTCATAGTTACAAAAATCTAGCTTGTTTAAACCCATCAGATACACAAAAATTCTAAACTATCAGCACCTCTTTATTATCTTCTTCAGCCATCATGTCCAACATCATGTGATCATCTTCAGTGTCAAACAAAGCATCAAGATCATTGATGTCCTAAAAAAATAGAAATCAGTTTCTTATTTACACACAAAAAGCAACCCACAAGGATCGCGCAGAGGTGAAACTCACCGCTATCGACCTAAGCTTCGATTGCCGGGCAGGCCAAACAAGACACTGTTTCGCGAACAGCTCGCCAACAATGCGATTACAGACTTTCGAGCTCTGTTGCCCCGGCGTTAAGTCGCGGAGATGGGACCCGCCTCTCGTTACACGCGTTGGCGCAATACCGTGAGTATAATGAAGATTTGATTATGTTTTTGGCAGCAACAGCAACCTCTTGAAAGATTTTTCATAAAAGATAGATACCAAAAATCATTTAAAGAAATGTAAAAACTTATCGCGACGCAACGCATCAGCTCGATATCCAGACAGCACAATACAAGCTGTTATGATCAGAGGCATATTTGATAGTTAGAATACCTTTTCTTTCACTTGAACTTCAGAGGCAATTACCTCTTTCAGTACCCCAATTTGACCTCTAGTGTCAGAAAAACACAAACTGTTATTTTCTCTCGGATCCCAAGCCAATGAGCTGATGAAAGACTTTAATGGGTGCTGGTAACTATAAAATAAGTAAAAATTGGTAACTACAAAATAGGTATTGGTAAAAAGATTTCCTGACTTTCAAGCAATAAGCTAGAAACAACTTTAAAAAGTATTTTAATCGAAAGTTTTTTTCATCTTAACCATAAATTGGTGAAATATATGCTTGAAGCCTCAAGAATCAAAAACGTCACTTAAGTGCATTTAACTACTAGATAAAAGACGACGACCTTAGACTTAAGTGTGATCGAAAATTCGCTAAGAAAGGTAAAATTTAAGCTTCGGTTATACACCGTGAAGTGAGCATAAAAACTAATTACTAACTTTCGCATACAGTCTTGGGTTTCAGCATCCCAGACCAGAATGAAGCCGTCTGCAGAACAACCCGCAATAAAACGACCACAAAAGGAGAAAGCACAGCACTGGAACGCCTGTTACGCAACAAAAATCAAACTGTTACATTTGCAATGTTCACATATTAATGTAAAAGTATCGGCCGGTAAACCTGGTGGTTACGGTCATCGCTATAGGTGAGGAAGACCTGCGGTTCAATTCCCGACTCCGTCAAATCGGACGCAGAGTTGTCAAAGGCTCGCCACCGCTGCAATGTTTCCTCGGAGCTGTGCTGCTCAGGCGCTGAGCCGCGGAATGGACCCCACCATCAGTTACACGTTTCGACGTAATACCGCGAGTACAACGAAGATTGATTTTACTTTGACATAAAACAGTGGTTCCTAACGCGGTTCGTACGAATCCTTAGTGTTCGACGGAGTTGTTTCAGGGGTTCGAAGAAAGTTTTCCAAAATTCTGACATATTGTAAAGAAGTATAAAGTTGACCTCGACGTTCTCACGTCAGTTCTCCTCAAGTATAAAGTCTTATCCACGCGAGAGTGCGTTTTCTGGTCCGGTGGAAGTTAATACAAAGAAACGAAACAGGCTTGCATGTAAAAATGACTTGAAAATTTGCTCTTTCCGAAGCAAATCCTCGAATTCTCAGTTGGTTGCCAGAAAAGAACAACAGAAAGCACATTGATGCAACAATGTGTTTATTTGTATTATGATCAAATGTAGTTGGCTCATAGATTTTTCTTTAGGTGTGAGTGAGAAAAAATTGGGGTTCAATGAAAGTGTGCAGAATAATGGAGAGCTTCGGCTAGCTAACAAAGATCAAGAACCACTGATATAAAAGCATCATGCACATTGTACAATCAATCATACAGTTTATGAAAAAGCAGACAAATTTTCTTTCATAAAAAGCGTACTTTAGTTGTCAGCGTTGTTGTAAGCGAATGAAAAAGCTCCCATGTGACCCTTGAATAAATTTTGACACCGTCTTTCACTGCCACAGCTATGTCCTCTCCGGTTGATGGGCGCCAACATAATCTGCATCACAAATAAGGGTTAGCTCAGTTTTTAAATACACGCTATCGGTGCGGGAAGTCCGGCGGGGTTCGATTCCCGCGCCGGTCAAATCGGCAAAGTGTCGCCAACGGCTCGTCATCCAATGACGTATCTTCGGAGCTGTGTTGCCCAGGCGCAAAGTCGTGGAGATGAGTCCCACCACTCGTTATACGCTTCGGCGTAATACCGCGAGTATAATGAATATTCGATTTGATTTTTTAAGAAGGACTAACCGTCAAGTCAAATGCAAGACTTATGATGCTATGCTTTTTTTTCATGAAATTTGCAGTATGTTGCAGGTAAAACAAGCAGAGGAGCGATAAAATCGCTTTACTAGGTTTCAAGATTTGGCCGAGAAAGAACAGCGACAAACATTGCAGAAAACTTTTGTAGAAATGAAGAGTTTCTCGCAGCGCTACAATAGCACCGTCCGAGCAGGAATCGAAACCAGACCTCCACAACCATTCAATCAATGCAATTACACTCTATTAAAGCATCCAACAACTAACATCATTAAATTACCCAGCAGAAGTTTCAGAATTTCCAATATCGTTCGACTTTGAGATCACATTGATTGACTTAATGCATTTCTAGAAAGAAAAAACTCCCCATGAAAAACCACAAAAGTCACAGCCGGTAAACAACGATTCGCAACAGAATATCAGACGAATAAATAGACCATACGCAAGTTAACAAAAAACAATGTATTCAATTCCATAATAAGCTGCATTACTTCATTAAGTTTGGAGTAAGCTAAAGCTAAACAAATTATCATATCAAAAAACTGGACAGCTGACGCATTAGTTAAAGACAACGCCATGGGGCGACCGGGCCAGTCAAATCGGATACAGTGTCGCCAACCGCTCACCACCGCTGCGACGTTTCTTCGGAGCTGTGTTGCCCAGACGCTAAATCGCGGAGATGGGCCGCGTCACTCGTTACACGCTTTGGCGTAATCGAACGAGAACGAAGGCTTGGCTTTTCAAGATGTCAACGCAAAGCTCAAAACAACTTACCTCAGATGGAAGGTCCCAAATTTTCAAAGTGCCATCACAACTGGTGGAAGCCTAGAAAAAAAGTAGTTGCGATGTCGAAAGTTTAATCTTCAACTTTTTTATAATTACCAGATATTCGTCATTAGGATCGAGTGCTACACAAAGCACTGGGGCTTGATGACCCAAATAACTTCTCTGTTTCTTCGTTTCAAGATGGATGACTTTGATGTCAAAATCACTGAAAAAAAATTTAATTCTTTTTTTCGGAACAAAAAAGCACATAAAAAACAATAAAATCAAAACGCTGCCAGTATGCCAAATGCTTGGCCAGTTAATCCTCCAAACTTGTAACTCATAAACAAAGTATCAAATCAAAATCAAATCTTCGTCATACTCGCGGTATTGCGCCGAAGTATCTAGCAAGTGGCGAGGCCCATCTCCGTGCCTTAGCGCACAGCTCCGAAGAAACGTCGCAGCGGTGGCGACACTGAGACCGATCCGGGAATGGACCCAAGACCTCCTGCACCGACAACAATGTCTTGAAAACTGACCTAATCACTGAAACTTGCAAATCACGTTAACAAAGTAGGCTATGCAAGATAATAACATTCAACTTAAATAAAGACCTCCATCTTACCTGGAACCAGCAGCAACATATTTTTTTGTTTCTGAAACGGTTACAAAAGTTGGGTTCCCAGTAAATCGAAATAAAATTCCATCAGAAACTGCTTCAGGAAAAGTATAGCGCTCCACAGCATTGTCATCAGTAGCAACATAAAGAGTGCTACCCTAAAGCAGGTTTCATTATCAAATAAATAAGTAGCAAATGTTTACTGTACTGCATTTGCAGTCTGAACAACCAAAAAGAATTTTTAAACCTGGGCTGGTTGAATGCTTTTTGATAAGCCTGGCATTTTTAACACTTTTGTCCAAAAGCATAATCAGCCCAAGTTTTACAATGGACTCTCACTCAATAAGGAAATTAATTTGAATTTAAAATCTCACTACCAGTTTAAATCAAACGAAATCTTCATCATAGTTTTGGTATTATGTTGAAGCAAGTAATGAGTAATGGGGCCCATTGCGGCCTAATGCCTGGACAACACAGCTATCGAGAATCTTGCAGTGGTGGTAAGCCATTGATGACACTGTGTCCAATTTAACTGGGCCGGGAATCAAACTCCAGACATTTTACACTGACAGTAAAGCATTTAAACACTGCTCCAATCGGCGAGTTCTTACTATATACCAGTTATAGCTGTGAAGTGCTTAACTCCCTTATTTTTTTACAACTTTAGAACTAAAAGATTTAAAACAACGCAGTGTCTAGAGCACCGGCGGCCTTTTTCTTTTGAAATTGCTCTTTGTACACACCAACGCCTAAGCTACATTAACTTTAGATCTTCAACCCCATTCCCAATCCCCCCCAACCCTAAGTGTACCCTAATAACCCTAAGTCAATGTTTGAAGTTACTGCTCATGATGTCATACCAGCGTGGCACCAACTTCATGTAAAGAAACAAACACGAAGTCCGGTGCAGCTGCGTTTTGATAATGGAAACCGGGCAGGTGCTCTAGACCTGTTTTTTTTTTTTTTCAGTACAATTTCGGTCATAGTCCAAACTAAACTCGTAAAAACCGAAAAAATTACAGCCATTTCGGTCAATTGACCGAAGCAAATATTTTGCCAATATGTAAGCAGCAATTACAAACGGACTACCGGTGTCACAGTGTCAGGTTTAACAGACATCAAACTGATTAAAATAGTTTAGGGTTACAAAGGAGATCAAAATTTGTGTTACGGTTACAAAGGAGTAGGTGTATATTTTGTTCAATGTGTTGTTACTTGAAACATGACTGTAAAAATATTGAAATGACCGAAATTTTTGCGGACAGTCAGGTCAATTGACCGAAGTGAAATTTTTAAAAAAATAACCCAGCTCTAGACACTACCTTAAAACTAATTGAGCTATCTGAAACTTTTTGAAAAAAGCAAAGCAGTAACGGCACTTAACACTCAAACACACACAACCATCCATTTCAAAAAGTAAAAGCAAAATGGAGTTTAAAATAACTGAAGCAAAACTTGATTCAAAATTAATAGACAGATATCGGCCTTGAAAGTTAAAGGGTAATATTCCGTATTAGCTGTTGACATTGTCATCCTAAGATGTCAAAATTGCAACTGTTTATAATATACTGAGGGCAGATCCTATACATCACCCGACCTTAATTGCAGCACTGTAGGCTTTATCACCAGTAGTTATAGTATTCGGATCATCATCATCTATTCCTTTCCAAATACGTACTTCACCATCATGACCACAAGAAACCAAGTGTCTAAATATAGAGATAGCAAAAATCATAATCAATACCATTAAGTGTTGCAGCCATGCATTTTGTTCATTTTGATCATACTGAGTTTTACAATTGCTTTTTATGTCTCAATATTGAAACTACTCCTCATAAAGAAACTTTTATTTCTAGTACAAGTGTGCAAGGTGTCAAGTTATGTAAAACAGTAAAATGAAAATATTTCATAGTATATCATTAGACTGACTAAAATATTCTATCATCAGATCATAACAGCCTGGTACTACTGGTAGTAAACAGTGTTGATTTCTGATTAGTTTGTTCATTTTTATTGTCCTATCACAAGAAAGTGACAGAGGCGATATGCATAGGACAAAACCAGACTCGCTTAGGAGTTACCCTTGTTTCCAAGTTTTCTGCTTGCATTTTTGCTTTTGATTTCTTTAATTTGCTGCCTGTTAGATTTCACCAAGCAGAGATAATTGTCGTGACGCATCTTATCTAAGGATGAAACAACGAGGCTTGGGTGGGAGTTGAACCATCAACCTTGCAATCATGGTTGTTGTAAAAATGATGCTCCAAACCACTTGGCCACTAAGATGTGAAATTTGGAAATATGAGAAATTTTGGGTAAAGTTTTCCAATATTTCTTTTAAGGTAGTGTCTATTTTGCCGTTAACGGCAAAATAGCGTTTAGGACTATTTTGCCGTAAGTGACGTTGTGGATTTTTTAAGCGCCATTTTGTGCAAGATTGCCACGACTTCTCGATAGCTCAGTGGATAGGGCGCAGCGTATAATGGGAAGCACTGCACTAATTTTGGGTTCGATTCTCGTCGCGGCTTTGGTTTGTTTTGCTTCAGTGGCTGCGGTTCAATTCAGATTCGTGTGACCTGGGGTTAACAACCGGGTTCGTGAAGACAGTAGAATAGAGTAAGATGTACTAAGATGTAATATTTGTGTGACATGGGGTTATGTAGCTGCGGCAAAATAGACCTAAAAGCTATTATGCTGTTAACGGCAAAATAGACACTGCCTTCTTGAAGCTTGGCAACTGGAATGATGATTATTGTCTGAATTTGAATCAAAGTGGTCAATATTCTGGTGCAAAACAGAAGTTAGGCTATATACTCTTAGAACTCAACTTTGAGGCAAAAATTGCATCAACCTTTTTTAAACCCCTTAAATCTTTGGGCTTATTTATTATTAATGTCTCTATTTGGGCAAATTCGCACTTGCTAAAAACTTAGAAGGAACAGTGCTTGTGAATAACAATACCTAACAATTCATGATCAGAATTATTTTGCATGTTCAACTATGACAGATTATTTTCACTTACTCTCCAGAGTCATCATAGTTCACTTCAGTATATCCTTCAGTGTGACCATATCGCAATGTCGCGGCATCAGAAGACACCATCGATCAGCTATAGATTTAACAATTAGGACCACTCAACTTTTAGACTCCAAATCTATTAACTACCGGTAATTAAACATATAGTTTTGATGCTTTTAAATCGAAACAATCCTGAGCAGCTGATGGTGATACCGTAAGCTACAGTTTACTGGCAGTCTATCAAATGTAAACAACACTGAACTGTAAAAAACACAAGACCATCCATTTTTCTGATGCATTGTACAGTTGTAGGCTATATCTGCAGTGTTTTGTCATCAAAAACTTTGCACGTGCAACTTCCCATAAAGGGGAGCAGTACTTCGAGGATCTTGCGGTTTTCACTGCTCTCCTGCATTCCTTTGTGTCTTAAACTGTTAAAAAATTAAAATAAGCTTTCTTCCAGTCTAAACACTACCGTACTTTAGCCTACTTAGCGGTAATACAGTGCTTAGGCTACCAGCCTACCACTGATGGTTTCTGGACAAGAAATTTTGTCTGTAACTCAAAACTAGCCTACTAACGGCTAAATACGTTAATCCTCATGGTTTCAAATCCGCAAATTGCTGGTAGTCAAGACTGTCAAAGAAAACACCAGCTGGGCAGCAGCTGGAGCTGCAAAAGTCAGCTTCTAAGTTTCCCGCGAAATATAGTAGCAACAGTCACGCTTGAAAAGTTTTCGCGCAAACATAAAATGGGAATGGAGCAAAATTCAAGCACAAGTTCCGCGTGTGGTTCTTTCTTCAACCCATCACCAACATTAAACTACGGGTACGCATTTTTATGCAATATACCCAGCGCCAGCAGAACCTTGCTTTTTTCTGGCAAAGCGTGGGTTTATAAACGCCATTTTGTGCATGATTGCTACAACTGCTTTGAGGCGCAGTAGGTTGGTGCGCAGCGTGGAGAGAGAAGCGCGGCACTAGTTTTGGGTTCGATTCTTGTCGTGGCTTCGCTTGTGACATGTTTACAACAATCGAGTTCGTCAAGATAATAGAATAAAATAAGAATATTGGTTCCGCTGGTGTTGGGTAGCCTACATCTCATAAATAAGTTACTGTACTTAAATTTGGTGATGTTTTGAAAAAATAAAAATATGGTAGTGTTTATTTTGCCGTTAACGGCAAAATAGCTTTTGAGACTATTTTGCCGTAAGTGACATCGTGGGTTTTTAAGCGCCATCTTGTGCAAGATTGCCACGGCTTTTTGATAGCTCAGTGGATAGGGCGCAGCGTGTAACGGGAAGCACTGCAGTAATTTTGGGTTCGATTCTCGTCGCAGCTTCGGTTCGTTTCGGTGGCGTCGGTTCGGATTGCTTCGATACGGATTCGAGTGATCTGGGGTTAACAATCGGGTTCGTGAAGACAGTAGAATAGAATAAGATTTAATATTCGTGTGACACAGTAACATGGGGTTATGTAGCTGCGGCAAAATAGACCTAAAAGCTACTATGCCGTTAACGGCAAAATAGAGCTTGCGCTGCCGCTTTTATCGTTTTTTTTGCAACGCACTTGCAGCGTGCCGCGTACTGGAGTAAAACGTCTGCCGCGTAGTGGAGGCCTGCCGCGCAAAGCATATTTCTATTTTCAAATACTTTCATAAGATCTTAAATATTTTCATAAGATCTTAACAACATCCTAAAAAACTGCGGTGTGCAGCGCGGTGCGGTACTAAAATTGTTCAACAAATTGCGGTTGCAGCGCAGCTTGCGGACAAAAAATGCTGGAGCAACGCAGCTTGCGGACATAATTTGTGTGTACGCGACATCTCTAATCCTCACATTCGTTTAGTACTGGTAGGCTACTTCTTTAATTTTTTCACGCAATTCAGATGAACATTCTTAATTTGCTCTTTGAAATTTCTGTTTTATTTTTTCATTTTTTTGCACTTTTATCCCCTACTACAAGAAAGCGACGGAGGCGCAATAACGAGCTTGCTTCAAAGAAATCTGTAGAAAAGCGCTGGTAGTTGCAAACTTCTTGCAGAAGAAATTTATCACGGAAGATATAGGAGCTACCCTCCCATCTCTTCTCTCTATGTCCCCTACAAGATCCTTGAGCAGGTTATACTAGGCGATCTATTTACATGGAATATTCACGCAGCCAAGCGGACAAACTGCGAATGGACCACAGAATCGTGCGTATAGCTCATCCAGGCTTCGTGATTACAAACAAACAGCCATCCTCTGGCCACTAGGAGTTTATGTCGTCTTTAATTTGTAGCAGTAAATAAAGAAAACATGCAAATTTTACCATATACTCCCATTCCATGACGTTTTTTAGTATTTTGTGGTACTAAAATTTTGATTTGAGGAATTACAAAACTTTCTTAAATTATCTGGCAACACTGTGATGGATTGGGCCTTTGTGTACAGCCAAAGGCCTTTGTGCACTAGAGCGTAAAAGCCCCTCAATCTATGTATAAGGCAGGGTTGCCGGCTTGGAATTTTTTATGCCAAATTCCAGAAATTTGGCATTTTTAAAAGTGGTTTGGCAGGGAAAATTTTGTTTGGCATATACGTCATTGTTTGGCATTTTTTATGAATTTGGCATTTTTTTCAGCAGTGCTTGACATTTTTTTGTATTTGGCAACATGCTGACAGTTTTGGATTAGCTTTAGCTAGTCCTGGTACTGATTTACAATACAGCGCAGATAAGTCAATTGTTCGGATTGCCTTGTCCGCGTTGCATTATAAATGGCAACACTCGCTTTGAGTAGAAAACTAATGAGATGTTTGTGGTGTAGAGTAGGGGTGGGCAAAATTTTCACACGAAGGACCACATTTAAAAAAATTTTGAAGCCTAGGGCCATACTGATTGGAAGAGCAAAAATGGTCTACACGTCCTCAGATGCCCTATTTTCCACTGAAAATCAGTGAAGAGCAAAAAAATAATCAAAAAAGGTCTTGAATCACGGCAGAAGTTTATACTTGCCAAGAAGCATAGGTTTCATATGAAAGAAACCTCTGCTTCTGGCATTCTTCAAGTTCTGCACCACCAACCAACGAGTTTATATTTCTGTAAAAACAAATTTAAATACGTGAAACGAAGCCGCATAAACGAGCCGCATAAAAAACAAATTTAAATACGTGAAACGAAGTGCGTTTTAAACGTAGGACTACCCCTACCCTGATAGTCCTTGTTTTTCGTATTTAAAAAGCACTGCGTTTTTTGTATTTAAAATTGATATTTGATTGCTGTTAAAAAACGAACCTAATTTTATTGCAGGGGGCCTAGAGGAATTCTAGACCCTTCGCTTAGTTGACAACTTCAGCTCTCTTCCTTTCAGCAGTCTGGTTGCTTTCCAGTAAAATAATATATGAACGGAAAAGTAATAAAAAATAATGGTTAAAACAAGAGCAAGGAGGCGTCAACTAAACAAAAATTAACTGAGGATTTGGTAACCTCAAATAAAAGGAAAAGCTTCCGCTTTGCAAACATGTAAAACTCATCTGACGACACGTTGTAAAATCTAAGTAGCCTTCGTGCTATCGTTCCAAAAAAAAAAAAAAAAGGGTGCGTAGTTATTGCAAAACACTGCCTGCAAGCGTGCAAAGTCAGGATGTAGCTTGACAAATTAGGCTATATCGTGAATTTGTGAAAAAACAAAGAATTAAAGAGGCACAACACTGAACAAATGAAGGAAATAATGTTCGTCCAGGTGTTCGATTCGCGGGACCATCGCGGCAATTTTCTTGAAACTAATTGACAAATAAAGTAAATAAAAAAGTGACGTGCTGTAACAGTTACATCAGGACCGGCGCCAAAGGGGGGCCAGGGAGCCCCCAATGAACAAGCTTTATCTTCAAATTAACCATCGACATGCTTGGCCCCCCAATTAACATGCTTTATCTTTTGAAGACAGAGGTTGTTGGGCTTAATTTCAAACTTTGGCCCCCCACCCCTGATAAACGCCTGGCCCCCCTAAGTCGACTGCTTTGACGCCGGCTCTGAGTTACATTGGGAAAGAAAGTTTATCATTTCTGGTGTTTATTGGCTATTACTCGTTACTGTAGAGTTCTCAAAGCTAATAATGTTTGAAAAAGCAAACCGTTTACAGGATCCTAAAAATGGCAACTGCATAAATAAAATAAATTTTAAAGCGTAAAAAAGGCCTAAATAAAAAATTTGCAACTGCGTCCGCAAAATCCTAAAAATAGGATCACCTGTCTTTGTTTAGGTGAGAAGTGGGAAAATTGCGGCCCGCGAGACCATTTTATGCGGCTCGCAGGCACTTACAAAAATATAAACTCCAG
Source organism: Trididemnum miniatum (assembly GCA_964006365.1). Taxonomy (NCBI): domain Eukaryota; kingdom Metazoa; phylum Chordata; class Ascidiacea; order Aplousobranchia; family Didemnidae; genus Trididemnum; species Trididemnum miniatum. Next base: position 11,396,881 of record OZ023251.1, on the reverse strand, counting down.
CCGTGAATCAAACCGCAGACTTTTTCTTTTTTTGTTCTTCACCGATTTTCACTGGAAAAAATAGGACATTTGCCGATGTGAAGACTCTTTTTTTACTCTTTCAATCAGTGCGGCCCATTTTTTCATAAGTGGCCTTTCGTGTGAGAAGTACTGCGTAAGGTTATCACAGGATTTGCGCTTGTTCGAGGTTGTTTGGCATATTTTGGATCCGTTTGGTATATTTTTATACGCTGTTTGGCATTTTTTGCTCAGCTGTCCTGGCAAGCCTGGTATACGGAGTAGCCTCTCCGTTACATCGGCCAATCTCGCCGCATACGGAGAGACTAGCCGTATATGGACTATGGAGTGCACTGCGGATACGGCAAGTAAACCAGACTGTGTTTGTGTATGCTGAAACAATAAATACTTATTCTAAATACTAAATACTTGTGTCCTGACCAAAGTATCAACTATTGTAGTGTAAAGTTATAATTTCTTAGCACATTTGGACTGTTTACAGATTACTGTTGTTGTGTTTTTCGTGCTAAAATTACCTCAAACAGCTTGTATATGTACTGGTACAAAATTTGCAAAATGTTCCTCAAGTAAACATGGAACTTCCATTTTCTTCAGAAGAATCATTTTATCAAGCATCTCAATATAAAGCATTTGCTTACAATGTTCCTGGAGTAAAAGAAGATTCTTATGTCAAATCCCTTGAGGAAGAGCATGCTTTGATTTCAAAACTTACGCAAGATACTTTGTTAAGGTTAGTTAAATTTAAGTACTTGTATACAGTATATACAGAATGTGTTACAATTCTTGGCTTTAAACTAGATGCATTATCGTAAATATTACTGGTACTATTGCTGGTATCTGAATGGCCGGAAGCATTATCAATAGATGAGCAATGTCAGTAAAACTCAAAAATCTAGCACAGAGCATTTCATTAAGTCTGTTTTTTCTATGCATACCAATAGTCTAACGCTTTTGCCTGTTTGTTGCTCAGTGTTTGTTTATCATAACATATGGTAATGCGCAAGAAGAAAGTGGCTATTTGCACGAGCCCATTCAAATAAGCGCTTGGTTTCTTTTATTATCCCTTTGCGCTCTCCCAGTTCTACGAGGGCATGATGAAGTACGGTAATAAAATAAACCAAAGAGACAAATGTTACGAGCCCGTAGAATTTGCCACTTCCAATAAAGAAACTCCCTAGATTAGAATTAAGGGTCTCGTCTAGCTGTCTAGAGTAAGCCGTCCGTGTCTAGAATAACCCGTACGTGTAAGGCAATGGTAGATGCGGACGGCTTACTCTAGATAAGACCCGTAATTAATAGGTATACTCCATGCCTGTAATTGTATTGTTTGCACAGTAGACTACCGGTATTTTATTTGCAGACATTCGTCGCCAAAGGATGATTATGTGTGGTACAGCTTTAATAATCAAGTTAATTCAGTGACTCAAGGTTTTCAAAGACCTATGTAAGCACAGAGCATGAAATATTTCTGTAAACATTGCTTACATTCTGTGTTAAAATTTCGGGTGATGTCTAGAATAAGCCATAGACTATGCATCTTTTCAGTTTTGTCAAAATTTTGCATTTCTATGGCTGATGCCAAGACTATCGTGGACTGCACTGCAGTTTCAGGTTTTGCCACTTGCACTAATGATATCAGTAAAAGTATAATGTGAAATAAAGACGGTCTCTGAGAAAAATTGAGAACAGTTTCAGTGTTCAGTTTTTACATTTTTCTGCTAAAGTACTGTAACATCTGTCGCAATGAATCAGTCTTCAGAATGTTCTTTGCTGATAGGTTTACCTCTGTTTAATAATTGGCAAAACATACTTTGAAACATTTTGTAATGTTTTTAGAGTACGTCAATACTGTAGTTAGTGGTCTAGCTTATTTCAAACGCTGTGTGCTGACATTTTTGTTTTGAATAGGGATGTGCCGAGTAATAAGACATTACTCGGCCGAGTATTAATTGATACTCGGCCGAGTATTAAACCATTATCATTTTGATCTTTTTTTCGCTTTTTATTCGAATTTGGGTTGAAATTAGGACTTCTACAGACGTGATGACCTTTTTTTTTTCGCTCTTCTAATTTTGAGTTCATTTTTGACGTTGTAGATACTCGGACTTGGCCGAGTAATGTCGTGAATACTCGTTACTCGGCAAGTCCGAGTAATTTTCCTCGAGGCACATCCCTAGTTTTGAATTGATGTTGTGGAATGGATGGTTTTTGTTTGATCAAAGTTGTTGTTTTTGGTAGGTGTGGTTTAGTTGCTTTGCACATGGCAGCCCAGATGGTAAAACTCTTGCAACCTTCAATTTCGCAACCATCTGTATTGGAAATATTCAACAAAGCCATCGAGATGGAATTGTCTAAACAAGGAGAAATGTTTTCTGGTGATTTAAATAGAACCTTTTTCGATTATAATTTGCGTGGGGCATTGGCAGGGTTGGGAATCGATACCCAAAAAAGTAAAGAAATAATCGATATTCGATAGTTCACCAAAAAGTAAGGAAACAATTGATTTTGATAGTAGTTGAAAAAAGTAAAGAATAAAGAATATTGTAATCAATATTCGATATTATACTGAGCATTTAGCGGTGTACGCCAAGGAAGACAAATGGTAAGCCTAATTAAATTGCTATAACAAGCTCGCTTATGAGTTTCTGGTCATCTGTCAACCACGATAAAATGTTGGAGTCTTGCTAAGTGCCTTTCCCAACACCACAACAAGTAGACTTGCCGACTTGCTCTACACGCTGTCCCTTTAACACTAAGCGTCAAACAAGAAAGCTGTGAATACCAATTTTAAAGCCATTGGTTTGACCTGACGTGGAATCAGACCACTAGACCAGAGTCTACAGTTTCAGAGGCGGTTGCTTTTATCACTTGACCATCTGAGTTGTAATGTTAGCAACAATTTGAAATTTCTAGTATTTTGCAACTAAGCAATTGATTGATTTGTAGCTTTTGAGACCGCAAAGTTGGCTTCATTTTTGTATGGTTGTAAAGCTGATGTTGTGGACGGAAATCTATTTACCAATCGCCTTCTACTGCTGAAGTATTTACTTCTTGGATGGCCTGTGCTTGTGCCTTATGATAATGATAAAAATTTTGAACCCTGCTTGAAAAATGGCCACAAAGCTCACTGGGCTGTTCTCACTGGTAAGCATAGTTTATTATTGCATGAATTTTTTAAGAATCCCAAAGCAGAGAAGCACTGTACAAGTATTTATATTACTCATTGCAATCTAGACTTAAGTCTTCGTGTATTAATAAATCAAGATTTTGGTGTGTTATTTTTTAATTTATGATTCCATATACATAGCATTTAAATTGCAATATGTTTCTATTTTTACATATAAACAACTCGAAACAATGAGCTGTTAAATTTTCGTCAGACGCACTAAACAATACGGATTCTTTCGTTTATTTCAGGAGCAGTTTTAAAGTGTTCAAATTCTTTCATCGAAAATCAATTGTTGGAAAAAATAAGAGGAATGTCGAAGGTGTTTCAAATCCCACGTCAAAATCGCTCAAAATTTTCAGAAAGTTTAACCAATCAGATTGACAGAATTTGTAACGTTTACGTGTTTGCGAAACAAGGCAAATCCGCCAAAAACCGGTTATGGTCATTAGAAACGTTATCACAAAGTAATAGTAACTTAACGGAAAGAGACCCTTGCAGAGATTGGACTCAGTATCATTGTCCTTACTCTTTGAAAGAAACTTTACGTGAAAAATGTGTTGTATTGTACAGCTAATTTAAAGTTACGTTTTTGCAAATATTCAAGTGGTCGTTCATGGTTTCAACGAAAGTCATCGGTTTGGCTATCACAATCGTTTTTGGTTGTCATTAAAATATTAAAAATATTAGGCGGATTAGCAGATTTTTTGAAAATAAGGTTTAGTAGAGCCGGACATGGTTACTTTTAAGTTATTTGCTTTTCTAATTTCAACATATTTTTCGATACTGAACACTCACCCAGATAGCGCTGAACCATAGCTGCGAACTCGTATAGCCTACATTTTGGTGGAGCTCAAGTTCTTCATTTTTGTTGTTTCGAGGTCGGTAATTTTTATGCAAAGTTCAAGTAATTTTGGTCAAGTTGAGGATAAGTTGAAAAGTCAATGAACTTTTTTCGAGAGCGAGTTCCGAGTTAGGGATGTTTGTCGAGTTTGGTAAAAAAAATCGAGTTCGAGTTCGCAGCCTGCTCTGAATATCATTTTTTGTGTGACGCTATAGAATATCGAACCCAGTCCCTTGTGCAAGTGATAACGCTGCAACTGCTTGGCTGGGGCATGGGAAACAATGCCTAGTGAGTTGACAAAAACGCGTTTGCGTCTTGTAGAAAACATCTGAAACTGCAGGCTGTCCACTCTCATTTTTTTTAGTCAGTTATCAGTTTTTTTCATTTTTTTGCGGGCGTGATCACCTTTTTTTGCTCTTCACTTGCTTTTGGACGGAAAATAGGACATCTGCGGACGTGAAGACCTTTTTTTTTTGTTCTTCACTTGATTTTGCGTGGAAAGTTGGACATTTCCTGATTTTTTTTTTTTTTTTTTTTAGCAAATATGTCATTTTTCTTTAATTTTTTCCAGCAAATTGCCGTAATTTTTATTTATTTTAAGGTTGATAACTAGCTGCGCAGCCTGAAACTGATTTTAGCTTGTTTGTAATGTTGACCATGATTTGCTTTTGATTTTCCAGCTTATAAAGCTGTTACGCATGTTTGTTTACTGTAGGTAGTTACGTTATCTTGCCTTGTTGTTTTACATGTTTTTTTTTATTGAATTGTATGTTTTTATCATCAAAATTTGAATGATATATTTGCTTTTGTTAATGAAAATTTTACCGGTGTGTAAACGTACTTCCAAATGTTCGTTCATTTTTATTTATATATTATGCTTAAATTGCTTAAATGCATTTGGTTGATTTTTCTGTAGATGATTTTTTGCAAACAGTTACGAAATAACTAAATATTTATTGGCAATTCTAAAAACAATGTTCTTTGAGAGTTCGTAGGCCCATTATCTAGTAATTTTTTCAATTGTACACGCTAGGCTGTTGTAAAAATTTTCCTTTTTTCTAGCTGTATTGTTTTAATTCACGTTTTGTCGGTCATTGATAAAACAAACTAAAATCAACTAGTCAAATATTACTCCGAAGCGTGTAACGAGTGGCCGGGCCCATCTCCGCGGCTTAGGGCTTAGCGCCTGGACTACATGCTCCGAAGAAATGTCGCAGCGGTGGCCAGCCGTTGGCTACACTGTGTCCGATTTGACCGGCCTTAAGATGGAATCCCGGGTGCATATTCAGGAATGGTTGCATAGAAAATTTCCACTTTGTTCTTACTCTGTTCTCCAGCGATCTGATTGGCTAGAACATATTTTGCGAGGAGAGCGCTAGAAGGATAGGGCCCGACGGAAATGAGTATTTTGAGCAGAAAAATTGGACACAGATTTGGCAACAGCGATGAGAATAAACGAAGCATTTCATTACTAACGGCATACTCGCGCAACTGCTCTAGCCAATCACATCGCCAAAGAGCAAAGTGGAAATTTTCTACACAACCATTCCGAAATACGCATCCCGGGTCTTCCGCACCGATAGCTTTACCACTGAGCTGACCAGCGGGTAAATGAAACAAAGTGTAACTTTTTAATTACAAATAGTCGCTTAGGCTCACTTTTGGTGCCCTTGTTTGCCAACAGATGCCATTGCATGTCATAACACCCAGATCGTAGGCTTATAGCGATGATAATGGTACCAGAAGTGACAAGAAACATGACGAGACTTGTTATACTCAGAGATGGGCATTTGTCGAGATAATTTATCGGCGATAATTTATTATCGTTATCGCTTACAGTAGTTTGGATTTATCGATTACCGATTCCGCTTTTGTGATATATTTTGTTATCGCCGATAAGTTGTCGCGATAAACGATTCTTTATGCTCGCAGTGTTCAAACTTCGAAGTTGGTGAGTTTGCGCTATGGAAAAAAATACCCGGTGTCCATTAAGTCTTGTTGTAATTTTAAAAATTTCTCTTTGTTTTGTTTAATGTCACGACAGAGTCCGTAAGCTGCTCTCTTGAAAAATCTTGAAAAACATTTTGCAATTCGACTTACAAAAAAACTTCGTCGAACACATTGAAAACTTACCGCAACATTTATCGGAAAAATTTATCGGCGATAATTCATCGATTACCGATATCGCTTTAAGAAACTGAGATTATCGATCATCGGTATCGCCCAGGGCTTTTTTGAAATTATCGATTATTATCGTTATCGCTTTAGTGGGCCTACAGAAAGGTTTATTGTGCCCATCTCTGGTTATAGTCGATATACGACCAAGTGTTTTTAGCTGTTTCTTGACTGTGTTATTTGAGATTGAATAGCTAACTAAAAGTGCGTTTACCGATGCGCGACATGCGACAATTCTTTATCACACCTTGTTTATTTTTTCACTGTTTAGGGATATGGCGAAAACCTGCTACATTTACTTAGCCCACATTTACCCTGTCCACATGTCCAATTAAAGTGGGCTAAAAGCCCACGGGCTTTCTGCACCACAATCAAATTTTTGATGTCATATGTGTAAAAAGTGATTAGGCCAATGACGTCAATTATTTGATTATGATGCGGAAAGCCCGTGGGCTTTTTTAGCCCACTTTAATTGGACATGTGGACAGGGTTGTCAGGGGCGGCTCGTCCATCCTGCAGACCCCGAATAATTTTCCCATCCATGCAGCATTTTTAACTTTGTGGAAAAAGCGACGTTCCGGTTATTCTGCGTTAGGTTAAAAAAATCGTTTTATATTGTCAGCAACCCTACTGCCTTGTAGGAGTATGCCTATTGAGGCGAAGGCTAGGCCCACCGCCGAAAACTGTGGTTGGCGTCAGCAAGGGCATGCGGCTGTTAAATCTTTGCTCCAAAAATCTCGTTATGACTGCAAATAAAAAACAAATGGCCCCTAGTCCCCGGCAGCCCTTAAGTGGGCAGGGGGTGCGAAGAATCTCCGGGTTGGGGGGAATGAAGTTTGGGAGTTGGAATGTGGGAAGTATATGTGGAAGAGGAACGGAGGTTTGCGAAGAGCTACGAAAGAGAAACGTAGATGTATGCTGCATACAGGAAGTGAGATGGAGAGGTGAAGGAGCTCGATTTATGGGTGTTAAAGAACGGAGATACAAGTTTTGGTGGTCAGGAAACGATGCTAGGGTAGGCGGAGTGGGTATTTTGGCGAAAGAAGAACTATGTAGCAATGTGGTGGAAGTTCGAAGAAGAAGCGATAGGGTGATGTCGATGGTGATGATGATTGGAAAAGAGATCATGAGAGTGATATGTGCGTATGGTCCTCAATGTGGAAGATCAGTGGCAGAGAAGCAACGCTTCTATGATGAGCTGGCTTGTGAATGGGACCTTAAGAGCAACAATGAAATGGTGATGGGTTTGGGAGATTTTAATGGACATGTGGGACAATCAGTCGATGGATTTGAGAATGTACATGGAGGAAATGGAGTAGGTGAGAGAAATATGGAAGGAAGATTGCTATTAGAGTTCTGCGATGAGAAAGAGTTATGCGTGGCCAACACATGGTTTAAGAAGAAGGAAGAGAGAAAGATAACGTACAGATCTGGAGGAAATGGTACAGAAATTGACTTTGTGCTGGTTGGAAGAAATCAAAGGAAATATGTGACTGATGTAAAGGTGATTCCGGGAGAGTTACAGCATGGTCTTATAGTTGCTAATGTACGAGGTAGAAAACTGAAAAGACCTGGGAGGAAAACTAACATCATATGTAGAAGAGTGTGGAAATTGAAAGAAGAGGAGACAAAAAGCAACTTTAAGCAGAGAGTAAGAGAGTTGGTGGATATGGAAGCTCCTGATTTGTGGAAATCTTTCAAAGAAGGAGTCTTGAAAGCATGTGATGAGTTGTGTGGAAAGAAAACTTTACGTAGACATGGAGGAAGCACATGGTGGTGGAATGATAATGTCAAGGATGCTATTGCGAGGAAGAAGGAAGCGTACAAGACATGGTGCAATGCAAGATCTGAAGAGAACAAGGAGGTGTACAATAGCTTAAAGAAGAAAGCAAAAAAAGTGGTGGCAAGAACCATGAAAATAGAGGCTGAAAAAGAACTGAACGAATTGGGCAAGACCCCGAACAGCATTTTTAAGTTTTTAAAGTCCATGAAAAGAGATGGGAAAGATGTTGAAGGTGGAAGTTGCTTAAGAGACAGTGCTGGAAGGCTGGCTTTCTCGGAGGATGACAGGAAAAGAGTTTGGAAAGAACACATGGAGAAGATTATGAACGAAGAAAACGTGTGGGATCAGGTGACCGATGCAGACATGGTAGAAGGACCCATAGAGAGGATTACTCCTGCAGAGGTGCTAAAGGCCATAAAGGTTATGAAAACAGGAAGAGCAGCTGGTTTGTCAGAAGTAAACATCGAAATGATAAATGCAAGTGGCCAAGTTGGAGTAGAGGTGATGACAGAACTATGTCAGAAAGTATTGGATGGAGCAGGTATGCCAGACGAATGGAAGACAAGTGTAATGTTGCCAATTTTCAAACGAAAGGGTGACGTAAGGAGTTGTGCTTCTTATAGAGGTGTGAAATTATTGGAGCACGGAATGAAGGTTGTAGAACGAGTATTGGAAAAGAGGATACGAGGGATGATAGCTCTGGATGATATGCAGTTTGGATTTATGCCTGGAAGGGGGACGATAGATGCACTATTTGTAGTGAGGAGATTGCAAGAAGTATACCGCGAGATGGATAAATGTTTGTACATGTGCTTTGTTGATTTGGAGAAGGCGTTTGACAGAGTTCCAAGAAAAGTGGTAGAATGGGCACTGAGAAAAAGATGTGTACCGGAGGGAATGGTGAAAGCAGTGATGAGTCTATATGAAGGGGCCACAACAAAAGTAAGAGTCGGGTCGGGATACTCTGACGAATTTTCTGTGACAGTAGGAGTACATCAAGGTTCAGTACTGTCACCATTGCTGTTTGCCATTGTAATGGATGTTGTGACAGAAAAGGCAAGAGAGGGCTTGATGAATGAAGTGCTGTACGCAGACGATTTGGTGCTAATGGGAGATTCTATGGAGGAGCTGCGTTATAAGTTTGGAAGGTGGAGAGAGTCTCTGGAATGTAAAGGTTTGAAGGTAAACAACATAAAAACGAAAGTGATGGTGAGTGGAACAGATGGAGAGATACAAAAGAGTAAGACTGATCCATGCGGAGTGTGTGGGAGAAGAGTGATGGTGAACTCTTTGCTATGTACTAAATGTGGTTGTTGGATTCATGGAAGGTGTGCGAAAATCAAGAGGGTGTCAGGGGCCCTTGCAAAAGGATTTGTCTGTGAAGTATGCAGGCGTGGGATGACGGGAACGCGGCTGCCACAGGAGAAGCTGTGTGATGGAGTGGAGACTGTTAAAAGTTTTTGCTATTTGGGCGATAGACTTAATGCGAGTGGTGGATCTGAGGCGGCGGTGACAGCAAGAACGAGAATTGGATGGTTGAAGTTCAGAGAATGTGGTGAGGTGCTCTATGGTAGAAGGTTTTCGCTTAAGATAAAAGGAAGAGTGTATCAGAGCTGTGTGCGTTCAGCGATTCTGTATGGGAGTGAAACGTGGTGTCTAACGGAAGGAGAAGTTGCGATTTTGAGAAGAACAGAGAGAGCTATGTTGAGAGCCATGTGTGGTGTTAAGTTAATGGACAAGAAAATCACGAAAGATTTGATGGAGATGTTGGGTTTGGTTGAGTCGTTGGAAATGATAGCGAAGGCGAATGCTGTGAGGTGGTATGGCCATGTGCTGAGAAGGGAAGATGGTAACATCTTGAGAAAGGCTCTAGACTTGGAAGTTAGGGGTAAAAGAAGAAGAGGTCGGCCAAAAAGCACATGGAAGAGAAAAGTTGAAGAAGAAGTGAAGAAATTGGGGTTAGAAAAGGAAGATGCCTTGGATCGAGAGAAATGGAGACGGGCGGTATGGAAATGCAGTCAAATGGGGTGAATCCGGCCACCTCCGTTGACGGGGAGAACACCGGATAATTCTGGACATCATATCTCTATTTATGTTTTTAAATTGGGAACCCTTGGTCTGCCAGCCAGCAACAACTGCAGCCACAATCTTGCTGACTTTTCTATTTTCGAAGCGCGTGGGGAATCCCATCGCAAAAGAACCTGATGAATTTGTGTATTGGAAATTTTGCTGTTGTTTGGTCTGCATTCCGTTGCAGCCCATTGAGGCAAATTATCTTTCACAAATAATCCTTGTTTTTTAACAGTGGCTTACGCAGGATTTTTTAATGGGGGGGGTTTAGTCATGTCACTTAGTGATGACGTAAAGATAAAGATACAATAGATAAGGTGAAGATACAATTACAGTAGGCCTACCGGTAGTTCAGAGGTTTTTAAGTCCATCGTATTGTAATGTTTCTTGTCCAAATTATTGCGCAAATGCAGCTAACCATGATTAAGCTACATAGGGCCATAACGAAGGAAACAATTATCAAGATATTTCATTCACACTTTTGCTTGATGCTCTGCGCTTCATTTAAGGAGAGAAAAGGTTTCACGGAAACTCAAGCTGCCAAGCCATGGTTAAAAGTTTGCTGAAAAAACTTTAGTTGACTTCATTTTTGAGCCATAGGAAGGTTAAAGTGACTAAAGTAGGCTTGCTTTCGCAACGTCACAAACAGGGTGTAGCCAGGGGGGTTAAACGGGCAATTACTTCCCTCCAAAAAATCATTTTTCAAAAACCATAATTAATATGAACAGCGCATATAAATCGTGATATAAGCACTCATTATGAAGGGGGCAGTTTCTCCCATAACTGTCTTGAAAAGTGAGGATAGTGGAGCATGAGAAAAAATTGCCCTCCCTTCCGAAACGTAAGTAAACTAAAATAAATTATGCGCAACAAGCCCCTAATCTTGCGATTAAGGTCAAAAACAACGTCCTTGTTATAGCAGTAGCAGTGTATTTCATTTAACGACCAAGCTAACAAAAACAATGGTCGAAAAATAGGTAACAGCGACTAAACGATATAGCCTACGTTGAAACATGTTTCAGTTCATAAAAAATTATTTCATAAAAGAAATGCATGGTCGCTGCTCCTTAGCATAACCTCTTACGAGTGCCGTATATTTTTTAAATCAATGAATGCAATACACACACACCCACATAACTACCAAAAAAGAATTTTTTTTATTGCCAACAACTTCTTGTAACTTTAAACTTGTAACTCTGATAGGGAGGCTAACAGAAGCTACACCTTGCCCAAGGGTAATCCGAGAGCAGCGACTGTTACGAGAGAGCTCCATTACGTCTCAAGCAACGAATCCCTGTCGCCGGATGTCGTTTTATGTCAGTAACCAAGACAAGTTCATTTTGCAAAGCCACAGTGACATCAATCTTAATCTATAATTTTGAGTGACTATTGATAAGTAACACAACTCTAATCTGTGAAATTATTCAAATCCCTACGATTGTGCGCTAATCAAAACTGATTTTGTTTTTCCAAAATACTAATATCGATTAAATAAAACGATAGAAATTACACTAATTGACATGGAACAGAACAATAGGATCTTGAAATGGTCTTGGAGCAGGATACTTGAAGAGTTGGAACCTGTAACAACAAAAACTAACAGCAGAAATCTGTATTGGCTAAATCATACAATTTGACCTTTATTGAATAGACTCTATACTAGAGGTATTACAGAAAATCGCAATTTAACTGGATGGTAAGCAAACCTGTGTTTTTATCTCTTTTTTTAAATGAATTGTATGATTTAATTTTTCGTATGGTTATTGGAGTGGAATTCCAAGTCAACGGGCCACGATATTTTAGAGACTGTTTTGTTAATTCGATGCGGCAAAAGCGAGGGAAAAGTTTAGACTGACTTCTTGTTTGGCGAGAGTTGCTACCGTCCAAATAGTTACCATCAAGAAGATTTTTTAAAGTTTCGGGCAAGTCACCGAGCAAATATTTATACATAAAGCTGGCCGTTTCTAATTCTTTTAACTGATTTATAGAAAAAATACTATGCTTTTGCATCACATCTTTTACACTCTCCCTAGTGTTTAACCCAAATATTATTTTAATAAACTTATTAACAACAGTTTGAAGGTGTTTAATCATCGTTTTATTTTCATTACACCAAGTCATAATGCAATATTGAAGATGGCTTTTTATCATTGAATTATACAGCAACAGTAAGATGCGTTGACTTAGATGATTTCAAATCTTGTTTACAACATTACAACTAACTCTAATTTCTTTCAACAGCGCTTTCATGTGAGGTTTCCAGGATAAATGTTCATGCACTATTATGCCCAAAAATTTTAGAGAAGCGACTCTCTTGATATCTTTTTTTTTGCAATTGAAGAGTAGCCTATGTTGATCAGGGAGTTTGCTATGCGGAGTGCGGAACACAATGTAATTAGTTTTATTAATATTAAGCGAAAGTTTATTTGCTGTGAGCCAGTTATCAACACTTTTCAACTCAGCGTTTGCGACTTGAAACACTCTCTCATAGCAGTTTTCACAGACAAAAAAATTTGTATCACCATCAGTACACATTATGATCTTACCTTTAGTTATACATGAACTGAAATCATTTGCGTAAATTAGAAACAGTAACGGTCAAGAATAGAGCCTTGTGGTACCGGTGCACCACAGTTTATTTTCAAAGTACCGGACAATTGGTTGTTGTATAAAACTTGTTGCGTGCGATCATTTAAATAGCTAGAAAACCTTTCCAAAGGCAGCCCTCTTACCCCGTAATGCATCAATTTTTGTAAAAGTATTTTATGATCCATAGTATCAAACGCTGTGTGTAGCATTCACTTAGCTACGCGCCGGGAACCACCCGACTAGGATCCTACTTGAACAAGTGACCTACTGAGCTTCGACGCCTGACGCGGGAGTGCCACTCTAAAGATACCGACAAAGAACATATATTGGAGCAACACCAGTACACACATCAGCTAATCGCAATCCTAAGTCTAGTCTACACTAGCACAAAGGCATACTTGAAAACGTTGAGAACAAATTGTGCGTATCCTGCAAACTTTGAGCATCAAACTATGCAGTACCAAACAGATTACACAAGCCGCAAGACAAATAACCGTTACTATGGATATGAAAATTCAAATTTAGTCAAATTAATACAAAAACAATTAACATTCCACAAACAGGGTCTGCAGCAACAACCACCAGTAAATACCCACCTTAACCGTTAAACGTAAAATAAGCTAGTTAAAAACATGAATAATAAATAATCAGTCAGCTACTGTAACTCTAAAACTTAAGCAACAACACCAACCCACGCTGCAGCTACGACAATTCACCAGCTAATACGTTAACTATCAAAAACTGCACTGAAATGCTGACCCATAATAATCAAATACCTAAGACCACATGTCTATCAGAAAACCTCGCTAAAGCTCAGCAATATATTACTGACAAGCGCACACTGAACAGTAGGGCTACATGCAAGGTTAACCGCCTGCTACAACTTCCACTGAACTAGCAACAACAAAAATTATGCTGACTGCAGACGGCAATCACATTACAAAGGTTGCTATGGAAACGAGCTAGCGAATCAGCTCAAAGCGGGTTGCATAAGAAAATGTCAAAAGCATAGTGATGTCAAACTGGCTGGCTGCCCGGGAATATCCAAAAACAAAGCGACGCAGTCCATCTCTTCGTAACACTGTGGATAAATCTAAAAATACTCCAACCATACATTGCTTTTTTTCAAATGCAGTTGTAATATTTTCTACTAACAACGTAGTAGCATGACTAGTTGAATATTTTTCCTAAAACCAAATTGATTTTTGTGGAAGAAATTTTGTCTAAACAAGAAGCTAACAAGACGTTTACATACTATCTTTTCCTAAATTTTTGACAATACTGACAACAGACTTATGGGTCTGTAGTTATTAACATCATAAGTGGAACCTTTTTTAAACACAGGTATTGCTTTCGCTACTTTAAAAGCATCAATAAATTTACCACTACTTCAAGAGAAATTAAATATATGAGCAAGGAGTAGCAGTATGTTTTCAGGGGTAGATTTCAAAACTTTGTAGGGAATCTCATCCATTCCACAACTATTTTTCGACTTTAAATCTGTTACGATTCTTTTAATTCCAAGAGGAGTAGTGGGGTTAAAGTATAAAGAATTTGGAATTGGAAAAGGCAAGAATTGCTCGAAGTTATAAGAAGTAGGAGGAAACTTGTTGACCAGCTTGGTGCCAACTTCAACAAAGTGAAGATTAAAGTGATCAGCGATAGTGACAGCATCACTGGTCAACTGATAGGCCTAGTCAATTTTAAGAGTAGAGCAGGAATTTAATTTCTTTTTACCAAGAAGGCTATTTATGTTTTTCCAAGTTTTCTTCAAATCATTTTTGTAACTTTCAAAAACTGACGCATAAAATGCTTCTTTTTTTTCTTTTAACGTACGAAAGTAGGTGTTTCTTGCTTTATTATGGTTAACTTTAGAGATTAGTTTTTTTTAACACAGAACTTTTTGAACATTTTTTCTTTCACACTCACTAGCTGTTGCAAATCTTTATCAAACCAATTATTTTTAAAGCTGCTGTTTAATTGAGTCAAAAGAAACGATTTATTAAACACCTGCTGATATCTTTCTACCAAAATCTTACATGATTCATCAGTTTTGGTTTCAGTTGAAACAGGGTTTACATCAATATTTTCCAATTCAAATGTGAAATTTCCAATATTCATATCATTGGAGTTTTTTGTAAGACTATTCGAAGAAATTACTTAACTATTAGCTGTGCACATAAATAAAAGCAAGTGATCAGATATAGAATGCAAAATAATACCAGATTTTATGTGATCAGAATCAGAATTAGTCCATATTTGATCCAATGCTGTTGCACCAGTATCTGTAATGCGAGTTGGCTTATTTATTAAAGAGCAGAAGTTATGATCTAACATCACCTCAGTAAAATCACGGACATGAGTATTCTCAACTGATTAAGTCATCATTGAAATCACTAAATGTAAAGCATTTCCTTTTGGCATCTAACTTTTCAAGACACTCTGTTCGTTGAAATCTAAATTCTTGTCGATATCATCAGAAACTCTCAAACACATTGGGGTGTCTCGGAAACGGATCACTCCAGCTCCTGAGACAGTTATGATACGTAAAAACAATTCGGCTGGTTTAGTTAACTCAAAATTATGACATCGCATGCGGACATCCTGCCTGCGTTGCAACCTTTCTCTTCCAAGAATGCCTTCTGTGAGACGCTGTCTTGTCCAGCCATAGCCGTTGAGAACAATCGCTTTATGACATCACAACACGACTCCAACTTTAACAGTGCCCATTGACTTGGTCCACGCTTGGGTTTTAAGTCGGTCATTGGTTCAAGCGCAACGCATCAGAAAAGTTTGACTACCGTACAGATCAGAATGAAAGTTTCTCAAGATTGTATAAGTAAGTTGGACAGCACCAGGGTTGCCTTGGTGGGGGGCCAGGGGGACTCGCCCCCCTAGTTCTTACAAGCTGTTCGTAGGGGGAGGGCAGAGGGGCTCTTAAAATCGTCCAAGTCCTTGTGAACGTATTTTGCAATACGGTTTGGAAGTAGGGCGTGAGCATAGCAGTAACTCAATGATTGAACGTGTATTTTCACATTATTTCTTTTCGTCAAACATCAAAACTTGTTTCCCCAAAACAGCTGCATCCTTCCCATTAGGTCGGTTAATACATTGCAAATAAATTGTTGTATTTCCTGCATGTTTTTTGAAGCGTATGTGGTGGGCAGTGCCGTATCAAGGCATCTCCGAAGTTCGTAGGGGCCCCAGAATATCGTTGCATAAGAAATTTTCGTCAAAAAGTTACTGAAAAAGCACTATAATTGCAATTATATGATGTAAATTGCAACTACATTTTCCAATAATTTTTGTGGAAGCATACCCCCGGACCCATCATTAATTTTTATTCTGCTTTAAATTTGCTCTCAATTTGCCACACCGAAAGAAACTGCGTGTACGAACGTTGGGGACGCTTCTCCCAAGGAAATTTCTGAATACGCCCCTTGAAATAATAAGATGAGGAAAATTAGTGCCGAGTCAGTCGAAAAAACGCGAAACTGCCAAAATGCTTGTAGATGTCAAAGGTTCCCATCTGGAGCTTTTTAGGGGGGTGTGGCAACAGTCTTCACACGGCACTGGTGGTGGGGCGTGGACATAAATAACTAACGCCAAAGTGGGCGTGACTGAAAAAGTTTAAGAACATCTGGTATAAAATAACAGATTTTTTTGCATTATACAGGGCCCCCTAGAGTTCGAATTTTTCCAAGGCACCCCTGGACAGCACAGAAAAACATGATCGCAATTTCGGCAATTTCTGATTAAAAAAGGCGGATCGTTTTAAAAGGAGAGGTTTTCATTTCTTTTCCAATCGTCAATGGGGGGTGACTCTCCGTGCATACGCCACGGCAGGCACGCCGAGAGGGGGGGGCAGAAGGGGTCATCGCCCGGGGGCCCGGAGACACAGAGGGGCCCTGGGTTCAGAATTGTCAAAATCAAATGCAAAACTACGGCCTACGGACGCCACTAGTGTATTTAGGGGGTGCAATTGTGCTATGCACCCCCCCCTTTTGACTCTGCTTTTTAGTAAAAAATAACAAAACCAATGGTGCCAAGTGACTGAAATATGCCATACCTTTTTAATGGTTTCCGTAGCTTATGGCCAGGGGCGGATCAAGGGGGGTAGGATGAGGGGTATGCATCCTCCCACCAGCCATTTTCAAACATGTTTTTGATGTATACAATTTTTCCATAATTTTGATCCTCTTTGATAGCAATAAGCCTTACGCCTTAAGCACGCATAATTGAAAATGTGCGAACAAAATGCGTCATATTTGACGAAGCACTCAATATAAGGGTCAAAAAATTCGAACAAAATTTGCCTGAAATTATTCAAAAAGCACTAAAATAGCCATTACAGCGTAAATTTTCAAAATTTTTCCGAAGGAGCATGCCCCCTTTTGTTTTTCTCAATCAGCTTCAAATTTGTTCTGCCGAAAAAAAATACGCTTGAAAAAAATGTGGAAATTATGACCCCCTCCTTTTAAAGTTTTTAGCTTTGCCACAGGCGATAATGTTTTTTTGATTTCGGTCCGAAATTTGAACATCTGTGGACGCTATGACCTTTTCTTTTGCTCATCGCTTGATTTTGGAGCACCACTGACCAAGGGGCCCAAACGAAATTTTTGCCCCTCGGCCCGAAATTTCTCTAGGCGCCCCTGCGCCACGGGTTCTTAATGGGTAAAGTAAGTGGCGTAGCTACGGGAGGGTTACAACCCCCCTCCATTGAGCCTCAAATGACGTCATTACTAACTTCTTTTTCTGATATTTATTTCGAAGTGCTCGATATTTTGTCATTGATAATTTGGTTTTGTGATTATCATATTCACAAGAATTTATACCTAGCGTTGTTTCCTGAATTTCGTTCTTTGCCGTTATGCTTATGAAGCAATGACGCAACTTTATTAGCAGGGCAGTGCCGCTCCTGTACGTGCAACTGCCCTCGGCCCCTCAGACCTTCCGTAAAAAAACGGCTACACGATTTCAAGCAAAAATGATCTGCGTATTGTACCTCAAAAAAGAACGAAATCGCTGACATTTGAATATCGTTTTACCAGCTTCACCCAAAAAGCATTCCTTTGACTTCCTTACAACAATCGTACCTTAGCTGCTTTCGGTATTTCTGGTTTAAAACTCCTCTAAAAATTTGAGACCATTTTTTGTTATTATACAACCAGGAGCGGATCCAGGGGGGAAGTGGGGTATGCTGCGTATGCATTCCCCCACCAGCCATTTCAATAATGTTTTGGATGAATAAAATTTTTCCAAATTTTCGAACTTCTTCATAACAATATGCCTCAGTCGCCTAGCATGCATATAATCGAAACTGTGCGAACAAAATGCATCGTATTTGGTGAAGCACTCAAAGTTAAGGGCCAAAAATATGACAAACTTTCTTTAATAATTGTTCAAAAAGCACTAAAATGGCCATTGCAGTAGGCCTATAAAAGTTCTCAAAAATTTTCCGCGGAAGCACGCCCCCGGACCCCCCTAGAGTTGTTTTTGTCTCTTAAGTTGCTTAAAATTAAATCAGTCGAAAAAGACTATACTTAAAAAGTGACGAAAGTAGGTGCCCCCTCCCTGAAAAAAATTCTCAATACGCCCCTGATATGAAACATTTTTAAAAGATTTATTTCGCCCGTTTCCGGGTCTAAACGTTTTTGTATTTAGTTAACATTCAAACTGATTCAAAATTACATCTACCCCACTAAAACTTTCTGGATCCGCTCTTGTATACAACGTATGGTCAAATGTAATGTCATTCTCAAACCACCCTCCCCCATTACAAAATCCTGACTACTCCAGGGGGTTAAGTTCAACTTCAAATTAAAAAGATGAAGTGAAAAGGTTCAAATGAAAACTGAATGAACTAGCAATAGTTGAAAGCGCACTAGTGATTAATTATTAAACAAATTATGGTTCGACTATGCCAAGGAGGCTTGTAGCGATGTGGGCTAGTTAGGCTACCGGTAACTTAGTTGCTGGTTACGAGTTACTAGCTTTTTCAATGGACATCTTTTTGCGTAATTAGCGATAGCTTGTAGAGATCCGGCGACCAAGATCCATTTAAGGAGATTAATTACAGCGTTTTTGAATCGACTTGATTGAAAAATCTGCAGCCCCCCCATCTGAAGCAGTCACGAGCCGCCACTGAGAGTAATCATGCTTTTTGTCGCCTATCGGTAAACGTACCTTTTTCCAACTCTGCCGTTGCTGAAGCAGGTTTTGACTCATTGAACTTCTGCTACATTTCGATTATTTGGTAACAGTTGCAGTTCAGTTTCATCACAAGACAGTATTTGTTATGCAGGCAAATTGTGTGTTAATAATACTCAGAGGTTTCAGGGAGCCAATAAAAATGGCAAATGCTTATTAATAGAGAATAACCAATGTATTGCGCGAGCAAGCTTTTCTACCGGCATGGCCGCTAGGAAGAAAAAATTGAAATCGCCACCAAAACGAAAGGAAACAAAAACAAAACGAAAAGATAGGCCTACTAAAGGAAAAACCGTGCGGAAAGTTCTGAAAGTCAGGCCTACCAAAGCCAAAACTTTGCAGAAAATCCTTAAAGACAATGCTAAAACTGCACAAAAAGTCCTTAAAGAGAGGCCTAGCAAAGCTAAACCTCCACAAAAAGTTCTTCAAGAGAGGCCTAGCAAAGCTAAACCTCCACAAAAAGTTCTTCAGGAGAAGCCTAGCACAGCTAAATCTGCAGAGAAAACTGTTGAAGATGGGCACACCGACGCCACAAATGCCCAGAAAATTCTAGCGAGAAAACACATACTTGAAGTAAGAAATTAAATAATTGGGGTAACTTTTCTTCCAAGACGAATAACTGAACGTACCCTAGCTGCAAAACAAATTAACAATGGAGAAAAAATAAGCTCAAGCGTTCAATAGCTGATCGAAAACCTCTTTTTTTTTGACGGGCTAATAGAATGAAGTATGGGAAATTCCTTGTTTTGTAGACCTGGCTTCGTACGTCTAGAACTTAGAAGTACCTGCTAATGTAGCTTCATTAATATGAATAAACAAAGATTTAAGGAAGAGCTTGAGTCTTGTTCCGTGGATCCACTTGCAACATTGATAATTTGTAAAAATTTAAGAGTGTTCTGAAAGAGACAAAAAAAAGTTGAAATTACGCATTAATTATACGCAGAAGACATTTTTACAGCAGATTTAACTTTGTTTTAGCTGCAACGTAAGTTAGAGGAGTTATCCAAAAAGCCAGAAACTCAAACAGTTTTCACCTCTACTGAAGATCTTGCTGAAGTTACAGCACCTCCGCCGGTACGTGTTTAACTGCACTTTAATTAAAGAAAACAACATTGATTAACACCATTTTTTTGAACATTAAAGAAGAATGCTTTTATTTTTTCCAAGACTGCGTAAGCTTACGGTAAATTCACATTAAAACATATTCAAAAAAAAAAACGCGATCTTGGAGTGGAAGTAGCGAAAGACCATGGGGTCATCAAGTGAAACTACTCCCATATAGAATGCGTCAAATGGACTTTTGAATTACGTTGTAGAAGTTTTATGTACTTCGGAGTTTTGAGCTTCTCCTTGCTAATAAAATATTACACAAAGCTTTTGTTGTTAGAGAAAGGGAAGCAATTCTAACTAATATCTAATTAACTTACTTCTCGGTCACCATCTTACCTGTAGTAGGCCTGCATCTAATCAATCTACTACAGACCCCGCTGCAAGCCCCACTCTTGGATAATCCAGCGCATCGCTTTGATTGTAAAACGAAAAATGAGCACCGGACAAATGGGCACCAGGACAAATGGGCACCGGTACCAATGGGTTCCACGACAAATGGGCCCCAGGACAAATGGGTACCAGGACAAATGGGGCCAGGAGTAATGGACACCAGCACAAATGGGTACCAGGACAAATGATCACCTGACAAATGGGCACCAGGACAAATGGATGCCAGGGAAAATGGGCACCGAACTATAAACAAATGCTGTGCACCAGGAAAAACTTGCACCATAAAAGTTTGTAGCAGGTCGGATTCAGTTGTATTGCATTTCACAGTGTGCTTGAGGCTGCTTGATAAATTGCCCATTTGGTCTCATCTCTATGACATTAAATTTGAAGCGTGCTTGAATGATATATCTCAGCTTATCTTCTCGAAATTTGGACAACTTTGAAGGTTTTTTGCATTTCTATGAATATACAAACAGAAGAAAAGCTGAGATATAGGGCCTATTATTCAGGCACGCTGGAAATTTAATGTCATTAAGATGAGACCAAATGGGCAATTTGTCTAGCAGCCGCAAGCACACTGTGAAATGCGATACAATTGCATCCGAACTCATATAAAACTTTTATGGTGCGAATATGTCCTGGTGCCCATTTGCCATGCGCCCTTTTGTCTTGGTGCTCATTTGTCTAGGTGCCTTTTTGTCCGGTGCCCATTTGTTCGGTACCCATTTGTTCTGGTGCCCATTTGTCCGGTGCCTCTTTGTACGGTGCCATGTCTCCTGGTGCCCATTTATCCGGTGCCTATTTGTCCTGGTGCCCATTTGTCCTGGTGCTCATTTTTCCTGGTACCCATTTGTCCGGTGCCCATTTGTCCTGTTGCTCATTCGTCTGGTGCCTATTTGTACGGTGCCATTTGTCTTGGTGCCCATTTGTCCTAGTGCCCATTTGTCCTGGTGCCTATTTGTCCGGTGCAATTTGTTCGGTGCTTATTTGTCCTGATGCTCATTGGTCCGGTGCCCATTTGTCCCGGTGCCCTTTGTCATGGTGCCCACTTATTCGGTGCCCATTTGTCTAGTGCCCATTTGTCTAGTGCCCATTTTTCCGGTGCCCATTTGTTCGTTAACCTTCGCTTCTAGGTTTGTTTTCTTTTAGGTCATTGACCGATTTTTTTGGCAATGACTGAATTTTTTTGGCCTGTTCGGACAAGGTGACCGACTAACATTTTTTGTTTTATATCATGTTTGAAACTTTTTAATAAATATGACGCAAACATTATTTCATAGCTAAATAAATTTAATCGACGCCATCGCCTCAAGAATAATCATTCACTAATGCAATAAAAACGAGCTGTTAGTTTTATCTGCGCGAACATTGCAGTTGGGCCTACAGTGGGTGCAAATGAAATGTTGACACTACGAAATTTCAACGAAAATCAATCTTATTAAAAATGGTACAAGTTTTCAGCAATAAAAGTATAAATATCTAGTACTATGTCATAAAGCCTTTGGCTTTAATGACATTTTGCAGTCTTTGAGGCATTGAATCGGCCAACTTTTTAAAATATTCGGTTTCCATGGTAACTTACAAGCGTTTCAGTACATCTCTTAGTTCAGTAATACTGGATGGCTGTGCTTCTTGTACCTTATTTTTCATCAAGTTCCACGCATTTTCGATCGGGTTGAGATCCGGAGAGTTACCGGGCCACTCTAAAATGGGTATGTGTTCTCTTAACCACTGTTTCACAAGTTTTGTTCTGTGTGCTGGAGCGCCATCCTGCATGAAATGAGTGGGCTGATGAATGCCCCAAAAAGGTAGCAAGTGGTCCTTCAAAACTTGGAGATAGTTAGAACCCCGCATTGCGACGTTTCTGGGAAGGAAATGCAATCCACCTCGCCCGTCGGTCCCACTAAATGCACCCCAAATCATCACATTATCTGAGTGCTGAACCGTCTTAATGGTGTATCGTGGGTCATGCCTTGGTATGTCTATGGGCCTTCTGATCACTTTTGACTGACCTCTCACTAGCCGAAACGTAGGCCTACTTTCATCTGAAAACATGACTTTTTGCCACTGTTGTGATGTCCAATGTCGGTGTTTCTTAGCAAAAGCCAGTCTCTTCTTTCTCATTTTCTCCGTCAGAAGGGGCTTCTTTGCTGCACGCCTGCAAGGGAGGCCTAGGTCATTTTTCAGCCGATGCTGTATTGTTCGGATTGATACCCCCTCCAACAGCTTTGGGTGCTTCTTTTTCAAACTTGCAGGCGTGATTGATGGACTGATAAGTACTTTCCGCCTTAAAATATGATCTGTCCTGGGTGACATTTTTCGCTTTCTGCCAGAACCAATTTTTCTTTTCGGTACAGTACCATCTGGTAGGCCTTTTGCAGCCTTCAACAACATGTAAACGGTCTGTCTTGATACGTTCCATTCCACAGCAATTTTTATCACAGGCACGCTCAATTTTATTTTGGTTAAAGCCTGAGCCTTTTCGATTTCAGATAACTTCTTTCTTCCCAATTCACTTATCTAGAAAGCAAACTACAGCGCGCCAAAATCGTTAAAATTTCTCCTTTGAAGTGCAAAAAAAAAAACAGCAGCCCTGACAGCCTCGTGGTTACTTAAACTTGTTTGACAGCGCTATCTGTGGTTGCTGTTACAACTGGTAAGGAAAATGTACTATAACTGACCGCAGATCAATCAGAAACTCAATAGAGAACACTAGAAAAAAGGTATGCAAAGTCACATGTCAAGATTTTTTTTGCGTAAATGATGTAAACATTTCATTTGCGCTCACTGTACTTTGGGGGGTGTAAAACTGTGTTTAGCCTTTTAGTGTTTTCGTTAAGCAATTAATAGCGTACTGCATTATGATGATATAGGCATATCAATGCGAATTATAAAAAATTAAGGGAAATTATTACGTGAGAAGTTCAAAAAACGATTTGCTCGGTTCTTATGTTAAAGCGCGTTTTTGTTGTTCGTACTACGTAATTTCGTTCTGTAATTGTCCAGTTTATTGTTACGCTTACCCTGTCCATGTGTCCAATTTATGTGGGCCTTAGGTCTGCGGTTCTTGGTTGTGCTTTCTGCATCACAATTAAATTTTTGATGTCATAATCACTTTTTCAAGTTAAGACCCCTAGAATTAAATTGTGATGCAGAAAGTCCGTGAGCCTTTGAAACTACTTAAACTGGACATCAGAGGCGGATTCGGGGGGTATGTTGGGGGGTGCATCTCCTCCCACTAGACATTTTTAACAATTTTTCCATGATTCGAACCAGTTTGAATACAATGATCCTTAATGTGGGAATAAATTGTATCATGTTTGGAGAAGGATTTAGAGTTCGGGGCAAAAAATTTTAAACAAAGTTTGCTATAAAAATTGTTCAAAAAGCACTGAAATGGCTATTTCAGTAGGCCCATGTAAATTTTACGGGGGAGCATGCCCCCGGACCCCCTAGAACCATTTTCGTTCCTCAATATGCGTCAAATTAAGATTGCCGGAAAATTACGTTAAACAAATGTAAAATTTGTGTCCCCTTCCATAAATAGTTTCTGAGCACGCCCTCGACATGAAACATTTCGAAATTTTTATTTTTTTTAAATTTTTTAGTCGCATATTTGTCCTCCTATCACGAGAAAGCAATCAATGCGCTATACGAGTTCGCTTAGGAGTTGCCAGCCATCTGTCTACCACACCAAGATGGGGGAATCCCGCTAAGTGCCTTTCCCAACGGCACAACAAGTAAACTTGCCGGCTTGTTCTTCACACTGTCCCTTTAATGCTGAGCGCCAAGCAGGGAAGCTGTGAATACCATTTTTAGAGTCATTGGTTTGACCCGACTCGGAATCAAACCCCAGTCTACAGCTCAAGAGACAGACGCTCCATACCACTCGGCCATCTGAGCTGTTCAAAGGGCTTATTTGCGCCTTTTTTCAATATTACAGATACGACATAAATACCCTGCAACATGTCGATTTTCAGTGGACTTTAGGCCCATGGTTCTTGGTTCTAATTTAAGCTAAAGCCAAGAACCACGAGCCAAAAGCCCTCTATAATTAATTGGACATGTGGACAGGGGAACTTTGTCTTTACTATCCAAAATAATTATTTGTTTTTACCGCGCCATACTTTCGAATTTCCCATTTTAGTGGTCGACTATATTTTGTTTTAAAACTTCAATGAACTGCCTAGTTCAAGGAAGAGTTGGAAAGTAGCCTATGTTTTTTAAATTTAGTTAAAATATGACCGAAAAAAAATCGAATTGACCGAAAAAAAATTTGCAAGATTAGCTAAAATCGGTCAAATGACCGAAACAAATTTTTGAAAAAAAGCAGCTTCTCATTGCGTTCGAGAATGCGCCGATAAAATAACCTTGCAGCAATGAAGGGATTCAAATTTTTTGTCAGCCGGTTGTATATCACAAAAATGTTTTATTTTCAGCCGTTTCTGTTTCAATTAATGGCACAAGGTGAAACCGCAATTCTGACCGGTTCGCTGATCTAACAAAATTCCGTGAGTCAGTTCTTCACTGAACCGGTGCAATCCGGCTGAATCCCACCACTGCCTTAATTGCGGCTATTTCATGATATTTCCCAAATTGAAACTTTTCATGTTTTGCAGAAGGAAGACACTGTTTCTCCGGCGGAATATGATTGCATAGTAACCGCTTTAAAGGTGAAAACTTGACTTGCCTGTATACTTTAATAGTAAGAAAAGAATTCAAAGCCTCTTTGATTTTGCTTTTTTTGCTATAGGCTAATCTTGATGTTAGGCTACATTATTGTGCAATGAAATCGCACTGTCTTTGGTCATTGAGTATGAAGCCAAGGTTGCGAAAACGGTAATCGTTATAGTTACAGCAACATAACGCCACTGACACGGCTGCTCATATTTAACTCATTTTGGAATCTAACCCACAACTTCAGATCTAGACGCAAAATCTGATCAAAAGTACACCTGTTTTGCAGAATCCTAAGATCAACAACAAGCACAAGCTTCTGTCACTGCTTCATAATCGCATGGTCGGTCTAGAGGTTTTATTTCAGCGAGAAATTTTCGATCTGGAAGATCGCTATCTCCAGGAATATTATGCCCCTTTGCAAAAGCTAAGAAGAGTTTTAGTAGAAGCAAACGATAATGGGTAAGTTAAAACTTTAGGAGCGTAAATTTCAAATCAGAATCGTTGGCACCAAAAAATTCAGTGGGTCAGGGCCGGGTTTAGATCATGGGAGGCCCAGTATGTATTCTCC
This sequence comes from Trididemnum miniatum, assembly GCA_964006365.1. Classification (NCBI taxonomy): domain Eukaryota; kingdom Metazoa; phylum Chordata; class Ascidiacea; order Aplousobranchia; family Didemnidae; genus Trididemnum; species Trididemnum miniatum. Next base: position 11,371,278 of record OZ023251.1, on the reverse strand, counting down.
TTTAGGGAATACTCGCAAGGAAAAAATATTTTCATATATACGTTATAAAGGGGAGTGCCAGTCCCAGTATGCAATGCTACACTACACTACTGTTTCTGGCTATTTGCTTAGAAGATATATAGCGCAAATTTGGTAGCAGCAGTAATGTCTTTTATTTGCTTACCGTCAACGCGATGAAGAATACAAGATGAAAAACACGAAACCACGAAAAAACAAACATATTGCAGTGACACAAGAAAAGGGATGAGGCAACAAAACGATTAGCGTAAGCATACTGGTAGGAGAAGAAGAGCTGGGAAAAAAAGAGTAGGCATAGTTGCGACACCCAGGAACTAGTAGCCTTAGGTAGGCGCACATCAACTGAATCCCAGAAATACGCTGGACTCTCAAAATGTGCTAACTTTAAACCTTCTCCGAAACTACAGCTTTAACCTGACCTAGCCGTAGATGGGCCATTGCCAATTATCACAAGACGTTTCCCCCCTAATGGACATTTTGGTCTTCTGATACGACAAAATGGCGTAGGTAGTAGACTTATTGGTTATCCCAAGCCTTTCAAACGTGGCTAAGACCTCATAATTAAGAAAATAAATAGCTGGATCCAAGTAGACAAATCCTTATATTTCAGAGATCAAGGCTTTTTGTGTGAGAAGGAATTAATAGAAAACTGCAAGCCTGGGTTCGTCGGAGACTTACAAAAATTTACGGAGCTTCAACTTCGTGTCGGCCGTGTTTTATCACCAGGTGAGTCGTTATAAGCTTGATCAGCGTTCAAATCTGGAATAACATGGGTTATGTTCTGTGAATTGATTTTCGGTGTTGAAATGGATTCCCTTATAAGAGCCATATTACAAAATGATCGGAGAGTTTCGTTGTTAGAGTAGAGAAAACTGCTTTACTGTACTAAGATGGCCGCAATCCATTTTTTTCGTAAGTTTTATTTTTACGACAAAATTGCTGCTCATCGATCTGCTGCTGTTGTCTCAGCTTTCTATGAAGATTTCTAATAAAAATTGACCCAACGAATTGAAAAAAATGAAAAAGCTTTTTGGGGTGAGCTTAGAACGGGACCGTGGCCACGAAGGGGCTATTGGGGATTAAGTCCCCCAAATATCATTTTAGCTCCACAAAAAACTTTTTTGAGTTATCCTCAAACATAATTTCGGCACAAAATTATGTGTGAGGATAACTCAAAAAAGTTTTTTTCAAACAGCCGTTTTGACCGCTATATTCAGGTTTTATTTATTTAAACACCTTGTTTTTTAGCTAAAATGAGGAAAAGGTTCAGCTAATTTTTCAGCCTCTATAAATGTACGTTGCCCTTCTAAAATACAAAAGCTGGCTGCGGCACCGGCGTATAGTAAAAAAGAATTCACCTTACAGTTTCGTCGCGTCGAAAAACATTGAAGTTTCGAACTGCAAATCCGTTAATGCAAATTACGAATAACTAAAAATCTAAGGGGGTATCGCCTCCTTGGTAGCCTAGGTTCTCGAAAGATAGACTAACTTTTTGTTGTGCAGGCTACCAAGAGCCATCGGAAAAGTGCGATGATTTTTGGCTTGTGGTTCTTTTGCATTCCGATCCTCTTTTACGGAGTTTAATTCAGCCTGCGGATATCCCTATCCTTAAGTATTTGGTTGATATCCGCACTGAACCCATTCGACTAAAAGCATCGAGACATTATCCCCCCGAAACTAGCGATGATGTCAATTGTAAGTTGCATAAAATTCTCATTATAAATGGAAAGCTAGAGTACGCTGTTGTGCAGCATTTATAGCTGCTAAGATCTCGCAGCACCATTCAGAATGTCTTGTACAACTATGCAGCAATTACTCATGATAGTCAAGGCTCTTCAAAATACTCTTAGAATCAGGGCCGGATTAAGGGGGTAGGGGGGCTATATCCTCGTGGTTCCCCGGTGAAGAACGTACCAAGTGCCTCTTTAAGAAAAAGTCGCTCAATTTCGTGAACTAAAAAAGATCAACGGCCAACTTTAAAATTAGATCTGCAAAAAGCTTGGGGCCTCCGAAAAATTATCCCCTGGGCACCAAATTTATGAAACGGCCCCTGCTTAGGATGTCCTAGCGTTTTACCACTCGTGTTTGACAAACAATTTGCGAGCTTGGTGAAAAGCGTTTGCACGTTGTGGGTTTGGCAACAAAAAATTGCATCTGCCGTCTGTTTGAACAAGATTACGAAAACAAGATCTGATCTATTATCTAGTCTGTAAAACTATGATTAATAGACTATCGTGCAACTCACATACAAGGTTCCTCTACTGTTTAGACAAGATACAATTTCTAGCATTTATTTCTGTTTGCCTTAAAGAAGTAGGTCTATCAAATTGTTAGGTAATGATTATCACAACTAAACCATGAAAACAACAAAAAAATTCAAAGAGGCGTGGCGCCTCATTGCTTTCTCTTGGCAAGCGTAGAAGATCTGGGATATGAGCGTAGAAGATCTGGGATAAGATCGGGGCTCGCCACCGTTGCGACGTTTCTTCGGTGCTGTGTTACCCAGGCGCTAAGCCGCCAAAATGGGCTCAGCTACTTGTTCTGTGCTGCGGCTGTGCCGCGTGATACTGTGAGTATAATGAAGATTCGATTGTGATTAGAAATTAACAAAATCAGAAACGTTACAGCTTCTACCTATGCAGGTGATGTTGCTGTCGGATATGAGCTTATTTTCGAGTTTCTTCCAAATCCATATTTTACCAATCCTTATCTTTCAAAACGTTACCTAATTGACGTCATGCCAGATCAGTGTGATTACGTTATTGCTTCTCACGGTGACGTGTTGACCGGAGGTTGGACAGGAAGCCGAAAGATCGACATTGAAGGTTGGTTGTCGTAGTTAGCGAAAAGAAATTATTAGGGGAGGCTGAGAACTGACAAAATACTTATCTTGCACTTTTCGTGCGCTTCAAAGTAATGAATTGATAAAATATTTAAGGCGAAAAATCACGACACCTAGGACTGGAATGCAGTTTTATCGCAGTGCACGAGAAATCGCTACCAGTAATCACCTTTTCGTTCTTCCGGATTCATCAGGTGCTCATGGCCAGTGTCCGAGTCCCTTTAAACTAGGCAGGTAGTTTTAAGCTTCTTGTGTTTTAACATAAAGTTTAGAGTGGGGAAGAGCAGAGACAAAGCCAGCGAAAAAGTTAGAGGGGGTCAGGGCCAGGATTTAAACAACGGAAAGGCTTGTTTCCATTCGCCCTTCGTGATTGACTTCCGCAAAAGGTTTTCATGTTTCAAAAAAGGGAAAGGCAGTGCCCTCAATGGCCCTCCTGGCTACGTCAATGCGGAGCAGCCAGATCCCTTTTAACATCCTAGACCCGCCTGTAAAATCGAACCGGTTACAAAAGAACTTTAATTCACGCTAGGTGCGAGGATGTGTCACATTTAATGACTTGTCACAAAACGTTTAACGACGCAGTGATAAAATTTGAAAAAGTTAACCTTTGGAAAAATTAATGAATTGTAATTTGAGTGCATACAGATTTGAAAAAGAGAACGTCCCTTTCATTCATTTATTATGAAGCTATGGCTATTGCAGGAAATATAAATTCAATGGTGAGATGCAACCGCTTCGCACCGGTTTCATAGAATCGTCACACACAGTTTTATTAAATCAGTGAAACTTATTAAAATTTTATTAAATCATAAGTTTTGTTAAATCAGTGATTGCTGTTTAGACTATAGTACAATTAATTGGAAACAGAACCGGCTGAAAAAATAACTTTCGCAATAGAACCGGCTCACAAAAAATTTGAAATCTTACCGCTAATGTTCTTGTATGTTACAGTTTTAGGAGATGAATGCAGAGACTCGATGTTGTGTCAAACAATTTTAAACCAAGACCACTCAGTGGACAAAATTCTTGATTATAATGGACCGCAAGTTATCTCGATTCGGGGTTGCCAAATAAAATGGAAAAATACTGGTTAGTAGCTTGTTGTTAGATTCAAGGTAGTGTCTTAACCTTTTGCCGGCCGAGGACCCTTCTAACAAAAGATAAAGGCAAAGCCAAGGTACAGGACAGCGGGTGCTAAACACACATTGTGTAGACCATTCTCAATTGGCGGCTCATTACAAATATCAATCATGAATGATTGAACGCTGTTAGAGGATAAGACGAACAACACACATACACATAACTCTTCGCACTTCCGGTTGTGCCGAGCGCCTGGTGGGAAGCTGCGAATACATCTACTTTTAAAGTCTTTAGTATGACCTGACCGGTAATAAAACCCCAGTCTCCTGGCTGCCAAGCGGACGTTCTTAACCGATACACCAAGCGCCGGTCCCTTCTAACAAAACTTGGCATTCTCTTCATATGAAATAGTAACAATAGTCATACTGGCCAATTCAAGTTAAGAGCGAATCATACGCACTTGTATTTAAAATTACGGATTCTTAAACTATCTTTGCAGACCTCTACTTTTTGACAGCGGCATGACTTAACGGTACCGTGTGCACTGTACACTGTACAGTAACACATCTTTCGTGACGTGTTTAATTCATGGCTTGGGCCGATCACGTTCGGCATAGAACTGTGTGGCTGCAGACTCAAAAAACGCGAGCTCACTTTACAATCTTCCTCAAATACTGTTAAATTTTCAGTTCAACAATGTGAAAATAATTTCAGTTATTTAATTTGATTTTGAGGTTTATTTTATTTTTGTTTGAATGATCAAACCATCCTGAATACTAAGTCTCTCATTCGCTAGCACTGTTAAACTTTGAGCAAAAATCTCCCCATGCAACAAAGCAGTGTTTTATGTAGGCCTATTAGTTTGCATAAAAACCATCAGCCTATCATCTCGACTAGCTGAGTTGCATGTTGTTAAAATTTACTTGATTTTTTACAGAAGCAAACTCGAATGAGAAACTAAATTTGGAAATCATAGAACAAGGCGCACCAATGAATAAGACTTCAACTGGAAAACTAAAGCACGGATCAAATGCGTCTTTATGTTCTTTTCTGGGAGAAGGATCATCCAGTTTACCTTGTTACCATATAAATCCCTCTATACACATTGATGATTTGGGTGATAAAGATCCTTTGTGTCCAGACTATTTGGCTCCATCAACTGCCCCAGAAAAAGACTTTTCCAAAGACCGGGAAATTGAGAATAACAGTGGAAGCTCGTTTAACTCTCTTTTCTCCCCGGGGGCGTCTTTCTTTTCTGAAAGCAAGACTTCTGTTGGTGAATCTACTTCTAGCTCTGAATCTGGCCTTGACTGTTCTAAGGGAAAATCGAGCAAATCAACTACAAAGAGGAAATACCCCTTTTTGAATCCAAAAGCCCCCCAAAACTGGATTAGTAAACTTATGAGCCAGCGGCGTATGTTCTCGACCTCTGTAAAAGGAAATGCCAGTTCCAACACCCCGATAAAATTGTCGAAAACTATTAATTCGGAAAAGCCTAAAAAATCACGTGATAATATTCATGCGCGCCAGTTTCCGTTTCCAACTGCGAATCGTTATTCTTCCCCTAACTTTTCAGAAAGATTCTCCGTGCAAACTAGCGCGCATCCCACGTCTCTCGGTCAAGAAAAATCAGATCTTTCTCAAAATAACGTTTCCAGCACTCCTCCCAAATCATTTTTTGACTTTTTCGAAATAGCGTGGAATGAAAAATCACCTAATCACGGGAAAGAAGTTGCCAGGTCATCAGTGTAATTTAGATTAGCAGTATAAAACTTTTTCTCGTTCTTGTTTAAAATGCTTCGTTTTGGGGGGAAAATTAAACTGCAGTAATTTTTGTAACTGAATGCTTCGACTACATAGATTCAACTGATCGTCAGCAATATTGCATTGTCTCTAGTGCTGTGCTGATAATGACAGCTGAATGTATGTTGTCAAAACGTCCAGTTACAAGAATTACTCCAGCTTTATACTTTTTTAAGCTATTTTATGCAATATTTATTGTGTTCTCAGTTATTATTTTGCTGCGGCTTTAATGAGTCGGACCTTGCATCACCCCTTTTATTGTAAGAAGTATGTCTGGGTTGAGCACCCCAATCACCAAATAAACATAGTCTCATATCCTTGTGAACAACTTGTTGGTAACAGAAGCCAGTTCGTATCGATCCTTAATGGTCTAGATTTGAGTAATAGAATACAAAATCCTACTTTTTGGGTTTCTCAATTTTAAGTTTCCGTTTTTCAACTTTCTGATTTACTAACGCCTAAACCTTGATCAACTTTCGACTATAACAAAAGTCTCGTCAGCCTTGCTATGCACAGCCAGTCCGGGCTAAACTCATTCCAGACTGTAAAGACTCTTTTTTGCATTGCTTTACCTGGACATTTCGACTTCATCTCTTTTCTAGGTTGTGCCTTATAGCCCGGAATAGCTGTGCGTAGCAAAGCTGACGAGACTTTTGTTATAGTCGAAATATTAATTTGTCCCTTGCAAATTTCTCATCTTGATCAACTTCTTGTTGCATGGAACCGGCCGGATGACGTAGTAGTTCGCTGTGGGTGCGGGAGGTCTGGGGATCGATTCCTGAGCTGGTCAAATCGTACACAGTGTCGCCAACTGCTCGCTGCCGCCGCGACGTTTTTTTGAAGCTTGTTGCCCACGCGTTAAGCATCTAGGTGGGCCCCGCTACTCGTTACACGCTTCCACGTAATACTGCGAGTAAAATAAAGAATTGACCGTTGAATGAATTTGTTTATTTTAGAGATTATCAGATTGGATCTTACATTAGAGATGTTCTCATTCCTCGAGCATATGTGTTCTATCGCCAAAAAGACTTGACTGAGCAAGACAAAGGTGAGAGATGCGAAAATATCAAACTGGAAAATCTTTTCTGGCTTTTCTAAAAGTTGTAGTCTTGTGTAGGATGTTTTGCATTTACATTTTGATTCTCAACACTTAATCCTATGTGAAATGTTGAGATGATTAACCTTAGATGCCGGTACTATTTTAAAAATCTTTCTTATGACTCGGCCGCGTATTAAACCCAACTTTGCAACTATAAAAGCTCGAACCATTAGGCGAAGCGGTGCTGACATTGACTACTTTAGAATTGCAGCCGATTTTACTGTGAAAGATGTTGTTGAGCTTGATCTTCTGACTACTCGTCTTCTCATGCACATACGTTTGAACGATTCAATCAAAATCAACTAATAGCTTGCGGCCTCATTCACATGCAGTGTCGATTAATAACGATATAACCAAAGTGCCACTTACCTTGAAGCCTGCGGCCTCAGTCACATGCAGTGTCGATTAATAACGATATAACCAAAGTGCCACTTTTTCCCGTCCAGTAGGCCAGAAAGGACATTGCTGTTTTAGTTATTCAAAGTGCCACTGTTGCGATGTTTTGATCCTCATCGGTTCGTACGAAAAGTAAAAATGGAAAACTTTTTATGTGTTGTATTTGATTGCATACTTTACAGCATATCCTTCTATCACGAGAAAGCGATCAAACGGCTATAACGAGTTCGCTTAGAAGTTGTCGGCCATCTATACCCTTCCTCGATGGGCAATACTGCTAAGTGTTTTTTTCTACGGCACTACAAGTAAACTTGCCGGCTTGTTCTCGGCGTTATCCTTTTAATTGTGAGCGTCAAGCGGAAAAGCTGCGAATACAATTTTAAAGTCATTGGTTTGACTCAATTTGGAATCAAACCGGAGTCTACGCCTGTGGAGACGAATGCTTTTACCACTCCGCCAGCTGAGCTGTTAAGTTTTTTCAGAATGTCAAGAACGACACTTATTTACAAGTCTTGGAAATCGATATGAGAAGGAATTCAAACTTCCGATTAAGGAAGAAACCCCCATGGACTATGACGACATAGATGACGAGATCCCCCTCGCTGTTTCGAAGCAAGCGCTAAAAATGATTGAATCGTCAGAGTCAGTCAAAAAAGAAATCATTGAGAGAAACAAAGACACTGCAACGAAGCTTGCCAATTCATTTATTGGAAAGATGCTTCGACGTCGAGGTGAGGACATTGACGACGAAGCAAGCGTTCCGTCCAAGAAGTGTCGCTCTTCCATTTGTGACCGAAAAATATCGAGTAATGACCCCACAATGCCTCCAAAACCAAGCCATAAAGCAGAATCATTAAGCTTCTTTCATCGTATTCAAAACAAGTTGACTCTGACTCCCCCTGCAGAGAAAATTGTTGAACCGTCCCCCGCTGATGAAATATGTGAAGAAGTGTTTGAAGAAGGTTAGTGGTAAAAAGTTTTGGGGGAATGAAAAGTTACGATAAACTCAAGCCCGTTTACTCCCCTAATTTTTTAAGTTATGCCATGATAAATTAGTTCTTCTGAAGTCTAGTCTAAACCCACAAACTTCAAAATAAGCATTTCATTGATTCTTATATTCCGTTGAACAATTCTAAACTCACTTCAAATACGGGTAAAATTGGTAAAGTAAATGTCGTCAATAACAAATCAACTGACAAATTTTACTGATCAAGAATTTATACACTACAGTGCTATCTCTGAGTTGTAGCGAAATGCATCCATATATATAGTGATTGCTGATTAATTTTACAATTTTCGGCAAGTGCCACATGCATATCTACGGTGAATCTCAGAATCTGTATTGCTTTTTTTCAGCCCCACAAGAAGTGGAAACTCGTTCGTCATCCGGAAGTTTAAACATTTCCAAAATTTTTGAAAAAAGTTTTTACGCATCCCTCGAAAGCTCTCGTGTGTCTCAAAAAAGCTCCCAGATCTCCCAAAAAAGCTATGAAATGCCCCCAGAAAGTCTTGAGATGTCCCCCAAAAGTTCTGAGATATCACAAAAAAATTCTCATGTGTCCCAAAAAAGTCCTGAGATATCCCCCAAAACTTCTCGGACTTCCCAAAAAAGCTATCAAATGCCATCAGAAAGTCCTGAGATATCCCCCAAAACTTCTCAGATGTCCCCCAAAAGCTCTGACATGTCCCAACAAACCTCTCATGTGTTTCCAGAAAGTCCTGAGATATTCCCCAAAACTTCTCGGACTTCCCAAAAAAACTATCAAATGCCATCAGAAAGTCCTGAGATATCCCCCAAAACTTCTCAGATGTCCCCCAAAAGCTCTGACATGTCCCAACAAACCTCTCATGTGTTTCCAGAAAGTCCTGAGATATCCCCCAAAACTTCACGAACTTCCCAAAAAAGCTCTCTAATGTCATTAAAAAGCTCTCAGATGTCCCCCAAAAGCTCTGAAATGTCTCAAAAAAACTCATATGTGTCCCCTAACAGTCCTGAGATATCCCCCAAAACTTCTCGGACTTCCCAAAAACGCTATCAAATGCCATCAGAAAGTCCTGAGATATCCCCCAAAAGCTCTCGGACTTCTCAAAAAAGCTATCAAATGTCCCAAAAAAGCTCTCCAATATCCCCCAAAAGCTCTGAGATGTTCCAAAAACCCTCTCATGTGTCCCCCAAAAGTCCTGAGATATCCCCCCAAAGCTCTCGGACTTCCCAAAAAAGCTATCAAATGTCCCAAAAAAGCTCTCAGATGTCCCCCAAAATCTCTGAGATGTTCAAAAAACCCTCTCAAGTGTCCCCCAAAAGTCCTAAGATATCCCCCAAAACTTCTCGGATTTCCCAAAAAAGCTCTTCAATGTCCCAAAATAGCTCTCAGATGTCCCCCAAAATCTCTGAGATGTCCCCAAAACCCTCTCATGTGTTCCCCAAAAGTCCTGAGATATCCCCCAAAACTTCTCGGACTTCCCAAAACAGCTCTCTGATATCCCAAAATAGCTCTCAGATGTCCCCCAAAACCTCTGAGATGTCCCCAAAACCCTCTCATGTGTCCCCCAAAAGTTCTGAGATATCCCCCAAAAGTTCTCGGACTTCCCAAAAATGCTCTTTAATGTCCCAAAATAGCTCTCAGATGTCCCCCAAAACCTCTGAGATGTTCCAAAAACCCTCTCATGTGTCCCCCAAAAGTCCTGAGATATCCCTCAAAAGTTCTCGGACTTCCAAAAAAAGCTCTCAGATGTCCCCCAAAAGCTCTAAGATATCCCAAAAACCCACTCATGTGTCCCCCAAAAGTCCAAAGATATCCCCCAAAACTTCTCGGACTTCCCAAAAAAGCTCTGAAATGTCCCTCAAAAGCTCTGAGATGTCTCAAAAACCCACTCATGTGTCCCCCAAAAGTCCTAAGATATCTCCCAAAACTTCTCGGACTTCCCAAAAAAGCTATCAAATGTCCCACAAAAGCTATCAAATGTTCTCCGAAAGTCCTGAGATATCCCCCACAAGCTCTCAGACATCCCAAAAACGCTATCAAATGCCATCCGAAAGTCCTGAGATATCCCCCAAAAGCTCTCGGACTTTCCAAAAAGGCTCTCTAATGTCCCAAAAAAGCTCTCCAATATCCCCCAAAAGCTCTGAGATGTCCCAAAAAAACTCTCATGTGTCCACCAAAAGTCCTGAGATATCCCCCAAAAGTTCTCGGACTTCCCAAAAAAGCTATCAAATGTTCCAAAAAAGTCCTGAGATATCCCCCAAAAGCTCTCTGACTTCCCATAAAAGCTATCAAAAGTTCCCAGAAAGTCCTGAGATACCCCCCCAAAGCTCTCGGACTTCCCAAAAAAGCTTTCTAATATCCCAAAAAGGTCATCAGATGTCCCTGAAAAGTCCTGAAATATCCCCCAAAAGATCTGAAGCATCCCAAAAAATCTCTCAGATCTCCGGAAAAAGCTATCAAAGGTCTCAAAAAAACTCTCAGATGTCTCAAAAAAGTTGGGATTTAACCTTCCCGAATGAGGAAGAAAACAAGATTACGAGCTGGTAAATAACTTAACCAAGTCCTCAAAGAAAAGTAGAACTATAGCTGCTTTATTGCGTGGCTCTAGCGAATTGAAAATGGAGTTTTGTTTTGGTGAAACTCATGGAAGTAATTTGCCGGACGAGCCAGACAATATTCTTTTTTAGCGATAGCTCAGTTCCCGGGCGTAGCCAGCGGAAATGAAGATAGAGAGGAGGCAGCAGGGTGGGATGTAGACAATCAGAGACCTCGTTTTTATCCGCACTTGGTGATCGATCGCTAAGAAAGATTTTCATACGTGAATAGTGGGGTTGCCCCACTGCCAATCTTTAAATAAGCCGCAGGTTTAGTCCTTGTTGTCGACATTTGGACGACCGGTATTTAAACATTCTTTAAATTCGATTCCATAAGCGATAAACTCTTACGGGTCCGCTAGGGTGTTTTAAGGGTACGTTAATTCTAATAGGCTACCAACGTTACGCTGCATCATGATTGGTTAATTATGGCAGTTACGTATTTCTTGAAAAGTGTCTATGGCTTCAATCGAATAATTTAGAAATCCCCACCCCGTGAAAGTTAAGAAACACTGTTGAAGATCAAAAAGATTGTCATTCGATCAATTAGTCCTAAGTTTTTTCATGAAAAGTCATTACAGGGCAGCCCGAAACGAAAATGTTTCCGTGAAAAATGAAGAAACGTTAATGGTTAAAAAGGAAAGGGTGGTGGATGACTTTTATGAGAACGAAAGTGCAGACGAAGACACCAAAGAATTGCTTAGGTACCAATAAATACTTTTATATTAGGTATAGACTCGGATGTAAAGTAAAATACCCATAACCCCACCTAAAAAATGACATAAGCTACTTTAACACTGATTTTGGTATTTATAGAATGAAGTTAATTGGGCTTTTTGCTATAGCAGTGTCTTTGTCGCTGTCACTATATTGCGGTCAGATGAGTTTTTCTTTCTCTTTTCACTTTGAATATTGTTTGACAATCAACGTCGTGTATGTAGCCACTATGCGTGCGCTATTTTGTTATTATTAAGACAGCAACAAAGAAACAAATCTGAATCTCTCCTCCTAAAAATTGCTCCGAACCAAGAGTTTCTTTGCCGACACCCAGGTGTATTAGCAACTAGTAAGCTTATTTTACAAGTGTAATTTTACGCTCAATCTTGAGGAAACAAACATGGAGTGTTATTTTTGGAAATGGTTTTTGTAAAAAGTAAAAGCGAAATGGATTAACGAATACAGCTGGAGCAAGAACAATAACGCCAATGTCATTCTTAAAAATTATTGCGGCTTCATTTTTCCCGGTTAAGCTATTTCCGTCCCAATTTTATTGTTGTATTTCGAGGATTGACGAAAATTTTACCAATCTTATTAGCCATCACTTCTTCCGTATTGTTTAAAAAATCTTGGTTAGCCTATATCCTAAGGTTAAGATGAAGTGCCTCCCCCCCCACACGCACAAGCATAAATACCTCCCATCTGGTTTCATTTATCAATTGATTTGATTGATTTTGATTTCTTTATTTTATTCTCCTGTCACGAGAAAGCGACAGAAGCGCTATCCATTTAGTCAATTCGTCTTTGCGGACAGTGTCGTTGTGGTAAGGTCTTCAATAAAAAAAAAAACTATAAACGTTTTGGCCCTTACTTACTCCCATTCTTAATGGTTGTGAAAAATTAAGTAAATTCTGCTTTATTTTATCCTCCAGATAACACTATCATAGACTTGGCAAGCAGTTCTGTCCTTAATAATCCCTTGGATAATCCAACTATAATTTTTTTCAGCGCTTGGAAAGCTTGTTCATCTTCACGACCACCTGGCATCCTTGAGATCAAGCAAGACAGCTCTACTTTTAAATATAATGTGAAGCATGAAACTCCAGATGATACCATTAGCAGTTAGTAGCGTAATAGTATGACTATAAATAATAATAAGCATTTTTAAATTATTATTGACCTTAAAATAGGCAACTAAGGTTATTTTGAATTATATTGAACTGAAAGTTCAACTATAATGGAAGGATTATGTGAATTAATGAGCTTGTGCTCTTCAAGTCAGCAGTTATTCGGGAGATTTTCCTTGTGATCGGCTCCATCCATGAATCTAACGCGCCACGAAGGATGAGTGAAATAAAATTAACGCTCCGTAACTAAATTCAAGCTTGTACCATAGAGTGGGACAGCGCTGTTTCGTCGTCTTAGCTGTCATTAGCCGCATGCAGGTGACGGTGCACTTATTTTTTGAGATGCTTGATCTTCCATTGCCATGCAACCCTGCGGATGTATATACTTTACAAGAAATTTAACCTTTGTGGTCCCTAATAAGTTGGGAAACCATTCAGGTCAAGTCCCTTGTGGCCAAGGTACATCGGTTAATCGAATGTTGTTCTACTTGGCCGGCTGAAGGGAAGCCAAACTAACTTCCACATGCTGCTAGGAAGTCAAACTAACCTCCACATGCTGTTAGGCTCCACACGCCTAGCAGCATTTTGACGTTAGTTTGGCTTCCCTTCAGCAGGCCAAGTAGAACAACATTTGATTATTTCAAGCTTATTAAGTCGATTTCAGCTCAGTAATAGTTTTGTTTAGCCTTCCCAAATCTCTCCTGATCAAGGCAGTGACGGGATTCAGCTGGTTCGCCCCTGATTAATAGAATCGTTTTACGGAATTTTATTAGATTAGCAAATCGGCCAGTAGTGGCGCTTATATTTGTATCCATAGGTGGCGGAAACGGGGGGGCCGGGGGGCTTCTAATTTTCGCGTTTATTTTTACAATATTGCCTCTGCATGAATGTATTTGAAACTTAATAGGCCTACCATCGAAATTAAAACCCAGGAAAGAGCTTAAATCCAGACATGTCTTCTTTAAATTTTGTTTGTGGGGTGGGGGAACAGAAACTAGAAGCAAGAACCGTGGGTCTGAAGCCCACATAAATTGGACATTTCACATGTGGACAGGCTAAATATGGATTGTAAACATAGGGTCGGATTTACGTATAGGCTAAGCAGGCTGAAACCTAGGGCCTCGATGAAAATGGGGGGCCTCATCACGAACAATGAAAACTTTTTTTCTCTTCAACGATACTTTCAGTGGAAAACAGAACATCTGAGGACGTGTATACCTTTTTTGTTGCTCTTCACTATACCGATGTTTTTAGTGAAAACAGGACATCTGAGGACGTGAAGACCTATTTTTTTTCTTTTCCAATCAGTGTGATCAAATAGCCTAGGGCCTCTCATTGACTAAATCCGGTCCTCAGGGGCGTATTTAGGGCCGGGGACATTCTGCCACGCTTCCTCCTTTTGATACTGTCTTTTAGTAAAACGAACAACACTAATGGTGCCAAGTGACTGAAATGTGCCAGATTCTTTTGATGGTTTCTGTAGCTTATGGCCATTGGCCAGGGCGGATCCATAGGGGGAGGATGAGGGATATGAATCCTCTCACCAGCCATTTTCAAAAATGTTTTTGATGCATACAATAATTTTTTGTATAATTTTGAAACTATTCGATAGCTATAAGCCTTACGCTTTAAGCACGCATAATTAAAAATGTGCGAACAAAGTGTATCATATTTGGCGAAGTACTCCAAATTAGGGTCAAAAAATTTAAACACAATTTTCCTGAAAATTATTCAAAAAGTTCTAAAATAGTCATTACAGCATGCAAATTTTCAAAAAATTTTCAGGGGAGCATGCCCCCGGGTCTTCCTAAAGCTTTTCTTGTCTCTTAATCAGCTTCAAATTAGCTCTACCGAAAAAAATATGCTTGCAAAAATGTGAACCCCCCCCCTTTTAAAACTTCTCGCTACTCCACTGCTGGTCCTGGTTGTAGGTAAAAAAAAACTGGTCATTGGCTTTGCCCCCCCCCCCCCCCACTTTAGAAATGCTTCCGCCATCGCTGCTTGTGTCATTAGTTGCTGAGAGAAACAGCTGAAATTTTTATTGTAGTGATAGAACCGGCTGACAAAAATTAGAATCTTATCACAGTATCAAGGCCATAAATTTTGTTTTTGTGCAATATAAATCAAGTTAGTTCTTACTTTGTGTTCCAGTTCCTACGACCACATCGGAAGAGGTTGCGCGTCAAAGCAACAGAATATCACCATCGCTGCTTGATTTTGACCCCCCCAAAAACCTGCATACCTTCAGTAATAGCAGTATGTAGCTAAGCTTGCAGTACCTGGATTAACGGGTAGCTATAAAATTTCTGAAAATTACATGACATTGTGCACAAAATAATGACAAAGTTGAAGTATATTTAGAGGCATATCCATAAATATCGTTTGAGGGGACAAGGAACAAAAAATGCCTATCGGTTTTCGCAAATTAATGAGCGTAAATGTATTGAGTTTTGAAAACATTAAAAAAATCAAATCTTTGTGATATATCGCGGTATTTCGCCTAGGCGTGTAGTTAGTGGCGTGCCCATCTCCGCGGCATTGCGCCTGAGCGATACAGTTCTGAAGAAACATTGCCGCGCTGGGAAGCCTTAGCAACACTATGTCCAATTTAACGGGCCCGGGAATCGAACCGAAACCTCTTTCACCGGTGGCAGTGTCTTTAACTAACACGCTAACCAACAAGTGATCGTGCATTATGGTGTATTATGCTGATAAATCATTGTACAAATGCACGCATCGCAAAGGACCTTTTTGCGTAATACTTTAACTAATCGATCGACAGAACTTCCTCATTATAACATGACTGTTTTTAGGTGAGCTTGATTTAATGGGACCGCCTGGTGAAAATGCTTTTACATCTTTTAATCCTTTCTTCGACTTCAACCCAACTTCTCCTCCACACATTGACGTTCTTTACGAGAGCGACTCTATGGCCAGGATTAACCAGTCGAGAAGTTCAAATCATTCTTCTAATATCTGTAAGTTTCTTGAAAAAAGTTAAGTAAATACTCAGAAGACAGAGCTTTAGGTTGTTTTGTGCTTGATCGGGGCCGATTTTCATCAGTGGGCGTAGAAAAATTCAACAACAACAAGCATGATTTTGGGATCTTTACCGGTAATTCTAGAATAGAGTTTGAGAAACTTTATTTCTTCAAGCCGTTAGAATTTGTTTTTTTTAATTTGATTGACCCATGAATCAAACCACCACCTTCAGTATTGATAGCGATGTTGTTATCACTGCACTCAACGTCATATCATGAAACAGGATAGACATAATCACGTGGCAAAATAGACTGGGGAATTTGCAAGGGACAAATTAATGTTTCGACTATAACCAAAGTCTCGTCAGCCTTGCTACGCACAGCCAATCCAGGCTAAACTCATTCCAGACTGTAAAGACTCTGTTTTTGCATTGCTTTACCTGTACATCTCGACTTCATCTCTTTTCTAGGTTGTGCCCTATTTTTGGCAGGCGACTGGCCCCAAACAACGATACCCAATGAAAGAACCTATAACCACTAACCCACAACCAAGTTACCGTTAGCCTAACTAGCCCACATCACTAGAAGCCCCCATGGTAACCCACTCATTTGCAGCTGCAGACGCGTTTCGACCTTATTATGGTCTCATCAGTGCAGCATAGCAACCTCCCATCTTCCTAAAAAAAAAAAAAAAAAAAAAATTCTAACCTTCCTAAGAACTACACACTCCAAATGTAAGCCTCTCCTCGTTCTGCTCAAGGTAGAACATTTGAAATAAAACCTTCAAGAAAATAATACAGGCTGGAATATGATGTCACAGATTCACTGTAAACAATCGATAAGAATAGAAAAGTCCGGTTGGTTTAAACACTATTTTCCCGGTAATCTGAGAAGGAATATTTTGTTTAAGGTTTGTAACTATACCAGTTACCAAAACCTACAAAAAACCTTTCTGCCCAACCCGTTCGCCCGTGAAAAAGCGGGGGACAAGGCAGGCACTGTGTCTGCGCATGCAGCCCAGAAAACACAGTGAACGTCAGCGCTTATCGGTGGTTTAAACATCAATATCCCGGTACGTTTGTCGAACTGCATGTACAGTTACAGGATCCAGCAAGATGATACAAAGAAGGATATGTAAGTCAAATAGAATTCATCTTTCCTACACTTCTCCGATAGGCACCCCCAAAGTCAGGCAACAACAAAGCCCAATGTGTCAGGATAAGAATAGGTCCAACAATAAGAGTACAGTCTTTTAATGGAATGGAAAATGGTACTCCCCCATACAGGTGGGAATTGAACCATCCATTTCTGTCATCAATTACGAGTTAGATGAGAAATTTGCAAGGGACAAATTAATGTTTCGACTATAACCAAAGTCTCGTCAGCCTTGCTACGCACAGCCAATCCAGGCTAAACTCATTCCAGACTGTAAAGACTCTGTTTTTGCATTGCTTTACCTGTACATCTCGACTTCATCTCTTTTCTAGGTTGTGCCCTATTTTTGGCAGGCGACTGGCCCCAAACAACGATACCCAATGAAAGAACCTATAACCACTAACCCACAACCAAGTTACCGTTAGCCTAACTAGCCCACATCACTAGAAGCCCCCATGGTAACCCACTCATTTGCAGCTGCAGACGCGTTTCGACCTTATTATGGTCTCATCAGTGCAGCATAGCAACCTCCCATCTTCCTAAAAAAAAAAAAAAAAAAAATTCTAACCTTCCTAAGAACTACACACTCCAAATGTAAGCCTCTCCTCGTTCTGCTCAAGGTAGAACATTTGAAATAAAACCTTCAAGAAAATAATACAGGCTGGATTATGATGTCACAGATTCACTGTAAACAATCGATAAGAATAGAAAAGTCCGGTTGGTTTAAACACTATTTTCCCGGTAATCTGAGAAGGAATATTTTGTTTAAGGTTTGTAACTATACCAGTTACCAAAACCTACAAAAAACCTTTCTGCCCAACCCGTTCGCCCGTGAAAAAGCGGGGGACAAGGCAGGCACTGTGTCTGCGCATGCAGCCCAGAAAACACAGTGAACGTCAGCGCTTATCGGTGGTTTAAACATCAATATCCCGGTACGTTTGTCGAACTGCATGTACAGTTACAGGATCCAGCAAGATGATACAAAGAAGGATATGTAAGTCAAATAGAATTCATCTTTCCTACACTTCTCCGATAGGCACCCCCAAAGTCAGGCAACAACAAAGCCCAATGTGTCAGGATAAGAATAGGTCCAACAATAAGAGTACAGTCTTTTAATGGAATGGAAAATGGTACTCCCCCATACAGGTGGGAATTGAACCATCCATTTCTGTCATCAATTACGAGTTAGATGAGAAATTTGCAAGGGACAAATTAATGTTTCGACTATAACCAAAGTCTCGTCAGCCTTGCTACGCACAGCCAATCCAGGCTAAACTCATTCCAGACTGTAAAGACTCTGTTTTTGCATTGCTTTACCTGTACATCTCGACTTCATCTCTTTTCTAGGTTGTGCCCTATTTTTGGCAGGCGACTGGCCCCAAACAACGATACCCAATGAAAGAACCTATAACCACTAACCCACAACCAAGTTACCGTTAGCCTAACTAGCCCACATCACTAGAAGCCCCCATGGTAACCCACTCATTTGCAGCTGCAGACGCGTTTCGACCTTATTATGGTCTCATCAGTGCAGCATAGCAACCTCCCATCTTCCTAAAAAAAAAAAAAAAAAATTCTAACCTTCCTAAGAACTACACACTCCAAATGTAAGCCTCTCCTCGTTCTGCTCAAGGTAGAACATTTGAAATAAAACCTTCAAGAAAATAATACAGGCTGGATTATGATGTCACAGATTCACTGTAAACAATCGATAAGAATAGAAAAGTCCGGTTGGTTTAAACACTATTTTCCCGGTAATCTGAGAAGGAATATTTTGTTTAAGGTTTGTAACTATACCAGTTACCAAAACCTACAAAAAACCTTTCTGCCCAACCCGTTCGCCCGTGAAAAAGCGGGGGACAAGGCAGGCACTGTGTCTGCGCATGCAGCCCAGAAAACACAGTGAACGTCAGCGCTTATCGGTGGTTTAAACATCAATATCCCGGTACGTTTGTCGAACTGCATGTACAGTTACAGGATCCAGCAAGATGATACAAAGAAGGATAGAAGGTTTTATTTCAAATGTTCTACCTTGAGCAGAACGAGGAGAGGCTTACATTTGGAGTGTGTAGTTCTTAGGAAGGTTAGAATTTTTTTTTTTTTTTTTTAGGAAGATGGGAGGTTGCTATGCTGCACTGATGAGACCATAATAAGGTCGAAACGCGTCTGCAGCTGCAAATGAGTGGGTTACCATGGGGGCTTCTAGTGATGTGGGCTAGTTAGGCTAACGGTAACTTGGTTGTGGGTTAGTGGTTATAGGTTCTTTCATTGGGTATCGTTGTTTGGGGCCAGTCGCCTGCCAAAAATAGGGCACAACCTAGAAAAGAGATGAAGTCGAGATGTACAGGTAAAGCAATGCAAAAACAGAGTCTTTACAGTCTGGAATGAGTTTAGCCTGGATTGGCTGTGCGTAGCAAGGCTGACGAGACTTTGGTTATAGACTGGGGAAGTTTTGATGATTGACGTAAAACGGTGTTCGAAGAGGTCATTAAATTTTTTTTCGAAAAACACCGTGCTGCCATTAATGATTTTCAAGCACACTAGCAATTTTTCTTGAGAAAAATAATTTCAAATCTCAGATTTTTAATGGGGCTTTCACAATGCAATTACCAAGATGCTTGGTTAAAAGATATAGCTATGATGATATCAACAACAATATCTTGAATGTAGGCTATAATTCAAAATAAATGTCAAACGGAGGGTTATATAGCGGAAAATTAGAAAAAGGGGCATATAGCATACTACAACAGGTCGATAATTACGTAATTTAATTATAAAAAGTCTAAATTATTCTCGCGGTATTACTTTGAAGGGTGTATCGAGTGGCGAGTCTATCACCGTTCAAAGAAACGTTCCGAAGAAATGTCGCAGGCGTGTCAAGCCGTTGGCAACACTGTGTCCAAACTGAACCGCCCTGGTATCGAACCTAATACCTCCCGCTCAGATAGTGATGTTTTTAACCAATACTGCAGCAGGCCATATATGATAGAAATATTTTACACACATTTCATGTTAGGTTTTCTCAAAAAAAGGTGAAGGGCCACTGCCCCGGTGCCACCCCTCCCCCCTCCTGGCTGCGATGTTGATGTCCAATGTGTTCCTGACACTCAAGTTAAAAGTTCTAGCAATAATTAAAAGAAAATAAATGGCAACATTTGTTCTAGCAATCAGCGGACCCAGCACTGACGTTATGGATGTTGACGTCATGGAAACTACAAACGTTGCCGACTCTTCTCATTCCGAAATTGGTGATGACGTCACAGTGAAGGAAGAGAAGGAAGATGTTACGAAAAAAGAATTGGATTCAGATAACATGGGAGATTCAATGTCGTTTTAATTGCATGATGATTAATTTGATTCAATTTTTCTGTGATTGAAATGAGGAGGTGCAAAAAGTTTTAGAACAGCTGATGAAGACTGGACAATATATTTTGTCAAGCTTTTGTCAACAAAAATACAAATATCAATAAAATAGTCTATTTTTATCATTTGGTGATGATTTAATTGGTTTAGTCATTTCATAAAGCAACGTCTCAAAAATTTTGAGACAAAAAACTTTCACTTCTCAACAGTTTGTCAGTATCACTTGCACAGTGTAGGGGGAGATGTTGGACCAATGGGCCATTTTTCACTTTTTGCTTTCTAACTCCTGAATTTGTAGGTATTAGCTAACAAAATTTTATATTTGAGTAGATCAGCAGGTGATGCAACCCTAAACTGAAGTTGGGCAAGAACGAACATGTTTTAGCTTAATTATTAAAAATTTAGTTTTTCTAGAAATGGCTCATTGGTCCCCTTAGTTTGTGGGACCAATGAGACACGGTGTGGGACCAATGAACCACTAGAAGAAAGCGGCAGATACTGTTAAATCTACGATGAAATGAAGTTTTATTACAGTAATAAAACTTAAGAAGTAAAACCAGTGTGGTAATAATTAAAATCATATAAGAATGAAATTATAACTACGCGTTCTTATGCTTATCTAGCAGTGCATAGCCAATGAAAAGGGCTCTACACTACCAGCGCCATTCCCCTATTCTTTGAGTTTACGCTATGTCTTGTCTTTTATATAGCTGCGACCTTTTTGTAGTCAAAATCATAGCAGATTAAACAACTTAAACAAACAGATTTATGACACAACTAACCATGCAAAAATCACACAAAAAAATCTATCAGTCTCACTTGACAATTAGACGCCATAAAGAGCCAAAATAATATCAAATTTTAACTCATTAGCTAAACACTCAGCAGGCCTAGCAGCAGCTGAAGATGGCGGTGAGAGAATTTGAACTATATGTCACTTTTCTTAGCAGTAGCCAGATCATCATGGAACGTCACGGAAGACAAAACCATGGTTAATTTGCTTAGACCGTTTTAAGAATTTGATTTTACATTCATCTTCGCCATTAGGACCGATAAATAAGGCATATTTCAATAATGTAATGTAAGGTATATTTCAACCATTAACAATACGTCAGCAGTAAACACAAATGTAAAAAATTAATTTTGGGACGGTTAAGGCTACTTTTTTGAGTTAAACAGAACAGAACTTTTTAATAAACGCCATGAAGACACACACTTCAATTACGCTATTATGAAACAAAACACGGGCGTCGAGGTATAGCGCGAAAGACCATTATTCTGCAGCTGAAGGCTGCATGGTTGCCGAGTCTGCGCCTGAGAAGGGTCTG